>JAWWTY010000158.1:10234200-10262465 GCA_035222235.1 Margarornis squamiger
TTGGGGAGAGTAATTAATTACTGCCCTGGTCAATGTAAAAACATCCTAGCCCGTTAGAGACAGAACAGTCTCTTACAGGAGCAGTGTTTGTTTTGTGGTTTGTTTTTTACACAAACTACTGATATCTAATCACGGACTGGCCACAGTATCTGTACCCGATAAGTAACTAGTTTTTAATCGAACACCAGCAATTACTGGTACTATATTAAAGCAATTAAGATTTAACAGACAGCTATTGACCCAAAGAGATGGAGTAACTTCCTATGGTAAACTGACAGTTTTAGCTACTTCAGATATAGTACTTTAAAAGCTTCTTTATTAAAAATTTATTTCTATTTAATAATTAAGTTTATATACTTTACTGAAACAGCTTCTGCTTTCATTCACACAATTTTCAAAGCAAAGGCATCTCCACTGTTTTAAAATATATCTGCTCAACTTTGCACAAGTTGTAACTAGTAATGGAAGAAAAAGAACAAGTAGAAAATTATTACCACTCTTTATATATGGTCTGACTACAATTTAACTACTGCTTCCTGCGTTTCAGGGGAGAGGCAGATACACTTTCACATCACCCTCTAGGGAGGTCTGTCATTATATCTCCTATATATATGGAACATGACATATTCCATTCAAATTCTATGTCAAACAGTGGCAAGCTTTACTAACACATATCTTGTAGATGTTTAGGATCCCAGCAAAACTAGAACCATCTAATCAATGTAAAAGATATACTCCTACAGCTAACTGACATGTGCCAATTTGTTATATTAAATGATCATACTACAGATAGATTTGTAAAAGTCAGGGAAATTTTGCCAGGATTAATTTAACACCTATAAAGCTCTACAAGTATTACAGAAACACAGTGTTAGAGAAGTTGGACGGAGAAAGGATAGTTTTGCTGTCTCAGTGCTGTCCCAAGGGGACAGAAGAATCTACCAGAATCACTTCAGATGATGGGGAGATAGGCTTTTAATATTTAATCAAATAAAGAAACATTGAAAATCCTGACTTTATCACATACACAGATACAGCCAAGGAAGCTCTAAGCAAGACAAGGGTTGCTGAACAGCTGGTGAGACAACTGAGAAGAGCAGAGAACCACGAAAGGTTAGAAATTGTCTTTGAAGTCCTGCAAGCACTTGCAGAAAATGGTAAGGCTCCTTTTGGCTTGGGTGAAATGAGGGTATTATACTAGTTTACACTGTGGGTTCCAAGTTTGCCATGGGATCCTACTAAGGGAAACGGCAACCCTTTCAGTAGAAATAAGCCACATGAACATGTGAAATCCTGGCCTGAACAACATTTTGAAGCTTAACAGGCAAGGCAACAAAGAAAGGAGGGACCACTATGCACTCCACTGTGTTTGCATAGATCCATAAGACAGCAGATTCAAGCTTGTATTCTCTATCATATGTAATGGGAAAGCCGCAAAACAGAATGATTTTTTTAATTTAAAAAATGAGAACAAGCAGATATCATAGAAGATGTCTACTCTAAGCATTTAGCTTGCTAGTTTGAAATGCTCCCACAAGGACCCAAGAAGCTTTTAATGTGCTTTTACTGTGCTCTCTACAGATGCTCTGAAAGTGCAGTTGGTGGAGGAAGGTGTGCCAGAGGTGCTGTCTGAGATCCTACTGAGGCTCCAAGGTAGTTCACAAGCAGAAGATACATGCATTGTGAAGGCTGCATCAGATCTCATTGTCTCTCTGCTTCTTGGAGGTAAAAGAGGGAATACTTATAGTCCAGATACATGGAGAAACAAAATCAACAAGTCCCTTTAGCAGAGAACTTGCCATTTTCTCTGTTAACAGGGACCCATGCACAATCTCATCATCCTTACGGGAATTCCTTGGGGGCACCACACTCCTCACTTTCTATAGGAGTTTAGTGCTTATGCTGCCGTGCTTCCCTTCAAGCATGTACATGTGTTGCCTCAGGTCATGTAATCCCGCTGTGCAGGGCCCCTGCACAAGAATTTGTGGCCATTGTAACCACAGCTACAGCTATCAGGTCACACCCTTCTCCTATAACTTTACTTCCAGCTGTTTTAAGTGCCAGGTTTAAATTTAAAGCTAATCATCAGATAAGTCACATAGTATTGAACTATTCGTGTTTCCTCATTCACTATTCCAAATCTGTGTAGATACTTTGAACATCTGGATTAACAAATGAAATGCAGGAACTCCTTGCAGTCTATATTGTGCATCTATTAGCAACAGCCTACGCACATTGCTGACCCAGATTTTTCACTAAGACCTTAAGCTGATTTCAGGAACAATACAAAAAGACTCAAGACCTAACAGAACTTACTTAGGTGGCCTTGCTATGCTGTATTTTGTGCAATATGGATTAAAGAAGAAAACATCATGAACTGGACAGTTACACTGCATCCCACCACTCTCAATCCCAAAGCAATCAACAACAGAAAGGTCTCAAATTATTAACTAACAACAATTTAAGTCATCATTGACTTGAATCTCCCCAAGGACTGACAGAACAATTCATTTGGGGGCTAATTATAAGCAGATACAAGACGTTCTCTATTTGTCATGCCACAGATAAGTATATATTGAGGGTTTTTGCTAAGGGGTGTGGCATCATCTCCTTTAACATTGATACTTGCACCACATTCAAACACATGCAGCTACAGAGACAGGGGCAATGGCTATTGCTAATTTTACAAAAAATGATAAGGTTGGTTTATTCTCTACCCTTCAAAGACAGAAAGTCACTGTTTGTGAGTGCAGAGAAAAAAAACACTTAATGTTTATTACTCCCTGGTTCTGAAATAGTAACATTCTTGCTTTTCTGCAGACTGGAGACTTGCATATCTTTAAGTTACAGATGCTAATGATGCTGAAGTAATTTGGGGCCCATAATGGGGTGCTTAGGTAGGAAAGGTTTTGCACCTTTTTTTCCTAAATCACATTTTACTAGAGGGGAGACTCTGAAAATATTTCATAGCAGGTACATTTGTTAGAAATAAAGAAAAAAAATAACACAGTTACTGATATTTCAGGTTTTAAGCCACTTTTAGAAAGGGAGCGTTACTCAGACACATTAGCAGAGGGAGAGAGAGAGATGTCTCAGGACAAGCCATTTTATTTTTCACTTTCCTGTTATAGAAAGCAATAAGCCTTTATACAATGCAGAGAGAAACACAGAGATTCTTGTAAGTAAGCTCCTGTAAGGCATGCATGCTGTGCTGAATCAGTAAGCAAAAGGTTCCTCACCATGTTTTCTGTCCTTTCCTCACTCAAAGCTACTGTACTGGCTTCAAACTCATCTAACAAAAGGGAGCTCAACATTGCTCAACTTTCTTCACGGATATGTGCTTAACTATTATAAAAGATTCCCTCACAACTGTCTGAATGTTAGGGTTTTTTGTTTTGTTTTTTAAAGCGAGCTATCACATACCTCTTCACCTCCCCCTCACATCCTTTTTAGATTCCCTTTCTTCCTTGCCTTATACATTGTCCTGAATCAGCCATTGTGCATCATGGCTCTATGAAGGCCACAGAAATGCCCTCATCTTTAAACTGGCTATCTTCAATTTCTTCAACTGAATGGCTTGCTTTGTTACTTGCACTTCTCCCTCCATCTTTCCCACAACACCATTAGACATTTCATGTGGAAAAAGTTAGTAATCCCTCTCATGCCCCAGTATGTGCCACTGATGTATGCACAGCCTTTAATCTAAGAGAGAAAAAAAAAAAAATCCCATGGAAATCTGATCTAAGCATCAAATGGTTTCCAGGCAGTGAAGAGATTACAGACAGCTTTTGCAGCTATGAAAGTGGCTGTTCCCGTCAGACTTTATGAGCCATTAAACTGGAGGTTCTGCTGCTATCCAAGCAAAAACTCCATAGGAGAGAGCAGCAATTTTGAGCTCTGTGACAATCAAAGCAAGGCAACCACTAATGGGCTCTGCCTATTTGCCCTTTACTACATGACAAAATAAAAAATGCTCTGCCATTCTTCAGTTTGAAAGGTGGGGCAGCAGAGAAATTAAGTTCAATTAGGGTTAGTTTATATGAAGACCAAAATGTCTTGCCCGTAGAATTTCATCAGAACAAAAAGAGATAATCTATTCCTACAGAGATGGATCCTAAAGAGGACTCAGCAATTTTCCTCATACACACATATCTCCAAAGATTAGGAGCAGGCAAGAGAACATCTGAAGATTCACAAGCAAAACCACCAGCTTTTGGGAATGTATGCATAAAATGGTATCAAAAGGCTTCTGCATGAGTAGAATTCCAACTATTTAACAGACTAACAATTCTCTCATGAAAATATCCACTTGCACTTTATAAGCATTTGACAAATTCTTATTTAACATATGTAGTAATACAGGGGGGAAATAAGCTAGTAACTGAAATGTCAAGAGATGAAAGGAATAGTAGGCACTGGTTCAAAAGACAACACAGAGGAGCATCTACTACTTTGAAGTGGAAATCAAACATCCAAACCAGCAAAGATGTTAAAATTACTAGAGCCCTTTTTACATGCTACACATACTAAAATCAGAAGTACATCTCAAGCATGCTGTTAGAACCATGAGAATCACTAAAGTTACTTTTGGCCAGATGATGTAGTTGCAACAAGTCTGTGTAGTTCCATGGATAACCATTTACTCTAGGTGAAGATGTGGGGTCTCTCTACATAGTGTTCACACTGTTTTGCCAGGGTTTAACAAACAGCAGTCACAAGGTAACAGCACAGCAATATGGCAACATTGATGGGTGTCCAGCATATACTTCTCCTGAAGTACAATAAAGTGCATAAAGTAAAATACAGAAAATTATTTGCTAAATGGCATCTTCAAAACACTTCTTTCAGGTAGGATGTAGACTAATACAGAGGGTTTCCTTTTGCTCTTGAGGAGAACACTCATTTCCTAACAAGGTGACTTAGGCAGCTTCTGATAACAAAAAGGCTGTCACCTGTACAGAGCAACTTCTCAAAGACAGAAGGAGACATACAGACATGCACTGACAAAATACTGCAAAGCATCACTGGGCAAAGTGGTAGATTTTCCAATGCACAAATCTGCTATTTCACCAGGATTAAATAAAGCAGAACTCTCTAGGTGAACTCGTATTTTTCTAGCTTCATGTGAGAGCAACACATATAGACCTCATTTCAGACAGTGGGTTTTCTCAGAATAGGTAAGAGAAACCCAGGCTTGATTCTTTAACTGAGCAGTTAATGACAACTTATTTACTAGAAAACAAGGAATAACAGCAGTTGTCAGACCTACTGTTGATGGATAAGACCCCTGGTCTCACAATAGTCTCTTAAACCAGCAGAATAGCAAAACTGGAGTATCAAAGTTATCCTGGAGAGAAGCAGAAAACACTGCCAGTATTCCACCATGTGTATAGAGGAAAATACAGCAGTACTGAGAAAAGACAAAAAGACTGAGATTCTATGCTTTCAGTTTGACAGGGATTGTCCCTAGACAGCTCCCTCAACCTAAGCTTTACTGGAAGGTGTCTCAGCATCAGTTCATAGGTAGCTGATGCCCACTAATCTCTAGAGTTGAAGGCTGCAAAACACAGTGCAAAAGCATTAGTCTTGATCTTATCAAGACACGAAAACAGTCAAGGCAAAGACTCCCTGAATTCTCAGCTTGCCTTACTCACTTCTATCATTGCGTTTCTTACCTCTCCCACCTGCTTGGTATTGTCTCTTTCTTCAGATGGCAACTGTTTACGGATGGTACAGCTGGGAGTCATACACCAGCTTCTGGATCTTCTGGAGAAACATGTACAGAGTGGGGACACCTCTGTTCAACATGCTGCACTCAGTGCACTTCAAAACCTTGCTATACCAGGTACAGAGTTTGAAGACAACTGACTTACTGCGATTCTTTGTAGAGATGGGTCATGCAATAGAGATCTATGCAGCTCTGTCCAAGTCACCAATTCCAGTCCCTTGCATTTTGAAGGGCATCTGACTTTGCCCTCACCTCTGCAGAAACATATATTTGAATAATTCATCAGGATTTCCTCATCTACATAAAGGGTCTAAATATAATAAAGTGCGATCTCATTGCCAGCTGCTGAAATAGTTTCATATTCACAGCATAAAATAGCTCAAGACAAAAATTCAGAATAGGGTTTTATATAGCTTACAATACAGAGTAGGGAGTGGAGCTATCAACATCATAGCTTGTAGGGATTTCATAAATGTGCTCTTCTAGAAAGCCAATATTCATTGAAAATTAAGCCTTTCAAGCCAGAAGTGACAGTACTTAACAGAGAGGCACAAGAGATGAAGACAGACTTGATTCTCTTTTAGTTTTTCCTATTGCAACATGGTCTACGAAAAATTTAGCCTTGGAAAAGGAAGAAATTTATGATGATGGTGGTGAAACACTGGAACAGGTTGCCCAGAGAGACAGTGGATACCCTATCCCTGGAAACATTCAAGGTCAGGCTAGACGGGGCTCTGAGCAACCTGATTTAGTGGAAGATGTCCTAACTCATTGCAGAGGGGTTGGACGAGATGACGTTTAAAGGTCCCTTCCCACCTAAACTATTCTAGGATTCCACTCTTGTGATCTTTTCTTAATACATATCAGAAAATTATGCTGCTCCTCATCTCAAATTTACTGCTTCCATGTAAAAGTACCATTCAGGCCAAAAATGTCTTGCTAGAGACTTAAGAGCACCCTGCAATGCAGTCCTTACACTGCTATACAGTACTCCAGAAGAGCATATCATTTTATTTTCTGAAAATAAAAGGACTCGAAGTTGTTTGCCTCTTTTATTATATAAGCTAGCCTGCTTGGTATAACAGCTTTACACATAATGTTTACTTCAAACAACAACAAGCTCTGGAATACCCAGTTGCTGCTTTGCCTCCACTACCTCCTTTTAAAGCCTGAAATACTAATTTTTTTTTCTTACATTTCATTACTTATTTCTCTCAAGTTACTTTTAATAAGTTCTCAAATAATTTATTTAGTTTAGCTTATAGTATTATGATACCAGCCAGCCATGTCAGTCTACTCAGTATTTTAATAAACATATTATACACCATAAGCCCCTCACTGATACTACCTCTATTTTATTTCTATGTGAATAGATATTCTACCAGCATTCACAGGCCTGTGCAGATTGCAGTACTGCCTACTTTATTAATACCAAAAAGCAAAGATGCACGCCAGCTACCTTACAGCAGTTACAGTCTAACACAGAGCTAGGAAGAGATAATCACAGAATCAGGACAAATCATGGAGAGCCGGCTGAAATTAGGAAAACAGATTAGCAGGAAAAAATCTAAACATCATCACTAGAATGAAAAAGGGGATTTTTTATTTTTTTAAAAATCTTTAGGCCTGGGTACATTCCATGCTCAGCTCTCATTAACTTCATTCCTGCAACATGTACAACAGGATGTTTTCTTACAAACAGAAAAGATACCAATGAGTCTCTTTCAAATGAGAGTAATTTTGATGTAGTGTCCCCTTGACAAAAAGCAGAGACGATCACAATATGTCTCACAATAGAACCTGTTTCTCAACAAATACCAACAAGAGCCAACTTTTTGCAATGCTAAGCCCAGTCATTTCTTAAGTTCCTTAATCAAGCAATGAACACAGCTGATCCTGCAAAGATTAGAGGATCTAAAACTTCAGAAAAAGATAGTTGTAACCTACAATTTCACTGCAGTATCACTGCCTGCTACACACAGAACTTGTAAATCTTAATGTTCTTTGAAGCTGCACTTTGAAAAGCTCAACTCTGAATTATAAAATATCCACGTATCAATATAGAATATTTTCTTTATCTGTTCTGTTCAAGTCCATTACAGATCATTTTAGATATTTCCAAGTGTGTGGGCACTTAATATGCTATTCCTAAACTGTACTTTTCTTCATCAATTCACACAAATATCTGTATTTTCATCTGTAATATGTTTAAGACATTCCCTAACAGTTACACATCACTTCTAGAAACATGCAAACTCTACCACTTTGAACAATATAGTGTACTACTTGGGGTGGGGGAAGATAAAGACTGAACGGAGATTCATAAACATGAATTAAATATGGGCTAACATTTGCAAATAGACACAGGACAAGTCTTTGACTGAAGTATTGATCTTAAGAAGAGATGCTTATAAAAAAAAAAGTCATTATGATCTAGTGAAAGAAGTCAGCCCGTGCCACTGAAAACCAAGATCATTAAGAGCCAGTTACTTAATAGGGTCTGTTTCTCAGTTTGCCCAATGAAACGACAACAGGATATAACAGCTATCTCCCTAATTTCACTGTCCTGTCCTCCTCACCACTGCACACAAAACACACACACAAGACAGGACAAAAATTGTTCTGGAGGAAGCAGCTTTTGATAGCACAGTTAAGCCGTATTAGGAGTCTTTCCAGACAAGCTTCTTATTATAACCAGGGATCACTACACCAACCACTGGTGCAGAGACACAAAAATTAGGAAGGCACAGAAACAAAGGCATGAAGAACAGGGGATCAGTGAGCTCAAATGCAAAAAGAAAATCCATTTTCTAGAAACATGGCTGTGTAAATCACTTCTGCCACCCAGTTCAGTTAAGATGAGCAAGCACAGAACAGGCTTCCTCATGTGAGTGGGTGAGGGGATGGATCATCTGTTACAACTAGAAACAACAATACTGTGTTTATCTTTTAGGTACTTTGTTCTGGGCAGGGCTAAGATCAAAAGTAACCAAAATAACCTAACCGCAGTTCCTAGGAAGGTTTTAGCTCAAAAGAGAAGCCTAAACAATCAGGTCATCTTGACTTCACTTCTGAGCTCTCTAACAAGTTGGATCTTTTGCTAAACCCATAATGCAGTAATGTCTTATCTGTATTTTCAGATGCTTGCGTAGTTACTAAGCTCCAACATCTCTCTTCTACTTTCTAGTTGTTAGCAAGGTTCAGATGCTGGAGGAAGGTGTTGCAGAACGGATTGAGGAGCTTCTAAAATCAGAGAGCCCTCCTGTGCAATTTAAACTTCTTGGAACATTACGGATGCTAGCAGATGGTCAAGGTAAGGAACTGCTAATGTTTACTGAGATCAACTAAACACCCCCTTCCTCCCCTAGTCCTGCAACACAATGGATGTGCAAGACGACAGGCTAAGTGTCCTGCTAACCTAATTCCACTCAATCTGGAGAGGTTCCAACAGCTGATTGCCGGAAGCTGCAAGCTTTCCACGCCGACACAGTCAGCCTCAGAGGCAGATGAGAAACCAAATGGAACAATCTGCAGTAGTCCGTGAGAATGGGCAAAGACCTAAAAGGAAGATATTTTCCACCACAGATATAGCAGCAAGGCATGAGAGTATTGATGGAAAAGAGACTAAGGCTTTACGTTGTCAAATCACAGGACAGAAAAATCAATAAAGAAATGAAGAGTATAAAAGAAACAAAAGGAGCTAGGATGGAGAGAGGCAGAAGAAATTAGTTTTTGCCCATCACACAGTCTTTCTATACACATGTTGCCAGGTTTATCCTGCTAGTATGGTTCAAATGTTGAATTTACTTTGAATGTTGGAATACTGGAGTACTTACTTGCACTTCATTCAGTTTTACAAAGAGGTGGGTATGCAAAGGCAACAATACTCATTCTTTGAACAACATTGCATTTTGAGAAACATGCAAAATGTCAGAATTAGATTAAGATCTACTACAATATCCTAATTTATCCTTAGGCTTAACTTAGCTTCTTACCACAGTGTAACATAAAAACAAGTGTTGTAGGGTTTGGTATTGTCTTTCATATCACCAGAGCTGCTGCTTTAGGGAACTAAGGAGGAATAAAAGGAGACAGGTCAAAACCAGAATAGTTATGATCATTTTGTGATGGGAACTGATAACTGATATAGAACACTTAGAGACACCAATTCATTAATCATATGCAAGAGGAATAAAAAACCTCACTCTCCTACATTCCATGTTGCACTCAACTGCACCACTGCACACACTGCATCCTTTATCAAATTAATATGCACGATATAAAATTTACATCTATCCCTCATATTAATTCCAGTCCACTGAAAAACTGCTTTCACCTATATTTCACCAAGGTAGGAAATGGACATTGCAAGATATATAGAAACTTAGCATTCCTCTCAGGCTTTGAAGCAGTCATTGAAAGCCAACTTCTCTGAAGTGCTATCTGAATTGCGACAGGGAGAGCATTTAGCTTTTAAAACTGAGATATCATAATAACAGAAATCTAAATTATCAAACACTAAGTTATCTGGTTTTTTAATTCCATTTACCAGCTCTAGTAAGAAGTTGGAATTTGGCATGAGGCACAACTTCGGAAACAACACAGTTATCAAAGTGCAAAGCAGAAAAAGACTTAGGAGATTATTCAATATTTACCCATTCCATCTAGGAGCACAAAATTCTCCCACCTTTAATTACTTTCTATTCTGTTTACCCATGGGGTAACATTGACCTTCATTAACTCAGCCCAAAACTCTCATGAATGCACATCTAATAAGAAGTCCACACTAAATTAGTTAATTGCCTTACCTAGTATAAATTCATTACTGTGACTGTCAGCAGGCATGTTGAGGCCTACAGACTAGGAGAGGTAGGTTTCTTCCTAAGTATGGAAAACTGCAGACAGACCTGTCAGCTTCACTACCCTAAAGAAATGTTGACATTAACTCCTGGTTTTAGCACGGTTTTGCTTCAGAGGAGCAGAACAATTTCTGCACTTCAATAGGCAAAGGACTTTCAACTAAACTGAAAGTTCAATCACACACACAATTTAGTTAAATTTGGAGTTTTGCAAGTTAAAAGGTCTTCCTCTTAATAACTAATTGGATTTTATCTCAAAGAGTTCTACTGCTGGTAGACATCAGGAAATCCCTGCCAAACTGGGTCAAGAACGTACCTTTGAACAAATCTTTTAGGGGGATTCCATTCACCACCTCTTACCTCTTTCACCTTTTTGTACTAAACTGGATTATCATGATCTCAGACTAACAAGTAACATCTGACCTAGGAACAAAAGCCTTGTGTTGCAGGAGATAACATTCAGGTGGCTGTGCAATGAAAACTCTTATCTCAAAACTTGTCAACTAGGCTGTGAGCTCCCAAATTCCTTGTGGGATTGTTCCATAGTGTACTGGAAAAACAAAAAAGGAAGTCTCAGTACTTCCTCATCTGACAAAATAGAGTAAGTATAGGCTGAGTTACAGCTCCTGCGGAATATCTAGACTAGTCACACGGTTTATTGACAAAGACTTTCTGGTACGCGTTTCATTTTATCCTTTCCAGAATACCTCAAAAAAAATGTAATAGACAGAGAAAGGGACAGGTAAAGAAACAAGAACGGCGTGATGCCCCATCAGCCAAACCTATCCCTTCTGTTAGGATGCTAATGTTAGTTCTCCCTCAAATCTTTGCACCAGCAAAGCTCCAAGAGACAAACCTCTCAGTATCTTGAAACAATACAGACTTCCCACAGTTTTCCGTTTCTGAATCTGCATCCAAATCTCACTCGCTACCTTCTTTCAGGCATGAAATTATTTTTAGACTAGAAAATCAGAAAACTATTGCAAAAAGCTCACAGACTATCGCCCTTCTTAGAGAATGTACACCTCCAACAAAGAGCTTTACCACATCTCTCCTTCTCCACAGTACACAATGCATGTTTCATGCTCATCTGCTCTATCTGCGAGGGGTGGGCAGCAGATATAGGACAGAACTAAACCAAAATTAAGCCAACAAGAAAAACTTGACATTATCTAATTACATGAGACTCCTAAACTTGAAATAAATCTTATAATCACAATTTATTTTTGCTATTATAGTAGTTCTACACCAACACTCAGTGTGTCTGTCCTGTGACTACTCTTGCCTCTCAGTTGCTACATCTGATACCCAACCAGAGGTGCTGTACATTTATATCCTGAGTTCATCTGCAACACACAGAAACAGCACTCTTGGAGTTTACAACACAGCTCTCTTGTGCTCAAAGACAAATGGGTTAGCGTTCAGTTCCTACAAAAAGAAAGACTAAGCTGTGCACATTACTACTTTATCTTCCTCCTAGTACCATTCACTTAAAACTCCAGTTGAATCAAAATGTAGAATTTTAAAAAGTCTTCAGTATTGAACAGAAACAGCTAATTGAAATATCAAAACCAGTTAATTACCACGATATTCTCAGGGCTGAACCCTCACTTAATATATTTGGTTAAAATAGAGTATTTCAGTCTTCAACATCCTTACATCTGCATTTTTCCTTTGCTTAGGAAATCATCTCCCACCATTTAGTCACTTTTGATCCAGAGCACTTCAAAGATGCATTAATTAAGTGCAGTAAGACTTACATGGACCCTTATGTCAGACTGACAATACTGAGAGAAAACGAGTAAAGTTCCTTTTGCTGCTAAACTTCAAAGAGCTTTGAGAGTAGTCTCCCCTAGTGGCAACAAGCCCTAAACCCCAGAACATAATTAGAATTCCACTTCATAGGAAAAGTTACCTAGTGAGGTTTTGTTTTTCAAATGTCAACCACACAGACTAATACTTCCAGCAAGTCTTGAGAAAGGGTTCTTGAAACACAGGGGAAGGCAAATTAAAAGGCTCTTCCACGCTCAAGGGGAAGTTTGATGGTGCCTTATACACAGTTCAACAGACATTCTTAAGACTCAGGTCATCCAATTATCAACATGCTGCAATTCTGTACTAAGACTGGGCTTCCCACATTACAAACAGTAATTATCACCAAAACAGCAATAGGATCTGAAGGGCTCATGATTACATTTCTGCAGGGCTCAAAGTGCAAGAAACCAAGTGGGAAAGGGACAGTCCTCATGAAGAAATATTTCAGTATAGCAACAGTATTTGTTTTCAAAGATGCAAAGCTACTCATTTTAAACCCTGCTTCAGCAGCCTCTTTAAAAAGATAGGTCTATTGGAACTGCTTATTTTGTCCTTTACCTCCAAGATTTCTATAGTAAAGATTTCCAAGATCCTTTAAAAGCCCAGGCATGTGGGCCTAGTTACTTCACATTTCTATGATACAGAGTGAGAAGCCTGATTTTGAATGCCTCTTGATGCTTTTCTTTCCAGCTGATGCAGCTGAAGTCTTGGGCCAGGACCCCATGCTGCTCAACAGACTTGTGCAGTGGTGTGACATGAATGACCACACTGGTGTCTGTGGAGAAGCAAATCGGCTGCTGGCATCGATCCTGCATCACAACAGATCCCAAGTAGGAGAACTGTTGGTCTGATACCTTCCTACTTTATCCTTCTCAAATATTTTTAAAGCTTGGGGATATACCTAGGGAATAAACAGGACATATAGCTTTACAACTAATAACATGGAAGTTCACAGCAGAAACCTCTCTGGTCTGCCTCAACACCAGCAAGGGGCAAGTGAGTGGGAAACCTGTGCACTCATAGCCACAGACACCTCATGAAACGAGCAACTTGGTTACTTACTGACACTTGTCAGCTTTTGCCCTACTCAAGTAAGGCTTGATAAATGGTTAAGTAGGTAAAGTGTTTCAAATTTCAAATTCAAATGCCAAAGACGACCCACACCTGTCCTAAGTGTTAATCCTCCAGAAGCTCCAAATAGCCCACTTATCCACCTAGCAGTAGATTAAGCTGGCATGATTTGTATCTGCTGCCATTTTAGAATAGGCTTCTGTTTATTGTAAACCATGCTATTAAGTGCAGGCATCCCAACCATGCTTTACCGGGAGACAGTGATTAAAAAAGTAGATACTATTTGTACAGGCTTCAGTAAAGTAAAATTAATCTTTGCTAGTTTGATAACTTGAAATGAAAAAGAGGAACAAGGGCAAACTAAAACTCAAGAAAAAAAATACATATGTATCTTACAGATATGCCTTCATGCTTAATTCTAAGTATTGGCAGTCCAGGTAAATTAGACCAACCCTAAGCAGACATGCATGAAAGCAATGTTGTTATCTCTAGTCTCCAAATATTGATAGTTTGCACCACAGAAGGCAAATAATTTCCATCTATTCGGAAGCTGAAGAGTGCAATCAATCTCATTTCTCTCTTCATTCTACTTTATCCTTAAGTCAGATTTCCATCTGGTTTACCTTTGCTCTAACAGGAAGTGGTCAAAGCCATCCAGGAGGCACAAGGAGTGAAGCATCTGGTTTCCATGACAAACAGCGAACATGCTGCCACGCAGAATGAGGCTCTGAATGCCCTGGCAGTAGCATCTACAATCGATTTAGGTATTTTTCTCCTAAAAGCAGTTATCCTCAATTATTAACAAACATTGTCATGCTGTTAATTCTATATAACACAAGTGAAAAAGCTCTTGAGCATAAAATAAAGGTTGTCAGCCATCCAGATCACAAAAGCAAAGACTTTGGAAATTGCCGGAAGAGTTTTTTGTTTAGTAGAGAGTCAAATTATCAGGTTGTGTGGAAACAGAGGGAAAGGGGATGAAGACAAGAAAAAAGATTATAAAGTCTAAGCAATGGACAAATTATATAACTGAATGGTCACTGAAGACTATAAATGGAGAAAATCATCATCAGAAGACAGAGATAAGGAAAGAATAAAGCAGGAGGATAAACAAAAAGGTATTGTAGAAGCTGCAAATGAAGCAAGTGAGAAAACCATAAAGTTCTAGCTGTTTCTCCTGAGCTAATTTTCAGAGTTAAAGGATAAATCTGAAAAAAATAGTATGTATGACTTGAAAATGGGTTTCACCATAGAAATCTACATACATCAAAAGGTAAATTGAAAAGAAAGTCAACCTGAAATCTGGAATTGCCTATACCAACAAGAAAGACTAAAGAGCCCATTTTACTGCTTGTCTAAGACTGTTAAGACACTCAAACTCAATTGGGCAACTAATGCAAATCAACACTTCTAGCATTGAACGTTGCAAATTTTAATCTACTATGAGATTATAGTTCTGTTTTCAAGAAGGAGGCCAGTGAAAAAAATACTGTACAGAAAACAACACAGAAATTCTCCATTACAGAAGACAGTTGCCCAAGACATCCCTGAATAGCCAATTTGAAATGAAGACAGTCAGGAATTTTGTTTTTACAATGCAAGCATGTTCACTTTCCATTTTCTTTTCAGATAACACCTCAGGCATTTGTGTACTTATTTTTCAGAAACCCTTGAAGAGTCTTTTAAGGAATTGCAGCTAGTTCAAAGCTTACACAGACTTCTGCAAGATGATAATACAAGTCCTGAGGTGAAATACAATTCAATGGGTCTTTTGTGCAGGCTTCTTAATTCAGGTAACCACATTTTAAATTGCTTATGATGAAAGGATGGATATTTGTGATAAAGACAAGTGTTTTCTGTTGCCAAAATGTGTTGCTTGTGCTGCTCCAGTGAACAATGATATTAAACAGGTTCCTTCTTCATTGGTCAGCAAACATCATAGTCAAGTAGCTTCTCTATGAAACGTTGATTAAACCATCAGTTGAATAAAATACTAAAAACAGAAAGGCCTTATTCCAGTGAGTCAGTAGCATAATGAAGTCCTGAAATAGTAAAATTAGAGTCTTGGAATAAAGGCATCTTTGTCCAACTTCACCACGCACAAATGCCTGGCAATCCCAGGCCCTGTATGTAGCACAGCATTGTGTTCAAAGAAATAGTCTGTATTGTGTTCATAGGCAGGCATTCATTTGCTCCGCCTATACTATAAGCAAACCAGAAACTGAGATTAAACAGCAATTTTATCAATACTGCCTTTGCATGGTAACTTTCAGTGAAGCATGCGAAGGATATGAGATGTCAGTTTCACTCCATAGTTAGGGAAGACTTAAAATACTTCAAGATTAGACTATCCTGGGTGTGTGACACTAAATGAAAACAACCACCTTGAAACCAGGAGTCCAAAGATCTTGTGGCAGTTTCTCACACCCTAAAACAAAAATTATGTGAATCGAAAATAATGATTGTGCTTAGGCAAAGACTGACCACAAGGTGAGCTGCCATTCAAATCCTGGAACCACCCTTTACTGAAAGACAAGCTGGATTTTTTATTATAGCCTATTTTTCCTTTTAGCCACAGAGACTTTGGAACAGGGATAAAGCATTTGCATCCTTATTATTATTATTGCGCTATTATGGAGTACTGACATAACAGATGTGATCTATAAGACTTTTTTCCAGAGGTGTATATACTCAGAATTTCATAGACTAACTGTAACACTAAGAGTTGATTCTTATCAGTATGAAATGCTGACAAAAAGCATACAGGCAAAAAAATGCTGGAAACTGTCCTGTATTATAGTTTCAAAGTACTTTTTTTCTGTCAATCAGTTCTTGGAACTCAAAAATCATAACCTATTCAATAGTTCCAATGGCTGAAGGGATATCTACTGAAGAAAAAAATTTTGAATTAAAGCAGCTCATTTTAATTAGCAAGTACTCCAAACTTTTATTTCGCAATAATTGCTGGGAGTCACTATACCATCACATGTCACTAAAAGTCAGCATTTCCTTTTTTTTCAGGTGATCTGAGACAAGAAATAGAAGAGGACAGGATCAAAGAAACTCTCGAACAACTCTGCAGTCACAGCAATGCAAATGTGGTCAAGCAGGCTGTCACAACATTACAGGTTTTGAGAGGAGACACACCTCACTAGCTTCCCTTCTTTGCCTCCCTTCTCCCACACAGCAACCCAGCACTGTTGCTGGGCCAAACACAAATCGCCACCTTTGTAACCCTACCTTGTATTTGCAATGCGGCCACACAACCAACACTACTGAAGCCCAGGTACAGCTCCTGCTTTTAAAGCTGTCCATAAAAAAATACCCCAAAAACAAACTCATTTGCCCATCTATTTGGCCTACTGATACTTGCATCACTGTTGCTCTTCACTGAGCTACTAACACACAGTAAGAATAAAGCCTGTCAAGTGAATGATCTTAGAAAACATCACAGAAGAAGCATCAGGTAATTACCCCTTCTGTTAAACATTTCTAAGCTGCTTGGTTTTGTCAAATTAGGATATACACTTAGAAGAAAAACTGCATCAACAGGATTTGAAAATAATTGCATCAAAATCTCAAGCTTATATCATAATCGAACCTGTTTCAAGTTGTGTATCCGTAGCCTAAACAATGCAAAGGGCCACAGGCACCAATTCAACCTCTGTGAGCCCAGCTGTTAAGTGACCATGTTAAAACCAATAAAAATCTATCTTAAACTCTCCCTTCACTTTCCAATTTTAAATCTGGTCTCTGAAATTTTACCCTGCTACTGTCACAAGCTATATTCCTAAATAATTCAGGCTATGGTCTTGTCCTCATTTCAGAGCTGTATTGTAACCTGGGAATGAGACTCAGCAGAAGCAAATTTTGCAAGAAACTGCAATCATTGAACATACAGCGCTTAGACAAGACACAAAATTAAATCTAGTCAGAAATTACCAGTGGGCATGGGTAAAAACATGCAGGCAGCTGACACTCCATTATCACCAGCAAGAGAACCCAGGTTTAACTGCAGATGATGAAAACCTGTAGTAAAACAAACGTGTCTAAACATTTCTACAGAAACCTTTCATATTTAAAAAAAGGTGATTAGATGAAAAGGTAACAGATTCTAATCCACAACTTGTTCTTATGGGGACTTTTTGAAGCAGCTGAAAGTATGGTGCAGTTACAGTGTCCGACCTAGGAGATCAAATTTAAACCCCTGTAGTGATAGAGACTGAAAAGCTAGATAACATCTTTTTTTTAGCCATCAGAAAAGTTGTTGTGAAAAAAATAAACAAGTAGTGATCTTCAGAAAACTGTTATAAACCAGGGTATATTCACTTGTCCTTACGGCCTACTGTTTTCAAACAATTTGAGTACAACTGGCTTAAGTCTGCGTACCAACATTTCAACTTTGTTCCTGTAAATCATTTCCCACTTGCAAACTTACTAACACTACTTAGCCAACTATAATCATCATCAAATATCACTCTGATGAATACTCTTGAGAAAGGGAATTTCATGAAACCACTCCAGACAATGTTACTCAATTGGTGAGTAACAAAAAAGCAGGTTTTGACCATACGGGAGAAAAGAAAAACAGCAGTTTTAACTTTTTGGATGTCCAGAGATTTAATCGTTTCTCTACACCCTTCTGCAGCTCTTCACTAGTTCATGGCTTTTCACTAACAATGGAGAGAAAAGGATGAGTATTATCTATTACTCAGCAGCTCAGATGAGAAGGGGAGCAGGAATTAAAAAAAATAAATAATCAAGAATTAGTTTCAGCAAAATACACAAACACACCAGTGGACCTTTACCATTTCTGAGTTATCCACAAACTGCAGTTTCAGTAGCCAGTCTAAAACTCAGAGTGAAATACTAGTGAATGGAAGCAACAAATTAAAAAAAAAAACCAAACTCCAGGAGTAGAAAACACAAATTTTATTTAATAAAATTTAAGGCTTTTGAAAAAAAAAAATATACTGAAAGTCACACAGAAAAGCCACCTCAGAGGAGGACAACAGAACCACCTCTTCCAATAGGCAGTAAGGGAAAGGAAGAAGGAAGGGTGGAATGGGGAGACAAAAACCAAGGCAATTCTACACATAAGTCAATCGCCACATCAACCTCAATGGACTGGAAGTACAAGTCTACCCACATGGCACTGTATGAGGTCACCAAAACTGAAGACCTCTTGGGAAGAAACATTCAGATTTTCAGGAGGCAACTGAAGGTCCTTTGGTCACGGCACTTTTTTCAGCGCTTGTATCAATCCTCCTCCTCATGTACAGGGAAACTGTGTCCAAATGCAGTTACCTTAACAGCAACAAAAGGACAGCTGCACTGTCAAACATACTGACAAAAACACTGCTTAACGGAAATATATTGTGCTCATTTCTGAGAAATAAAAGTGATCACATTCATGGTTCCTTCTCTCAGTCTAGTTATTCAAGTCTGAGGTCCTGACATCTTCACTAAAAACCTTGTTTCCATTGTAGTGTTTGTCAAGTTGTTCCAAATGCAAGCACTGAAATCTCAGTATCAACAATTTATCAAACCTCTGTGAGGTCACTGAATGACTTCTCCTTTGAGGTTTTAGAGGCAGGCTCACACCCAGCTGGCTTTTGCTGACAAGACTTTTTTAACCCATAACCTAAATCATTAGCCATGAAGACACTGCAGGTCCACAAAGAAGGTGCTAAATAAAATTTAGTAGAAAGTATTCCCATTTTAAGTCTGACATTACCCTAGCCATGTGAACCACCAGTAGGGGTACACTTCAAAATGTCTAGGGGCAAACCAGCCTGGAGTTACAGCATTTTAAAAATTACATTGAATAAGCACAGGGAAGCTTATCCACAGCATAATACAGAAAAAACACTCCATGAATTTAAGGATCAGCAAACAGGCTGAACTTCTCTCTTGAATTCAGTTCCAGATAATTGAAGCACTGATACAAAGCTGGTGTTAATATGGCCAAAGCCATTAAGAACAAACTGTGCAAAGACAACACTTCAATTAAATTCTGTTTTGCACAAAAAGTACTTCAAAAAAGACAAGTATTCGTTTGTCTTCAGGCAACTTGGCAAAATTTGCAGACCCTGGAATCCTAATCCACAATCCTGGCTCTTGCCAGCAGCTAATTTCAGTGCATGAACTCCACAGACATCCTTAACACTGGGATGATTTTCATCAAACTGCTGAAATTCCTTCCCAGCATTAGGAGCCTTCTGTGTCAAAAAATGGCAATGGAAAATATACTCCCTAACTGCAGTTTTCAATGCAATGTTTTATGAATAAAGAGTTATAAATAGGAAGCATCCTTCTCCGATTTTACATACATCAGATTATTTACACAGAATATTTACCGAGTAAGTTGTTGATGAGGTGTTGTAAAGTTTCAAGCACCACAATTTAAAGCAAAGGTTGCTGGACACTGCTTTGCCCCTTGCAAAGCAGTAGTACATTTGCACGTTTTTGGCTAGTCCCAATGGATTAGATGCAACAAAAGTAAAACAGACCTCAAATTGAAGGCTTTACAGAAGAAATGCCTCTTGCTTTCCCCTCAGTGATCTGCTGCTATTGTTTTCTTGTTGTATATCAAAGTTAAAAAGAAATCACAGTGTACTTCTAGCCATTTTACTTTCAGGATTTCAGATGACTTAGTAGCAGACCGTTCTCTGCTACTGTAAGGAAATCAGCCATCCTTAGACAAGCTTCCTTTTCCTGTTGTGTCTCAATCACTAGCCAGAAAAAGAACTATAAAAGCTGAAGTACACATGTGAAGTACAGCACTGTCTGAAGCGCTTCACAGATTACAAGCTAGAAGGGTGTCTGGATAATAACCACAGACACAAAGATGCTTACTGTTGAACAACTGTTGCCAGTGAAATGTTTGTTAATACGTGCATTATAGAAAAAAAAAAGACATGAGAGATAGTTAAAAATTTGGATTCCTAAGAAATAGAAGTATTCAATCTGTCAGGCAGACTACATATAGTAAAATATCATTATAAAAATACACACTTTTCTAAAATTTACACTATGTTAGGCACTGTAAATAAACCTGCTCTCCCTGAAAAGTCTGGTGTCACTGGAAGCAGTAAACAGTGTTAGTTATATGGCCCACAGTAAAACTGACAGCTACAGCTACCTTGAAGAACTTTTCAGCCACATGCTTTTACCTTAAAGCTAAGGATACTACACCAAAGTCTTTTGAAAAAGACCGGAACTCTTATTGAACTACAGATTCATCTACTAAACTCCCAACAAGGGAGGATTGGAAGTAGAGAGTTTAGTTTTCTATTGATTAAAATAAAAACCCTGACCTCAGAAGGAATAGTTCAGTTTGACATACAAAACTACTGTGAAGAAATCATTCTGGTTCACCATATTTTGATTCATATTTGCACCATGAACCAAGCAGAACTGATGTTTCAATAGCTTTACAGAAGATTTATAAATCCAACAACTCTAATCTTCCACTAAATCTGTACTTCCCCATTTAAAAACACATTTCAGTAAGGACTGATGCTGAATTTATAAGTCCTTCATCAGTTCCGATAGTAGCAGTTAGAACTTGTGAAGATTCATATAGCAGTTGTGAGGGAAACCAGAGGAATAACAAAGACCACCCACAGCATGCTTGCTACCAACTGAAACAAGCTGAATTTTGAAATTTACACAGACAGTACTTTTTAAAGATATTACTGATCAATGAAAGGATAAGCATTTTTATAGAGGTTTTTCTTCTATAAAAAAAGAATATTTACATTTTTCTCAGAAAGGAAACAGCATCAGGCCTTCAGACCCTCTTGCCTGTAATAGGCATTTCTAACATATAATGCTACAGATAGGTTTTTCCCATTCTGAGAACTGGTTTGCATTTTCAAAACAGTATGGGATCTGCACAACCAAAAATCAATTAAAGAATTAGACAGCTTGTGATTTTTTTCCCCCCATTTCCAATACCTTGACGATTATGGTTGCTGGGTATCTTGCCAAAAAGTGACTGCATGAGTCTACTGCAGAGATTAATATGATTTCAAGATTCTGAAGAAATCAGCACACACCTTCTGAAAAGATTACATTTTTAGAGGGATGACAGTTAGGCATGAAGACAGAACAATCTTCATAGTAATCCTTCAGGGAAAGAGTTTATGGCAATTTCATGTCTCCCTGCTACAGTCCTTAAAATCTGTTCTGCCAAGGTCTTGGGAAATTCCATTTCTTCCTCAGAGATCAACGCTGGTGCACCGAGTTGTCTTGTTAGAAAAAAGGTAGACAGGTGTGTGTTTGGAAATTTCTTTTGTACCAGCTTCTAAGAAAAAGCATGAGCAGAGCAAAATCCACATAAGGCTTTTAGTAACAGGTATTTCACAGTCCGTGCATTTCTTCCACCTTGGTGTCCAATCAATAATTGTATAATATACTGTTTTGCAATATGTGTCTACTTTTATATTCAGAAGGCATTACTTGCTTTTACAGCTTCAATATCGGAAATCAATGACCTGGCTAGGAAAATCCCAAAGATCTAAAAAGACAAAAAAACATACCAATTGTGAGATAAGACACTTGTAACATACCAGTCTGCAAGATGTTTGTTTGCAGGTTCAGATATGGTTTCATATCCAGGATCATCCATCAAACCACGGCTATTACTAGAAACTCATAAAGGCAACAAAAGCTTGCAGGAAATAAAATTCATGACAAAAAGATGTTTTGATGTAAAATTTGATAAGCGTTCAAACAATACACTTGTAGATGCCTTAGAGCTAAAATCCACTTAGCCAAATCTGAGTGTCATAAACACTCATGCTTACCTATTGCTAAAATTACAAATCAGACATTCTCATTCATTCCACAACTCTGAATAAATAATCCAGTCAGTTTTCAGATCAATTTTTTAAATCCACACAGAATGTACAATTACCTGTACTGAAATGAAATTCTTGGCACAGACAGTAGTAAGAGAAGTCCCAGATTATTCTGGGACGTTAAAATTTGAAAATTTATCATTTGCACAAGTTTTCAGGGAAATCTTCCTTTATAAATTGAAGATAAATTCATAACTCAGCACATTTTCTGAAACAATCTTAGAAACAACATAAAACTGGGGTGAAGTTTTGAAAAAACTGAAAGATTTGGATTAAAAGTAGTCAGGCTATATCTAACTCTCAAGTCCCAGCACGAAACAGTTTAGTGCACAAGAAAGACACACTTTAAAAATACAAATGACTGAAAGTAGCTTCACAGAGACTTGGGATATGAGTAAGGAACAGTGTTTTCAAGCTATTGTCAGTCAAAATTATTGCCAAAAGGTTAAACTTGTATCTTAAACATCTTCCTAATGAAATGTGGTGTTCTTAGGACAGCATTTCTCAAATCCATGGAAGCACTATCATTAGATGGTGTTAAAAAAAAAAAATAAAAAAATTAAACACTAAGGCTACAGAGGGCAGTATTACCAAGGCTGGGAAAAGGTATTTTGCCAGCACTTTACACTCAGCTATTGTCAATCAGATGGAAAATACATCCTGTAGCAGATTTATTTCCCATGGAAATGAAGCAGTTCCATAGCAAAGAAATTAAGGTAAGTGTAAAGAACTGCCACAATGAAAGCAGGATCTACCTTGAACAAAATAACGCTCTGCCTTGGGGATTTTTCTTTGATGTACCAAGCACTACAGAGGTAAGTCACAGCAACTCCATCTGGTTCTGCCAATATCACATTTGCAACCTGTTTACCTATTTCCTTTCTCTTACGTTCTCAAGTTTTTTGAGACGAATGGTATGTCACTTACAGCCAGCTGAGAGGCAACCTGAGCATGAAGGACAGCATCGTATCTTAGTCATTTCAGATCTGTGACAGAAGGCTGTAGTTCAGATCTACTGGAGTAGGCAACCAGCAGATCTCCCGTCCTCCATGATATATTGAAAAGTAAGGAATTTTAATGTATTGCACTATTTTAAATAATAATCATATATTAATACATAAGTATATTAATATTACAATATATATCACAATTATCACACCCCATATTATAACTGTACTGTATTTTTATAGTGACTTTTGTTGCTTTTAGCAACAGGTGTTTTTACACTAAGTCCCTATCCCTATAACTGTTTTTTGCACCATACTCTTCTCAGACCTAAAAAAAACCCACATATAAAAACATTTTTTTATCTCTGTCCAGAACTACTTTTACCCTTGGCAGGTCTGTATCTGCAAACGTGGTGGTTTTTTGGTTTTTTTTTTTTTTTTTTTTTTTTTTTTTTTTTTTTTTTTTGTTTTTTTTTTTTTTGTTTTTTTTTTGTTTTTTTTTGTTTTGTTTTGTTTTGTTTGTTTGTTTGTTTGTTTTGTTTTGTTTTTGTGTTTTTTTTTTCTCCAAAGAATTCTAACAACTAACCTGGAGCAGTGAGATAGCTATGAAGACACCCGCAACAATGTAGATATTTCGGGGTAGCCAAGCTTCAAGAGCATGAATACATCCTTTGACAAAAATCTGATCATCCCATTGATTCTTGCTCTGAATGTAGAAAGAAAGAATATTATTTTTCTGCTCAAATTACTGTAAGACCAATCACATGATATACCTATACTAATGTTTTGTCACTTATGCAGTAATGTTTTCAACCACACTTCAAAAATACGTATATAACTCAGGGAATTTTGGACATTGATGTTAATGTTATTAGAATACCATAGAATTATCAGAGAACAGATCAGCAGAATTAGACTATTACATCTAAAAATTGAAATACATATTTGAAATCAAGTCCTACCCATTTCTGAAACACACTTTTCCCTTCACGTCTTTCATCACTTGTTTTCTCTACCCTCCCACAGCACAAATTTATTTTAAGCAAAGGAAAACGTTTACCTGGCTCTGCTTGCTGTATCATGTAGCACAGTCAGTTAGTTGCCAGAATTTTATGCTGGCAATCAGCAATCCCACCATTTTTACAGTTTTATCTATGCAGGGCCAGAACATGAGAGACAGCGAGGTCCCAACACCTTACCTTCTTTCTGATATCATAGCCACACTGTGTGTTCACAACTTTTTGCTGCAAAGAAAAAAAGATGTAAAATAAATCAACTGAATTCTACTCACTTCTGTTCACAGCAAGTTTTCCTGTCTTTTATGTTCACAAGCATATAAGGACTGTCAGAGCCAACCATTTTAAGAAGCATTTTTTAGCATAAACAAGTAAAGCACTAGAATAATGCAAGAAAAGTGATGATAAATCAAAGGTGAACACTAGCAAGACAATATTCTTCACCAGAAATCTCATCTGCTTCTATCACTTGGCTTTCAACTAGCAAGGCCTTTTTAACACGAAGCCTAGCAACTGCACAGCCAGCACACAGGTAAGACATCTGCATTTTTAAGATCAGTTTCACATTACCAGTTTCACTTAACCCCTAACACTGAGGTAACACCATAGCTACCAGGCTGATTTGTTTACTCCTGCAGTGGAGAAACATGCCTATCATGACAAGCATGACACAATTTGCTATCCTGATGAGCTAAAACCAGTAACACCTGCAAGCTGCTTCAGCCCCCCGCAAGTGATAGTTCAAAGTCTCACATAACCCAGCTCCAAGATACACACAGTCTTGAGGACAAAACACTCCAGTTGTAGATCCCAAGTAGGAAGACCTCAAATACCTTCCAGATCACAACCCCATGCAATCCAATGACAGTATTTATTACCAAGGAAGCAAAGATATTCCTTTTAAGACATTTTTTGTTCTGTATGAGACTTAGAAAAATATACGTATTATGCAATTATAGCATAATTTACAAAACACATAGTGGGCTAATAGAGGGCTATACTGAAATAACAGTAGTAGTACCTCACATTAACAAGACTTACACATACTTATTTCTCCTTAAATATAGCATCAGCAACAAAAAAACTTGCACTTGAACAATACTGCTCCAAATTAAACTAGAAAATATGGCTGACTTCCAACACAATCACAACCCTACCAGCGGTTAAATAAAATGTACCAATGGCTACCTGCCCTGCACAAGGATTGCTGGGTGGATTTTGAGCTGTAAACCATTCCCACTAATACTATAAAGCACTACATGTTAGTTTCTACCTCCACATTTTGGCATCCAGTGAAAGGGTCATAAAGTTTCATAAAGTTTAGTAAACATATCTAACCAATAAGGAACTAAATCTTGCCAAAAACAAGGACTCAAATGCTTTAAACTTCGTGCATGAGAACTTTACTAGTTACTGATAAACAATCAGCAAATGGAGTTATTCCTACTTGATCAGCAGAGGGCTGTTGTAACACTAATTCTAACTGGGGCCCACACACTTCTTAAGACACTTGCTCTCAGGTCCTTACAAGCTAAGTAACAGAGGTCAGGAATTCAAGGAAACACCAGCCACCACTACTTGCAGATTCAAACCACACTAAAATAGCTTGAATCCCAGGTGACAATGCATTTCAGCTGCACATCAGGCTGCCACATCTGCACTCTTAAAAATGATGGAAGAGAAACAAAAAAAAACTTGTCTGCACAAAAGTAACTTTTGATCATTTAGGAGACCTTTTAAAGCCCTAGTCATCACACCTTATTCAGAAATAATTCCTTTCATAACTCTGCAATGTCAGAGCAATAGCAAAGCCAGGACACAACTTACAGCAGGATCAGGTATACAACAGGAAAAAGGAACTCCA
Source organism: Margarornis squamiger (assembly GCA_035222235.1). Classification (NCBI taxonomy): domain Eukaryota; kingdom Metazoa; phylum Chordata; class Aves; order Passeriformes; family Furnariidae; genus Margarornis; species Margarornis squamiger. The sequence continues at coordinate 10,260,368 of JAWWTY010000158.1, forward strand.
CACTTCTCACGACTTTTGCTTTCACTATTGCAGTTAAAATATATGTTAAAGTCCCAGTCTTCTGGACCTTGGGCACCACAGCAATGGTTCTGCAAGAGATAAGCAAGCATCATTCCAGAGGGTATGTTCAGTGGATAAACTGTCTCTAAAATACCTCCAAACATTACATATTTGTTTATAAATCTTCACTATCTTCAAGTCTGTGCAAACTCAATGAAAACACCAAAGTAAAAAATGAGTAATCAATCATGTGGCTTTATGAAATCAAAGCAATACATCTGGCACACTGCTCCTGGAAACAGGTGTCAGCATGACAAGCCAAGTCATAAAAATTATCACTTCAGATGTAATTACCAAATGGAATCAGTGTACACTGATACAAAGGTACAACAAAATATTTTATACAAATGCTTTGTACCCTATTATTTCCAAGTCACCTAAAGCAGAAAAGGTATTGAAAAAGGTTTCTTTAAATTCGTGACATGCTTAAATTTTCGTGAATCAACAAGTATTCTTCTACTTATTTGCTTCCAAAAGTAGATCCAAACATTTGTGAATATACTTCCTTTCTTTTACATAAGAAGGTTTTCTTGTACAAATGAATGAACTGGTAAAATCTGACTAACTCAAAGGCCACTCAATTCTACAAGTATTTCACACAAGTTTCTTGACCTAAACAGTGTGACACAATTACCATAACTGCAGACAGGGGAAACCCAAGCAGTTCAAGGAACTAATGAAAGCTAATTTCTTACTGGGTTATGCTTTGCAGTTTAGTGGCCTGGATATTGAAGGGTACAAATCTTCCTCTATAATTTGAGTACTTGAAATGTTATACCATCACACAGATTCTCCTGGCAATGCTCTCTGCCAAGGCACACACTGAAAACAGAGCAAGTCAGCCTAAAAAGCATGGCTCCTTAGAAGACAGGCTTCAGTGAGGCTTTTGAACACACTGCTGCACCTCAGAGAATACACCTGCTAATCCACACTGCACACGTCCCACGCTCCTTTCTCAGGACTTGCAGACAGGGACCAATGACAAGCACATTCAGACTTCTCTGGTCTTTCCTTTTTCAGGTTTATTGGCTTGTTAATATGGCTAACAAAATCCTTTTAAGCAAGCTAAGCCTCTTCTTTTCATTGAAAAGCAACTGGAGTTCACCTGTAAATCAGCTTAGCATATTAGCCTGGCTGACTATACTGAAACTAGATAAGTAGAAACAACATAGTTGACAACACTAAGATAATTACTTGTGTCGGTCAGTCAGGAAGAGCCCTACTTTACAAAAAGGTGTCCTCAGCACCAAAAGCTAAAGCCAAACAGCACTGAGACCCATCCAGGCAGCTTAGTCAGAGGACCCTTGCATTTCAATGCACACAAGAATGAAGGAACAGGATAGATAAGCTGCTGGTAATATACTGCTGACCAAACTGGTATCCACTCTAAAACACACTTTTCTATCAAGCTCACCTGTGAGCACAGATTTCTAATACAATCTTCTAGAAGATGGAAGACAGACAAAACCCACCTTCTTTCATAAGGGGAAAAATATATAGAGGAGACCATTTTACCTCTTTTCAAAGTACTCATATGTACTGCCTCTCTCCATATATACTTTTTTTAACCACATACAAATAAGTAAAAAATCAGAAGAGTCATCTTTACTGATTGGTTTCTGGGCACGATTACATAAGCAGCAGCTGGAATAAGTGCCACCAGGCTCTTATTAGCCCAGGCCTTGTCATCTCCTGGTACACATCACTGTCTTCTAGTAGATTTTAGGACCTCTGGACCATAAAAATTATTTCAACCTTCCCTGGCAGCTGTCTAACTACAAACTAGCCTTTCCCAGTTACAAAAAAAAAAATAAATCTCTTCTGTTTCAAGATGAAGTGCATCTCAGAAGAAAAAAAGCTTTATGCTGCATCCTTGTATAAGACTGCAGCGCCTCCAAAAATAACAATGTGGACTACCAGTTCCATTGGACTACTTTTTTAGGAGAAAGGTTTTTTTGTTGCTCACTTCAAGTGGTGCAACATTGATCAAAACAGGGGAGCAAATGAAGGTTCAAGGCAGATGGATGCTTGAGAGAGC
>JAWWTY010000158.1:10273748-10290408 GCA_035222235.1 Margarornis squamiger
TGATTTATCTTAGTTTTAGAAGCTTCAAGGCCAGGTACTGATAGCAACCATAACATATTCTCTGTAGCTAATAATTACGATTTCAACCATGCAAGTCCATCTTGGCTACTTCAGCAAAAGCCTCTACAATTATTTCTATTAATCCTCTCAGTGTTAGTTCTTTCTTGATACCTTATATCAGGACTGTCCCAAAAAAACCTTCACCTGGAGACAAAGCAGCAAGCACCAGAGACAGGTTTTGAGGCACTGCCTTTAATTCCCTGGGCTTTTCCCAGTTCAGTCTGAAAGGCATACAGCAGAGCTGCAGCCCAAGACAGGGCACCCTGCACTCTCCCTGGAGTCAGTCAGTTGTCCACCTCCTGCTTCCTCCCCTGCACCAGGGCTTTCACAGAAGGACTCATTCCATTGCCAAATTACTCAGAACAAAAAGGTGCCAAAACCAAACTCTTTATCTGGTATTACTGCAGTCTTTAAGTTCGATTATGATAAATAAAGCTATTTGGGGGGGAAAAAAAAAGTTTTCAAACACAAAAGGAGGTCCAGCCTTGTTATCTTGCTCTCCTACCAGGATATCTTAACAGCTGCAGTATGGTCTTATCACTACTCATTAAAACAAGTGTACTTGGACAAGTTAGATCTTACAAGCATGTTTAAAAGGCAAGATGAAATAAAGTAATCACAAATCCAAATCATGCCTAGGAATAGAGAGCCTTCCTATGACCTCCATTCTGTTTCTTACAAGTGAAAGCCAAGCACACAAAGAATAGGAAAGTGATATCACAAGCCAGACACATGCAACCAACTAAAAATCAGACTTGAACTTTCTATTCCCAAATTGTCCATACGAAAGAAAAACCATGTGCTTTAATTTTAAAGTTTATACAGTCACTGATATTATCTTCAAAGCTAGAATGGGAAAGTCAACATGCACCTATAATAAGTATGGCAGAATAACAAATGCAACTCTTTATTTACAGGTACATTACGTGGCTTGGGCATAAACTGTGTCATGAGTTGAGACACAGGTGAGATGCAACAGTTCATATGGGCAAAAGCTGGTCTGCAAATCTATCTCTACGTGATCCCTCATACCCCTATAGAGCAGCCACCCTCACTAACATAAAACAAGCTCCCACAAGCACCTGCCCTGCAACTCAAGAAAAGTGAATCAGGACTAACATCCTCTCCTTAAGTACTGCTTTTGAGTTATGGTTACATTTCTCCTTCTGATTTTGTAGTCCTTCAGTTCTGCTAAGGCACAGAAATTTACTTTGTTCTAAAACTGGTGGATTTGTCCAATTAGAGACATTGTTAGACTAGTCATCCCAGCCAGCTTTCATATGTTCCTGAATCATCATGTCAGCTAAATGATTCATGCATTGCCTATAGGAGTGTCTACCTTCCCACTCAACATTTACATAGCTTGTTCTACAACTGAAGGAGCCAAAATCTTACCAAAAGAGCTGTAGTTAGACATTATTTACTAGGTCAGCCTGATAATAACTTCTCAGAAGAAGCCTCAGACCATTTGTTAAGGAAGCTACCAGGACTAGAGGTACCAGTTCAGAAAACCAATTCATCCAGTCAACAGATCAGTTGAAAACACACAAGTTATATTGCAAATTCTCTTCAATTTTTTCCCCATCTCTTTAAAAATTTGTCTTTAATGAATAAATATGAAAGTATAATGACAGCAGAAAATAAAAAAGAAAATAAAGACAAAATTCATTCCTGTGAAAACACAGGTAAATTTGGGATAGTCCTCCCAGTAAACATAAAAAAAATTCTGTTTTTAGAATATTGTTTCTGATGGATAAACAGTCATAGACAACACTTCATCAGACATTCACTAGAAAAGAAGCAGAGGTCTAGAACAATCTTAATATATTCATAGGGTGCTGATTTCTCACCTATCCCTCCTCTGCTGCCCAAACCAGACCAGCACAACAAGTATTACTTCTTACTACACCACACTCCCCTACAGGTACATGGGAGTTGTACAATATACAAAAAAAATAACTACAGAGCGGGTGGCCTTTGAGCACATAATTTTTTACCTGCTGATAGCCATCCTCAAACGAAATGTATAAAACATCATCCCTGATGAATGCTTGCACTATGCAATATTGTGGCCAGCTTGATCATTAGTGGAACACGTTTCTGTACAAACCACGTATCTTTTCTGTCCTATTACCCTAACAAGGATAACTTCCCTGGGGCTCAGTGCTACAGTATCATGTTAAAACATTGTACTAGTAAACAAGAGGTGGTGCCAGACGCCACAAGTTCTGTGGTTTTCAATGATACTTGCTAGCACTAGACAAGTCACAATGCACTTTTCCGTGACAATCCATGTCTTTCCATGAATTCAGATGCAAACTCTTAACATTTGACTTGCAAGTTCCGAAAAGAACTGTCCCTTTTACCTGACCTGCATCCTCACCTTGTCCTCACAGACATGTTAACTACTTCTAGTGCAACAACCTTTGACAGCCTTCTTTTCCAAGGTAATCTGGTGATTCAGTGACCTTGACCACCATACGCATCTAAAACTACACACCTGCTTTTGTATCCCTTTCACATTCACAGTGCTAAATAAACATTATAGGCAGGTTAATCTAGAGCTAAATATTTCAAGACCGTATCAGAGAATTTTGCTGCCCACAGAGTGTGCTGCCTGTATGTCAGATCTTGACTGCACTATAATGTTAGCTGTTGACACATCTCCAGGGCAGCTCCTTTACTCTCTTCTGCATAGTGTAATTACAGTACACCACCCAAAAAAAGATCAAAGATGATCTGAAAGATGTTTTAAGAGACTTCTTTTAACAGGGAAGCAACTTAACATGGATAATATGGATATCAATTCCTCACATTCTGAATAATAATTCATTTCTCACATGGGATAGGCTTCCTCAATTCCAAAACACCTGGGGTATACTATACATCAGTCTACTGCTTTCAGGTAAATATTTCAGCTTGTTCTCTTGAAAAGAGAAAGGAAATTAATAAAACTGAGCCATGCCTAAACAATTTCAGTCTCTACATTTTATACTCACCCAAAAGACAATGTTGTAGCTGAAAAGTAAGTATTTGTACCAACAGCTGACTTCTGCATTAGAATATCGGTAATAGTGCATCTTCTACAGCACAGCGTCTGCAGAGAAGAGAAACAATAATTACAGTCAAAGATTTCAGGAATAAAGAATTTTTTCCAGCTCTCTCTTGACAAGGGACTACAGTAACCTGTACCATATGCCTTTCAGAGTTGTTTTAAAAGTCAGGTCAAACTTCCACTGACCCTCAACTCCCATTTGTTGCTCAATAATCCTGTCTTTAAGCACCCTTAGGTGATAACAAGAGGAGGACACCCAGAAACAAAAGTAGCTATACAGTTAGCCTAGGAAGATCTCCATCAGCAAGCTGACAGTCATTTGCTTTCTCATTCCTTCAATACCATTTTACTTAGAGATGGCTACTTGGACTTACACAAAAGTCTCAACACACAGTCTGTAGACTGCACATGCAGTAATGCAGCTAGCAGGATGTTAGAAGTGGTTACCTGGAATCCCTCAGTGTCTACAGATTGTTAAATACAACAGGCAGTTGTACTCCATCCTTTGCTTTACCAAATCATATCCTGTAAGAGGTTTTATTCTCAAAAACAAAAGCCCCACCATTCAAGAGCCAATCTGTTGAGCAGAGTTTGTTTTGCTTCCTTACATACACTAGAGATAAGGTTCAACTGCAATTGTTGCTCAAATATTTCCCAGAACTACAGCTTTTCATAGTATCATAGCTAAACCACCTCTGCAGAAATGCCATGCATAAGAAAACAAATAGAGGACAAGCTGTGAAATTGAGAGCCAGAGAAAAGACCACAAAGCACTCACATTCTGAACAGCTAAGCACTGCCTACGACAGACAAGCAGCAGTTCCACATTTCAACCCTCTACTTACTTGAGGTAAATGTTAGTGAAAGACTTGAAGAGGGAAGTAAGAAAGCAAAGAGATTTTAAAAACTCATAACAAGTATTTTGCAAGGCTGGGCATTCACAGACAGCATGCAGAAATCAAACATGATGGAATGAAGAACTGAAGAACTCCACCACATCCAAAGATAGGACAAAGTCAACTAGTTGTCTTTTTTTTTGTTTTGAAAGAAGTCTGCATCTGAGGATAAAAAAACCACTCCCATTGAAAGAAGGAACAAAAGTAAATACCTGTCAGCATTGAGAATCCCATCCAATTCAATAAATAGCTTGCTTTATCTTTTAAGTTAAATACCAAGTATTTTCCATGACAATTATGAAGTTCTACCATCAGCATCTTACTGAAGCTTATTTTTTGAAATCTCAACAAAAACATATCAAGCTATACCTCAAGTTCTTTTCCCCTGAAGCTAAAACCACACACATACAAGATCAAGGACACAAAACAGACATCTCCAGTCCACCAGACTGTGAGCACAGATCCCAAACAGACTTTGTGTTCCTTCCTATGGAAGCCTATCGAGAGTCCCTCGTTGGTCCAGACACATCCCTCATCCTGTTACAAGTCTAGTCACAAAGTTTCTTTGCTGCTCAACCAAATGAAAATAGTTTTCAGAAGTACCAAGACCACATGGAAAAATCTAAGGAGGGTACATTTTGGTAGAATACTCCACAGCTTTAAGAAGCTATGGGGGGAAAAAAGCAAACCTAGAAAATCATGTAACCTGGAACACCAAAGTAAGGTTGCAAGATTTGTGGACCGAGATAAACTTGTTTTATTCAAGCTAAAATGGTCTGCACAAGCATAAGAGCATTTTTCAGATACTACTGAAAATTGGTTGTTACTATACAAGTCATACTGACTCACTTGACATGAAGTAGATTAATTTATATACAACAAAGTCAGACAACACCGAAGTAGCCTTCACATATGTGCTATCAATTCAGGTTGCTTAATATATATCACCCACAGGCAACTCTAGATCAGTGCACCTGGACAGACAGTACAACAGAAAAAAGTCATTAAATTCTTCCCCCTGATTATATATGAGAAGGAATGAAACTGAATTAAGTCAGAATTCAAACACCTTTTCCTTGCTAGCTCCAGTAAAGGTTTCAGAGAAAAGAGTCCAGAGAAAGATTAATATATTGCACATTCTTACAGAAACAGTACCTTTAAAATTTTACAGGCTAGAGAGCATGAACATTCACCATTAATACTTGCCCTTGATATTTCCACAGTTCAGATGTTGATTTTCACACAACTTTAACCAAACACTGAAAAGAAGTTTGGGGTTTTTTTCCTTCCAAAACCTCACCTTATAACTAGGTTCTAATGCTCACAGTTCGTTTGTAGCAGAAACCACTTAACTTTTGTTAAAACAAAGGAAATTGTACTTTATGGTAGTACAGACAGTGACTGGAAAGCATCTTCCTAGATGTGACCCAGTCATATTACATAGAACTGAGTTTTGTGGCATACGTTCCTCAGAAGTAGAGCGTTTTGTTTCCTCATCTCCTGGTTCAGCTTTAGTTACTGACCTTTTCAACCCATCCAACTTCAGACATTTGGGAACCTTACTATTACAAATCACAGCAAAGAATACTCTAAGCACCACTCTCCTGACATGCTTATCTAAGCAAGCCCACAGCTGAGAGAATACAAAGGAAGGGAAAAAAAACTGGTTTGCAACTTCTTCATTTCAGTTTCTAGCTCCAAATGGCAATTCATATTTCAACAATCAATACTCATACACTTGTCCAACTCAGTAAGTCTGAGGTGCCTGGGAAGGGAGCAGAAAGAGGGTACAAGAGCAAAACCCCACTAATCTGAGCAGCGTCCAAGACTCCATTTGCATGACTATAATCCTGTATTGCAGCAACACACTGACTGCCAGTGCAAACACATTCTCCAGATGCAGGCACGCTAAGACCTCCATCACTGTTCTGCCTCCCTCCCAATGAAAATCAGGAACTTGGTAAGACACAGGAGCAGCAGCTGTAAAATGAACATATTAATAACAAAAAAAATTGCCTTTGCTGCTACTACTTCTACAGAAGAGAAGGCAGCAGCTGGCATTTAGCTAGCACATAATTAAATTCCATAAAGATGGGGTTCTACTAGACAAAGAGGCTTAAAATACAATCTGAGGCAAAAAGGCAATCATATCATTTCAGGACCTAAAATGCAAGCATTGTTTGAAGATTTACTTTTTGTTAGGTTACCCTCCCTGGCACTGGAACTTACATCCAACTGTTCAAGTCCCAACTTCACTGAAACTCTTCACAGGAATAAGAGCATCAAAAGGACCCTTATTGATAAGCACCACTCTTCACCTACCTCACTGTTTTGACAAGCAGCTTGCAAGATATTTCTCCTCACTTCTTCAAACAACTGGTAAGATGCCCCAGTCAATACCAATTACAGTATTGTAAGAAAAGAAAAAAGTCAAATTTCTTTTTTTTTTTTTTAATATCAACACTTCTTTTTAATGCTATGAGGTGAAAGGAGGGGGTTGTATTACCAGTACTAGCAAGAGGTTGTCCTATAACAGCACATGGCTCCCCAGACACATATCACCTTTTGAAACATCTGCCTATCTTAGGAGCTAATTGGACTTACTCTCTTTGCTTACCCCCATCAGAAATCTTTTGGTTCTTCTTGACAGACCACTGAACAGCATATGGCTGGTATAGTAAGTCTGAAGGGCAGGTATGTCTGACTTTTTCCCCTAACACTACTAACAATCACAAAGCAATCCACTCAAGGCTACACGGCCACCTTCCCTGTGTTTATACTAAAAGCAGTCATGTTTCCTAATGTAGGAGGCATCTGTTACCGGTCTAGAAATCTGCTACATCAGTAATTCATTTAGTTCACATCACAGGCTACATAACTATGCTTAGGCAATACTACAAAACACTTGGAAGATTAAAGTAGTATGTGGGCCGCACAGACTAATAACATTCTCTACTGTGTTTCAGACAAAGCAAGTCACATTGTGTCAGCTGAGAGTTATCACCCACTCACGGCAACAAGAATTTCTAAAATTAAATACAGAGCACTGCTGTTTTGGTAGAATATATAACTTGGTCTTTGTGTTTACAGCTTTAGTGAGAGTGAGGGGAGAAAAAATGTACTCATTCATCAAGAGGCTACTACCATTTCCAAAGTATTCCTACACCCACAATTCTACTCTTACCTTCAAAATGCTACAGCAGTGAAATTCCTAATGTCTATACTTTAATTCCCATAAAATAGAAGAAGATGCGACCTATTAAGTAATCTACTGTGAACATGCAGAGAAATCCTCATAGATAAGATGTTAAATCTAGAACAAGTGTATCAAAACACATCTCTAGATCTAGGACCACAAATTCTTTTAATCCTCAGGAGGCATTAACCTTATAAAGCAGAGCTAAGTAACACAAGTTCTAAGTTCAGCCAGTACTACCACCATATGTAGAGTCCTGATCCTCTTCCCTATCTCTCCTAAAATCCACAGCCATTAATCAACTTCTCAGTGGAGCTAACAATCACACAGCAAGTCACATAACAAATCTTAAGATCGATTCTGTGATCTTGTACCATGCACCAAGAAGTAAACAACCTACCTTCCCAGAGCACACATACAAATACCAGTGTGGGTGCAGTCAGGATGCGGAAGGACAACAAGGATGGGAAGGCAAAAGCAGTGGTAGTTAAGCGTGCTCATGGAAATGCAGCACTCCTACAATGCCAGCCTACACCACACTTGAAGCCAACACACTAAAATGGATGAAGGTGGGGGAACAGAGGCAGAACTGAAGCAAGAGAAAAAGAAATAAATTTCAGTTGGCAACCTGTTGACTCCTCCCCCATTGTTCACCAATACTGAGAAGTAAGAACGTTTAAAATACATCAAGAGATGCATTTTCACCTATGACTTGTTTTGATATGACTCCTTAACTTCATTAATGCATCAACACCAAATCTATATAAAAAAGCATCAATTCATTCAAGACATGGTGCCATTAAAAATAATTGTCATATTCTTCAGAGGTGCTCAATTGTCAGCATTTTTTGTGAAGCTGAAAAAAACAACTTATTTCTGACCAGAAATAATTCAGACATATTCTTAGAACCTTCTGAAAATGGAACAACAAATACGGACCTATAAACTGCTCTTTCCACATCTTAGAGAGAAGCTGACCACCAAAAGAGTCTTAATGTTCAGTACAGTGTCTGAGTGGTGGGCATCAAATTTTCACGTGTAGGGACTGAGCTGGTACAATAAAAAGGCAAGAAAACCTGACAGGATTCATAGCTCTTAAAGGCTAATCTGTTCCTGGAAACAGAGACAGTAGTCCTGCTGATGACTCAGGAATTCCAAGCAAGCACGTGTCATTTTGCAATTTTGTCTCCAAGGAACCCAGACTGGAGCTTTACAAAGAAAAGACAAGCTTCTCTTTAGGAATATACAAGTATAGTGTATTTACGTCTACTGCAGACCTGATGAGCAGAGAAGTATTAGCTCATTCTTAGAGGAAACCTGAGCATTAATCAACAAAAGGGTAGTTTTTAACCTGAAAGACTCAGGATGAAAGACAGATACCTTAACAGGTTTTACCAGAACAATAATGGAAAGTAACAGATCTCAGAAGTCAATGGAAAACATGACCAAAGCCAGACAAAGACATCATCATCTGGGGCCCTTACTTTGTAGGGTGCTGAAGACTCAAAGTCCCCAGTATTTGAAGAATGTTTCAAGCACAAATTGCTCCAGCACACACTCTACTCTCAGAGCAGAGCGAATCCCCTACAAATGGGAAGAATTTCAAGATTCAGTGATGAGGCTTTGTTCACTACAGCACAAGCTACAATTTAGGAAAACTTTTAACAAACATACACCAGTGTCCCCAAACCCAAAACAAGGAAGCAGCGACTCAAAACAGCTCAATTCCAGCTCGCTACATAACTCCTACTAAAGTTATGCTGTGCTTTTGGCCAAGACATTGCTTTTATGCAGATGAGTTGCACATGAAATACACGTAAGCTCTCAGAACTCAAGAGTAACATTCAGAATCTGGACACTTCAAAATCTGAGAAATAAGCTACATGCACATCAAAAACTTCTTCTGAGCTGCCCACTCTACCATTACCAGTACTTTGGCATAAAAGCTCTACACTCCAAAACTGTAATTCAAGGAGCTATTCAAGCTATGATTCATGGAATATTTTCAGCTCCACTTGATTTCTTAAACTAACAGAACTACACTACAGGAAGACTTGGAAAAGGCAAGAGAATTCAAGACTGCTCCCACATCAATTAAAAAAGCTATGACAGAGAACAACAGCAGTTGTAAGAATTTCACTTCTCATTGTTCTTCCTACAGAAGCTACCAAAAGACATCATTGGTTGCCCTTGTTTCCACATGTACAAGTACTTATTCCTATATTCACATGTAGAAGTATTATTTAGCAAAAAAAGCCACTACTAATGTTAAAAAGAAGAAATCCACAAACCAAAAACAATTCCACAGAATCCACATTTTCATTTATACAAACTGGTCAGAATGAAAGGTAACAACATTGCAAGTATTGACCATGTAAATTTAAACTGCAAGTATTTTAGTTATTGACACTGAGAAAAGGCACAACTCAACTATCCACTAAATTTTAGTAGGTTTGTGCTAGTTCTGCTCCACTGACCTAAGGTTCATTGAAGTAATAAGTAGACAGATGAGATACTTTCTGCTGCAACATAGAGCAGTGCTTGACAAAGGCACCAACTAAAAGGCATGCATCTCTTACCCTTTCAAGGAAAATCTGCTCAAAGTAGCTGACTGAACAGAGTATATACACCTTATTCTGACTTAAAGCAAGAGACAAGACAGGAAACAGAGAAAAGGAAGTGTCACATGCAAACCTCATCTAAAAGCCAGTAACTTTCCAAACATGAGCAGAACACAGTAGAAAATTCTTTTCTATGCTATCCATCCCTTTATTAAGAACTGCATAAAACAGCAGGAGCAGAGGATGTAGGGCCTCCACTGACCTCATCCTCAAAAGCACTGGTGGATAAACCTCTGGAGTTAAACTCAGATTACACCAAAGTAAGTGAAAACAACACTGGACACTGTCACTACAGTTCAACAGATATCTCATTAACATCTTGAAAAAATTTAGAAAAATGTTTCATGTCTCTGAAAATTTTCTTTAATAAAGCTATTGACCAGTTTAATCTGAATAGGACCTTCTCTGTGCTGTAACTTATTTAGTACACGCAACAAGCCACAAGCTGTTTTCCCTTTTACTTTCCAGAAGGTTCACGTACTGTGAAACACATAGAAGTGTGTCAGTCATTCTGACCAGGAGTTTATTTACTCCAGGAAGCAGAACCTGTTAGAACAAGTAGCCAGAATAACCTTAGCTGATCCAAACTCCTCAGCTGCTTTCTACTACCTCTCATGAGAGCAGATACAAACACCAGAGGAACACTCTCCAAATGAGGCACCCTCCTAGTACCAGGGGATGCTATTTACTGGGGGAATTGGGTGTTAATGCATGTAGGGTTTGGGGGCAATGCTCTCAAAGCTTACTTTTGCTGCCCTCCACCTCCACCAACTGCATTCACAACAGAACCACGACAGCCGTATTTTACTTGCCGAGAAGGACAATCACCAGCTTAAAGGCCAGAAGAGAAAATGCCTCCTTGCGGCCACGTAGACAGCTCAACCACCATATAATTAATCTCTCTACTGACTTTCCAGTAAAAAAAACAACACACTTGTGCAACTTTCAAAAAACAACCAGTGGGTAAACTTTTAAGGCAGTACCAGAAAGCACTGCAGATGTGACAAAACAGCATTCACCTCACAACCATAACCACTGCCAGCTCTCAGCAGAAGAGACGTCTCAGCCCACATATGCAACAAGCTAATGCTGCAGGAGATATTGCAAGCACTCTACACATGCTACTGCAGTACAAGGAAAAGATTAAAAAGACAAAGACCAAAGTGGCTTCAGTTCAAGCCAATGCTTGAAAAGCTCCAACCCTTCCTCCAAGCGGCAGTGCTCTGGCAGGTCGTGAGAAACCCTCGACTGTCTCACCCAAAGATTCTGCATCCGCCCCCGGGGAAGGAGGAAAAACAGGCTTTCAACCTCTTAACATTATGCCAAGAAAAACATTGTGCCATTTAGAGATCAGGGCAGCAAGTGCTCTGAAGGGACACAGTCAACACTCCTTCCAGGGCAGACCTCAGCCTCTGCGACAGCTTAACAGCAAACACAGCAGCAGAATTAGAAGGTGCAGATGTTAGACAAAAACACTTCCTAACCTGTGTCTTCTTGATGGAAAAAAGTGATAACACAGGAAACTGCTATCTTAACAGGCTGATGGGCATGACTAGTTACACAAGCACCACAGCTCAGAGAAAATGAAATAAAAAAAAGCCAAAACACAACAACTCAGAGTTGAACAACACATTCCTTCTCACTTGTCCCAGCTGGACAAGCTCTTTCAGTTGAACACTCTCCTGCTACGATCACTTTGTCAAAATACCTTTGGCAACCTCAAAATGCTGTACACTTGGCAAAGAAAGCCACCTTGTCTTCAAAGAGTCATCTCACTAATTGCCTTCCATTAGTTTCAAGTCAGACAACTTTTTTGACGAACCTTCCTCCTCCACAGGCTTGCCACGCAGACAAACTGAAGTAACTTAAGTACTCAGGGCAGGGTAGAAAGCTTGGCTGTCTTGTACCCTTTATTATATACAGCTGTATCACTACAGGTATATTTCACACAACATTAAGTACTTCCCTGAGCACCATTTAATAACAAATTGTTGATGGAAAAGCAATGTGAATCAAAAGAATCAGCTCCATATTCTGGCAATCAGAAGGCTGCTGTCACATAAAGACGTAAGTCTCAGGTGTCTTTCTTCAGATGAAAGTTACTTGATGCTCTTCTTTTGTTTTCTATTCCAGGGGTTTCTAAGTGTCAGTGAATGTATTTCAGCACTTGTTTTAAACCCCAAAGCAAGAGTAGATGGCTCCTGCCCAGAAGACCAAATTACCTTTTTTAAAAATATTAAAATTCACAGCATTCAGCTGCCTCTGAATACTGTGCTTCATCCTGTAGCCACAAGTGCAGCAACTCAAACCTGCCTTTGTTACCTCCAAGTCCACCAATTATTTAGAGAAAACAGCTTTCCAGAGAGACTCAGTCTTTCAGCAAGAAACAAAAACCTTTAAAAGATGGGGGAAAAAAGGGTTTCTGTAAAGGGCTGTTGGGTCACATGACCATATTTGGGGCTGTATACTAGCAACCTACCTGGAACAGAATGAAGAAGCCAAAGACAAACAACCCATAAAGCCAAAAGCTCACATGCACACACAAGCTCATCAAGTACCTGAGCCAATTAGTGCCAAAGCGCCCCAGCTACATCAGAGGGCATCAGTACGGGTCTTTACATGAAATACCTTTATCAATTTGGTATAAATGCCTGTTCTCTAGACTAGGAGCATAAAACAGAGACGCTCTTTTGTAATACCAGGGCAACATTCAACAATGCTTAATGCAAAGATCAAGGGGAAGGAAAACCCTGTGTTTATTACACCCTTGCCTTTCACACTCAGGTTCAGATTAAGAATGAAGACGTGCCTAAAATTTTCAGCTTTTGCACAGACTTCTAAAGACAAGGACACAGAGAGCTCTCAGAAGAAACACATGTAAGTAGGCACTCTGGGTAAGAACAAGAACTCTTTCCCTGACACATATCATATATGAGCTGTACTACAATGAAAATTATAAAACACTGTTGATTTGCTCCCAAAGAGTTGAGCAAAGACAGGAAACACTGAAGCAAAACAAGTGCTGGTCCACCCTGCCAAACAAAGGCTGAGGCACACTTTGAACCAGAAAGCAAAATAACCTTATTTTAAATCCTGCTAAGAGCCCTGGGTTTGGATATAATTCCTCCTGTGGCCAGCATATTTTATTTTCATTTGCTAAAAGTTTTCTGCACAAGTGATAACAGAATTCATGTGTGAAAAATCAAGCAGAATGATACTTCTCTCTGAAAGTTTCAGTTCTAAGACTTATGTCAGACTGGTCAAAAAGGTTAGCAAAAGCCTGGCTATTCAAGGCAGTGGTTTCGACTGCAATCCCTTATACTGCCAATACTTGAGGATCACCACTTTCTGCAGGTTAAACCCTTTGCTGTTATCCACACCTGTGACATGCCTAAAATAGAAGAATTTACCCAACAATGATTTTTCAGCTTGCTGACCACAGAAAGCAAATTTTGTTCATTCCTCCAGAATAAAGAGAAGTTGTTTTATAATGCAAAAAAAATTTCAAGTGCAAGACATTCAACTATATTTAAGTAATTAAATTATGGCTGCTTTTAAAATTAAGTCATCTGAGCCTAGACACTTCAGCCCCTCCCTTTCTTTTTGGACTGCTAAATTAAAATCAGATCTCCATATTCTTGGGAGGACCCAAACTGCTAAACTCCAAAACCCACACATAGCTAAACTTGATAAGACTTAGTATAATTATTTCTAACAATGTTCTTAACCTTTATCAGATGCTTTTGTCTGAGCAGGGGCCAAAGAGTCAAGGAGAAGGATCCTGTTCCCACCCACGCTGTGCCAAGGGCTGGAAGGCAGCATCAGTACCTTCACACAAGCTACCAACACTACAGCTTTAGAAGAGCCACAGATTTTAGCACTGTGCAATACTAGTGAGGAAGACACACGTCCACCCTTTGGAAGTACAGTCAGAAGCCAACTAGAAAAGGACCTCTTCTTAATTCCCTTTTAGCAATAGCCTGCACAATTTGCTGTTTAAGGGTCTGATTTACTTTATCTGAGGTACTTCAGCTTAAAGCAACACAAGAACCATAGCATGTTAATGGACTTTGTGAACTGCAGCCCCACTAACCTGAGAAACGCACAAATGCTGTAACGGATTAAGCTGAAACACAAAAAAGTTCTACCAGAACCAGGGAGTTTTGACCCAGGCAGACACAGTGCAAACAGCATGGCACAAAGAGTCCACAAGTGCAGTGTGTCTAAAACCTACATATTTTTCCATATCCCACTCGGAAGTTTTTGTAAAAGCAAAAAACTACATAAAGGGAGGACCCAGAGAACAGTTTTGACAATAGCTCTGTGAACTCCACTTGCCCTCACACACACCCCAACAAGAATTCTAAACCAACACAGTAAGATTAAAACAAGAGTTTAATTTATTCACATTGATCAGTGCTCAAACTGTGCCACACTTTAATCCACGATGACAAATTTGGTAGAAGACTGAGAATTAATTGTAGGAGTCCACCAGCAGAAAAATTCCCCCCTCCTTTTTTCCCTTAAACATCCATTCACAGGTAATGATCAACTAGTAGACACCGACCAAAGCTTCATTAATTAATACAAACACCTGCTAAGTAAATCATGGGTCAGCCTCAAAACAAAGCAGTCTAAGGGATCAATATTCCTCAGTTATTCATTAGAACTTAGCATACAACTTAAACTTCATCATCCAGATATGATCAAAGACACAATGTCAACAATCTTCTTACTACATCTAAAAGCAAAAAGTTACAGCTGCAATAGCAAAGAAAGTGTCCCAATTAAACAGTGTTTTAGGGCTCAGAACAAGTTTTTTTTATGGTCCTTCCCTTAAGTATTAGAAGGCCTAAAGCCAGCAACGGTAGCCTCAAGTGCACCTCCTTTCAGTCCTGTTAGGTATGTCACCTATCAGAGGGCACTTGCACAGACTCCGCTCCTAACAAAAGATCATACTTTTTCTTTCTTTTCTGCCACCCTCCTGCTCCCACAGCAAGGAGGAAGAAAGGACAGGAAAGAGGTTTTAAAACAGGAAAACAGCACAAGATCAGTTTTTCTACAATTCACTAAATGTCAGGCAAAGCCTGTGCCCAGAAACAAGAATAAGACTCAATTAACACTTAAGTGAGTTTTCTTATTATTTGGGGACCAGAGATAAAGCTTCTACACAAAGGAAGCTACAGAGGAAGCTAGCTGGATCAACTTACACTAAATAAAAATGGCACGAAGCACACACCATCCAGAAAAGCAACTTTCCATGATTGCAATTTAGACAGACTCCACGTTTAACAAGTCCATCTGTGAGCAAGATCAACAAAAATAAAACACCAAACACATAATTTACTTGCAAATTGGAACTGCATTTATGACAGTGTCAAAAAAACCAAACTTCTGGGAAGCTATTTCTAAAAATTGCAGTTTCAGTGGCATTATAATTTTGAACACAACAATCCTCTAAGGACAGGCAACAACACTACGTTCTTCCTTCCCCACCTTCCAAGAAACAGAGCTAAAGACCACACCCTAAAAGTACTTTCTTCAAGTGTCATTAGCCAGAGGATAAAGAATACCATTCCACCAACACAAATGTCCTGGATTCCTTAAAAAAAACAAGCCAAAACCAACAAACAGAAAACAAAACCTGCAACGTAGTTTCCCCCACAGCTCACTTCTACTTTACACTGAAGACTAGACCTGAATTCCCATCTGACCCCTTCTCTCTGCACACAATTCAGGCAGGTAGTACAAGCAACTCAATCTTCCACACCCAAGCATCTACAGTTTCACACGTTTATTGTGAGTATAAAGTGTCTCAGGAAATTATAAGAGCACATAAGTGCTGATGCTTAACTCGGCCAGAAAGGAGATCATCACAACGGCGAGCAATCACAAAAAAACAATACACTCTGTATACTTCCATATACTTCTCTAGGAACTGGTTTCCTTACATTTTATCCAGAGCTTTAAGTCACAAGCTTTATGTCTTTATAACAAATAAACAAAAAAGCATGCTGGAAAAATCTTGTCCTGCCAGTTATCTTAAAATATCCTTCCTTCCACCACCTAAGGAAGGGAAAAAACAAACCTCTTTTACAGCGTGTGTTCGTTTTCATTGTGGGGGTTTATTTATTTACTTATCTGTTCAGACGGTCTCAAAGTGAAACCGCCGAGCTCACAAGGAGGAGGAAGGTAAAGCGAGGCCCGAAACTGCCCTGGCCGCGGAGCGCCCATCCCCTCGGCCGCGCCGGGCCTGTTGCGGCAGGCGGCTGAAGGGTGCCACAGAGGTCCCTCGCTATCACAGCTCACGGACAACTGAGGTGAATATCACTTAAAAAAATTAAGTTCCGGGCCCCACTCCTCGCCCCCACTGCGCTGCCCAGTAACCACGGCTGGGCTGAGGGCAGGCTCCGGCGGGGGGAGCGGGGCAGGCGAACCGCGGCTGCAGCGGCACCCCCGCGGCTCTGCTCGCCTCGGGTGAGCTCCACAGGGACCCCCGCGGCCTGCCCGGCCTCCTTTCCTGGGCAGCGACAATGGCAGGGCTCGCCGCTGCCCGAGGGCTGCTCCCCGCGCGGACCGGGCCGCCAGCCCGCAGGGGATGCCGCAGGGCACGGACGTGCCCGGGGAGGGGAGCTCAAAATGCCGGTTCTTTAGAACGGGGGGAGAGAGGGGCACTCCGGAGACGGCGCGACGGGCGGGGCAGACTGTGGCGGGGCGGGCAGGGACTCACCGGGGGCAGCAGCCTGCTGGCGGGGCCGTGCGGAGGGCGAGGCGGCGCTCGGCGTACCCGGGGCTGCCTGCGCTGCCGCCGCTAGTCCATGGACACCGGGGC
>JAWWTY010000158.1:10290558-10445013 GCA_035222235.1 Margarornis squamiger
GCCCGCCCGGCCGCGGCCCCGCCCGCCGCCGCTGCACACAAAGGGGCCGTGCGGGGAGCGCGGCCCGCCCGCCGTGACCGCCCCGCGGGCGCCCCCGGGGCCGGGCCGGGCTGCGGGCCGGGCAGGGCAGAGCCGAGCAGGGCCGGTCCCCGCGGTCGGTCCCCCGCAGCCCCTGGGGCGACCCAGCCCGGGGACAGCGGCGCTGCTCGGCCGGGCCCGCCGCTTTGTTACGCTCGGCGCCCCCCGCGGCCGGGATGGCGCCCCCGGCCCAGCCCAGCCCGGCTCGCCCCCCCCGGCCGAGGGAGCCCGGCATGGCCCTGCCCTCAGCGGCGCCTCTCACCCCTCGGGGCTCCGGGGAATGAGCCAGCACGTCTGGGACAGGCACACGCTGGGTAATACTGCAGGCACGGCCGAGCTTACCTGCAAAGCCGGAAGGCGAAGGAAAACTACAAAACGACCTCGAAGAGTATGTTAAGTCTTCACGTATCCCGGGGGTTTGGTATCTCTCGCTAGAGGCGCTGGGGAGAGAGGAGGGAGGGGAAGGCAGGGCTGAGCTGTTAAAGCCCATGTGGTGAGCAGGTGATAGCTCACACCTGCGGAGTCACCACCTGGCAGCGGGAAATGCCCCCCGTCCCACGCTCCACATACCGCTCCTGCTCTCTGCCTCTACCTTGGGATGTCTCTGGGCACCGGGAAACGCTTCTGCCAGCTCCATTCCCTTTCTCACAGACAGACCAAACTAATTTCTTCAGTGCCTCACCAACTGAAAATATGTTTGTGTGCAGGAAGGCAAGGCCAAGGAAGGTAGTGTAACACAGGCTGCCTCATGTTCTCTATAATTCCTTTGCCTGCTTCAGCCCTTGGACCTTGGGGAATTCCTTATTCCCCTTGGATCAGGAACAAGCCTGCTCACAAAGACAGCAGCAATCCCGTGGGGTGCTCGGCTGCAGGGTGAAAGGAACAGCTGAACAATCACACAGTGTGAGCTTAGCACTTCTGTGCCATAATTCTCCACTCAGTCAAATCTGATAACCAAAACCGTGTTAAGAATTTATTACCAGAGTGTAAGTGCACAGTTCACCTCACCCACATCCTTCTGAGGTCAGAGAGAGCAGATACACACCAGTGTGTCACCCACCCACCCACCCGCCACCAGTCACATTATGAAGATTCTCTCTTATTTCCTACGTGAAGTTTTTCAAAAAATGTCTTCTGTGTTTTTGTTTTTTGGGTTTACTTTTCGTAAGAAGGGAAGGAGGGGTATTTGCAGGCCTCCCCAGGCTTGCTCAGGACTTCTTAGAAACCGAAGTAAAATTCAATAGAGTGTGAAAGCTGACAGAAGATACTTGAAGAATTACCTGAAGTTTAGGGAGGATCTAAGTGGGGAAGGGCAGCTAGGACAGGTCATTAGATTATCAGATGGTAAAAAGAACTAGAAGAGATGCTGTACTGAAGTAATCTCACAGAGCACTGAGTCACATCTCCAGAAAGTCCAGAGCCAAGGCAGAAAGTTCCAGTGTTGTAATTCTGTAAGAGATGGGAAGATTGAGGGTGCAAAAGTAACTGCTAAGATTCAGTAGGGAAAATAGGAAGTCTCAGGGAAATTCAGCAGCTTTAGGATGTAAGGACTGTAGAACTAGGAGGGGCATTCGTAGGTAAAACATTGCTCTCTTACAATTTAGAATAGTCTTGTAAAATGGTTAGTGTTAGCACTTCGGAGGATAGTTGAATTGACTGCATTCACTGTTAGCATGGAGATAATTTGAACAACTTCTCTCTGTCCCATTTATTTGCCTCTGACATTATCTCTGCACAGTGCTTCACTGTGTTGCCAAGAAAATTAGGGTAAAAATCTCACCCATCACAGAAACCATTAACTAAGTGCTTGGGGAAATTGAAAGACTTTTAAAAAGACAATTACTTCAGCAGTAAGAGGGTGTAATAATACTGCAGGAATGAAAATGGAAAATCTGATTTTTTGGTGAACATGTGCAGGCCAATGCTCATGTATGGTCTGTCAATGATGTTTCCTCTGACCACTGCAAAACATTTCCTGAAATTAATGAATAATCCATTATGAGGAGCAGCTGGTGGAAAATGGCATAACCAGAGCTATTCACAACTGTATCTGCTCAGAATTATCATCAAACACCATTGTGCAGTGTAAAAATTTCTGTTTACAGAGGGAAGCTTCTAGAAATCAGAGTTACAGTTGGAATTGTCATGTGGTTTTGATAATTATGAGATTAAGAGAGAGGGGAATGTGGGGAAACAAAGCCCACAGAAGCTACTGAGAAACTTCGAACAACTTCAAATACAAAGAAATCAATAGTGGGATCTAAAAGAGAAACCAGAAATATTTTAGGAAAAACCTTTATAATGTGTTCGAGATCGACTAGGAGAATAAAAATTAGGATGGAACTAGTCCGGTATCAAATAAAATTAGAGGGGATTAGGCTGAATCTAAAACTTTGTCCACCACGTCTGCAGAGCCTTTCCCCACCTCCCCTGCTGTTACAACCGGGTATCGCACCTGTGTGCTCCGGCTCCACTCAGCCTTGGACGGCCCGTGGGGCAAAGGAAGCCACTCACACACCGCCAGTATCGAAAATTAGTATCACAAAAACTTAGTATCTTACATTTCATAAGTATTACAGTGAGTCTGTTAGTAATGTATTCCCTCCAAAGTTACTTAGAAATATCTATATACCATAGACTGTGTCATTCAATACCTCCTTCCTCCAGGCTTCTTAAAGGAAAACGTTCACACAAGTAAAAAGGTGGCAGGAGTAGATGTCTTTTCGAACAGTGGTGAGAATGTTATGCAAATCTTTCACTGCAGAAAACCCCTCGGGTTTACTGCTGACCCGCATTTTGGCTGGGGTAGCAGCGCCATCCAGCGGTGCATAGAGAAAGAGAAACTTGCACATTTTCCTTCTGCCACAGCGCATCACAGGAAACGTACCACAAAATGGCAGGGATCCCTTGGCATTCCATTCTCTTTGTGGATATTGGCAAATGGCACCAACTACAGGCAACTGGACAGCCGTGGGAACAGATAACCCACACGGGGAAACAAAAATGCAGAACCGAAAACATCCTCGGGGGCAGACCATTTTTCTAAATGGCCATAAAAGGACACTAGAGATAGGAAATGCAATTGGCAATTTTTAAAATTCAGATAAAAGCACCTTCCTATATTACACTGATCGCATTGAGACTTCACAGAATTTTCATTCTTTTATTATTTTTTTTCCTTTTATTAACCCTGGTTATGTGCTGAAAAAAGATTAACAGGCAGACAAAGGAAAGTTTGTCACTCCACTGCAGTGGAGTTTTATTTCTCAAGCCCAGAGTAAACACACTTATTAGAGTTTCCAGCAGCCAGCTGAGTGTTGAACTTTGATGTGATATTTGATGCACTGAGAAGGGATTTAGATTTTCGGTACGTCATGTTAAAAGAAAAAACATCAAGACATTAGATGCATACAAAGAACTGGGCCAGCAGAGGCCGCTGTTAGCATAACAAAATCAACTTTTTTTTTTTCAATGACCATTTTAAATTTTTTTGGTTTTTAACAGAGTCAGACTATGCAGTCTACAGCATTCGAAATTCACTTACTTTTCATTTGTTCCTCCTTTACTATTTTGTTGGGGTTTTTATTTCTTCAAGACTGTCCATTTCCCACTGTTATTAACTGTTCTTAACTCCTAGGCACCACCTATTTTCTATCCTCCCCCTTTGTATTTTGTCAACATGGAGTTCAGAAAGGATGAGTCAACTCCAAATAATCCCAAGGTTGGTTTGGAAGAAAAAAAATCATATTTATCAATAATAATTCTTCAGAACATTTTTAAATGTCATTTTGACCTTCCTTGGCTCCAAATTTTGACTTGATTTCTGAAAGACAGGGTTAGAAAACCTTACATGTGGGTAAGCTTACATAACTTTCAAATGAAGCAGCATACTAACTGTTTATGGGAACTAACAGCAGGAAAATACACTCTTCCAGACGAAGGTCTGACATGGTTACCATATACATGCCTTTGCAGAACCTGACAGACCAGAGAACCTTCAGTTTCCATGAGAATTTTAATAAAACACTCTCAAAAAAACTTTGTGGGTCTTTCTAAAAGTGTTTTTACACTGAAGGAACACTTCAGCATGTTGTAGCATTAGTGATTTATATGTTTAACAGCCATTCTACTTCTGATAAACATTCTAAATGCTGGACAAGATATCATCTTCCTGGTTTTGTTTCCAAGATCACAAAACACAGTCCCTTTGGGTGGGCTGAGAGCAGGGCTGCAACCCCAGGGGATCTTTGCCATCATCTAGGACTTCTGCAGCCTGACTGAAAGAACGGGAGGCCAACTCTGATAGAGTGGGTGGAATTCAGTTGCATGTACACCAAATTTTAAGATCTCCAGATTTAGCAGGTTCTAAAGGCATTTGACTGTAGTGTCAAGTTCTTGGAATCTCTCTGGCTTCCATCCCATTCTCCAAGGACTGTTTATGCCTTTCGTGTTTATGTGAAATACATAAACAGCCCCTGGAACAAGGCTTGAAATACATGTCTAAGATCAGTACCTTCTTTGCCGTTCTTTGTGAAGGGCACTTATACAATGCTTTGAACTTTTTAGGGCCTTATGTCAGGCAAGCATGTAGGATACCAATACTGCCTTTCAGCAGTAAAACTCAGAGTAAGAATCCCTCAGGCACAATTCTTTATTTCATGGAGTAAACTCTTGGCAGCCACCTGGTTGCCATTTGGAGGAGACCATTTCCAGTCAGGCAGTTTGTCTTTGAAAATCCAACACCATTCCTGGGCATACTTACCTATGCAGCTCCGAACACAGAGACAATAGATGGTTATCTGCACCTGTCCATGACTTCGAGGAGAGCCTTTAGAGCAAGTCCGTATCATCAGTTTGCTATAGACTTTGCTGCTCTTCTCTCTGAGCTCCTGTTCTTTCCTCCATCCCCCAAAGTAGTCAAACACAAATTTCAGTGTATAGAGTAGCATAAGTCCAATTTCTATTTTGTTTTCACATAAAACATATGAATCACTCAAAATCCTCACTGTTTCAGGGCACTGTGAAGAACAGACTCTGAAGAGCATATAAATATTTCTGGTTAAAATCAATTCTGCCTGGACATAAATATTTTTAAAAAAAAAAGTCAGGTTTTGTCCATAATGATGCAATTAAGCCTGCATAATTGATTAACACAGACCAAGACCACACCTCATGGTTTGTGAAGTCCTTGAGTTTTTGGCATCTAATTTTCGATACAGTCAGCACGAGGTATGGCCACTGTTTTGTGTACACAACTCCACAAAACACATGGTCAGGCACTGGTACACAGTGCAAAAATAGGCATATTACCAGTTTCAGAGATGCAAAATATCCCTACCCTCAGTACCAATGACACATGAAGGTTTCATTTATTTTAAAATCAGAAGAAAGAAAAATTACAGTGCAGGCTCATCTGCTGTCAGGACAAAAGACTCCTTCCCTTTATTTCTTCCAATAGCTTAGTATGTTCCAGCCCATGCATTTCTCCAAGGCTATATGGACTTTTATTTACACCAGCTAATGAAGGATATGCAACACGTAATAGTCCTAAGTACAATGATAAAATTTTGTTTAGACTTTGAAATATCAGCACATTTGGAAAGTTCATGCTGCCCTGTTCACACTTCAGTCTAGATACATGTATTTGGTTATGTTTGGTACTGGCTGTCACAGTTCATATTGTGCAACACTTCATCTATTCTTAGGAGTAACAGCCCAGCCATTCTAGTGTAGAATTCAAGCCAGGATAGAAACTCTACCTAATCTACTCTAATATTGTTCCCTTTTTTTTGAAGAATCCTAAACACAAAAGCAATTTGCCCTCATGCCACAAATTACCTTCTTTGCAGGGAGTCACACAGAGTTGGAAGATCTAGAGCCAGTAGTTAACTGACACGAAACTTCATGTGTAGACATAGTGGCATGTCCTGAGTTCAAAATCTCAGAATTATTTAGACTGACAGGACTTAGTTTTCTAGAAACACAGATGTGCTTACATGTTAATGAAAACGAAAAAAACAAAGGCATTTCATTTACATAAAGTTTTATTATCCTTCAACCTCAGCTGGTACTCCTTTACTCCAGCCTTAGCAGAGTTTTGTTCCCCTAGGTAGACAGGTTTACAACTGAGTGTCTCTGACTGAAAACATCGAGGCTAGGTCAAATTTTAGACCCAGCCTTTCATTAATAGTCAGATACAAAGGAAGAGATGAAATCCTGACCACCTGAAAGGCTGCAAAAGAACAAAAAACAACTCTAGAGGGTTTTCATCATTTTCTGTGTTTGAATAGGGAACCTTTCCTGTGCACTGATCACTAAATAGTTAAGCAATTAAACTGCACATTCAAGAAACAGATGCATTCTACATTTCAAGCTGTAATCAGAAACATGTGCAACTGTGTTTGCACTTATGAAGCCTGTGGTTTTATCTTCTCAGCAGCTTCAAGGACAGATGGAAGGCTGACTTTGTCTCCAAATTCTTTCTCACGATGCTCTAGTAACACACCCTAGTCAAAAACAAGAGAGAGAAATTCATACATTGGTCTCCTCATGGGAGATCAACTGCCCAGCAAATGAACAATGCCAGAAAACAAACTTCTGGTCTTACAGGAGACATAAAAGCCTGCAGTACCTGTCTTCCTGCCCCAATCACATAGACTCCTCCCAGGGTGAATCCTTCTCCTTCCAGGTTACCACTATATCCACTTCTCCAAGCACGGAAGAAATTTTGCCAGACTCCAACACGAAAGAAGCCGGACATCATCATTTTTCGTCTGCGTGGACCATAAAAGCCCTTCTGCAGAGAAACAGAAAATATCTCCGCAAATAAAGGGAAAAAGAATTTTCCTCCAAAATTAAATTCAGGAAACCAGTGAACCCTGTATCCAAGAAAAGTTCACAACAGACAAAAGTTAACCAGGCATAGCTAAAAAGAAATAGCACCTGAATTAACCTCTTTAACATGCTACCTGACCACTTACCTTCACACAGCCAACTAGTGGCATTGCAACCATTCACGTGGATCTTAAGGTCATCCACAGGTATTTAAGCCCCACATACATCTACATCCCTATTGCTGACAACAAGGGTGCTTTGTGATAAGCATATTTTTTGTTTCGTTGGTTGGGTTTTTTTAAATTCAGCCTGATTCTTTCACACAAGCAGCATGGGGAGAGAAAATAAAGGTATCTTCTAATTGATTAGAGTATTACATATTTTTTCTTTAGAAGCCAAATGATTCTAAAATGTGTCTTTTGGGTTAGGGGGAAAGCAGGGCTGTGGTTTTGTTGGACATGAGATTGGCAATACAGCATGTGCCAGTGTACTGGGACAAGCCATATCACTGCAATTTGGGCTGTACATCATGAATTAATTATATCTGTCACCATCAAACCTTGATCCATACATCATAAACATCAGCAACTCACACAGCCAGCAGAAGACAGGAATAAGTATTAACAGGCCATATTGTTTACCTGTTAAAGGGGTGAAATAATCCTGCAACAGCTTGTTATCAGTGCATAGCAACACAGCAGTTTGTAAGCTGAGCAGGATGTGTATATTTAGAGAGAGAAAAGCAAAGCTAATTAACTTCTTAAACTACAATGCTACTAAATCCTTTTTCATTCAGTCCACATTTTACCTATATTATTAATACAAGCTCTTCAAAAAGGGCATTCATAGGCTTGTTTTTAAGCAAAAGGAGAACACGAACATCACTGTACCTTCTCATCCAGGAAGATTTCTCCTTTGAAATAATGCTGAAAATCCTCCACTTCCATCCCTATCTTTTCTTTCACAACAGCATAGAGAGGGACACCCAGCTTGGACAGCTGAGGCTGCAGAGAGGAGAGCTCAGAAGCCTCCTAAGGAAAGGAAAACACACCAAACATTTCAGTCAGTAAATGGAGGTTGGAAAGCTTCACCTTGAATTTCAAGATGATCAGAAATATACATAAATCTAGCTTGAGGTGCAAACCAGAAACAGACCTGTAAACCAGACATTTAAGCCAGCTGTACTCCTAGGCAGGTCTTTATCAGATTTACTAAAATTTTCTTTGTTAAGTATGGAGGAAGGAGATTTTTTTGAGCATTTACTGGATAAAATATTAGAAATCCTGAAGAAAACATACTTTTAATTCAAAGCTGTAGATACATCTTGCCTGTACTAGGGCTTCAACTATGTTTTGAAGTATTTATGCATGGTAAAAAGATACTGCCTGCATATCACTTTCCAATCCTTTCTCCCAAGTTCAAATCCATCATTATCAGCCCTTCTGCAAAGTATTTTGAGGGCTCTGTGGAGGAGCAGGCTTTACAAGTCCAAAATAAGTAATAGACTGAAGATGCACTCTCCCTCCTAAATCCCCCAGTAAAACTAATCAGGGAATTTCTTCCTAGGCCTTCAGTATCCCAGAAGCAATACTGCTTTTTCTGGTGTGTAAGAGTGTAAGTCACCACTCATCTGCTGGGTTTTTTGTTCTGCTGAAGGAATCCCAGCTCCCACAGTTTGCACAAAGATTCCAGAGGTGTCGAACAAAACAGAGTGTGCACTGAAAATATATTTCTTATCTCCCGTAGAGAAAGGTCATTTTCACTGGACAAAATCTCCACAAAAAAAAATCCCCACAAAAAAAACTAAAAAAACCCAAACCAACAAAAAAAAAACACAAAAAAAACCCCAAAAACCAAAACACCAACCTCCACACTTTATTTCAAGATCGACACAGTTTACCTGAACATTCAGCCACATAACTGAAATGCCTTAACTGAAAGGCTTGCAGGACATCTAGAATTTACTAAGTACCAAGCAGCAGACAGATAGGAGTGAGCAGATAGGAGAAAAGACATTAGAGAAAGACATCAGTAGGTAAAAGGGTAGGGGCAGCTTTCCAGTTCACTATTCTGCCTCTTCAGAGGAAATGAAAAGGGATGAATCAACATCACAAGCAAACAATGAGTAGTGAGTAGTGAGAGTTAAAAGAACTAGCTTGCACTTTCACCTCTTTTCTGTTCTTAAAGATCTGGGAATTTTCTGTTATCCCTCAACAAAATGCCTTAGGATCTTCCTAAAAGGGGACTAATAACAATTTTAGCTGGGATTTTTATATAGTTCAAAACTCTCATAACCAACAGAACAAACCCAAAAAATAATTTGTATTGCAACCTAACATGTCTGAGAAGTGAAGTTCCAGGCTAGTGCAGTGGGGTGCCCTGTAAAGCCAGAAATCACTGTGTTCAGAGAGAAAGCAACACCATCAAAGCCTTGATTAGCCTTAGGGGAAAAGGTACTTGAGCAGTTTGGTGTAGTTTATGTCTCCTTGCTTGGCTTTTAGTAGAGGAAAGATCAGGAATGATGTAAAAGCATAATTTCTAAAATTCAGAAGAGATTAGACTTCAAGCAGTATCTTGGGACTAGACCAAATTTGGTTTTCTTTACTGCTTTTTTAAAATGATACAGTAAGAGAAATCAATGAAGTCTATTTTTGTGGGCAAATTATGTCACATAACAGCTGTATGGCTGTGACCATTTCACTGAGTCTGAAACTGTTCTTTTGTTTTTCTAAAATATGGACAAGCACATCGTAGCAGAATACTTCCTCTCTTCACCAAGGCAGGCACAACTCAAAAGAACAATCCCTATTTCAGCCAGTTCCTCTGACAGATCAGTTAGGGCTCTTATGCTACTTTAGACTGCTTTTTTACCTACATTATTTAACAAGCCCTTTCACAACAACTGGAGCGCTGGCTCACTACGTGGCTGATCCAGACTATGAGATGTACAAGTGCAGTCACGTGAAACATAGTCCATGTTAAATAACAAAAAAAGGAAACTGATAATTTAGGATGCCGATGATAAAAGACTTCTTAGGTCTACATGCCTCGGTTCTCAAGAATCCCAAGGCTTCATTCCAGTACTGTTTGTGACATCCTTTGCAGTGGGGAGCATGGAAGCATGCCCTCATCACTGACCTTAGGACAGTGATCTCTGAATAGAATAACCACTTTTCAACACCACCGTTGTGCCCAGGGAAGTATATATTCCTTCTTGGTTCTGGCAAGGACAAAATTCAGCATCCTTTTCAAGGTGTAAGGTAGTGGGAACCAAGTGTATCCAAGGCCTACTGCCTATGGATTAACAGATATGGCAAGTGACCTGCACTCAATGATTTCACTAGCTCAGAGTCAGTGACAGTAGGGAAAGCAGCAGCTTTCATGCTATGGAAGAACATTAATGGACAAAAAAAAGGGCAACTGAACTTAGGACAAGTGCGAGAGGCAACTCACAAAAACACTTTGAGTACACAAAAATCAAAAATAAATTAAGTTTAGGCAGTTTAAAAGCTTTCTCAAGTGGTTTCACAGTTAATATACACAACAAATTTTTGCCCTAATGATCTAATCAGTAGTGTGACTGGCTCTGTTAAAAATGTCACGTTTTGAACCAAAAATCAGAATTACAAAATTAAATTTCTTTGTCCTCAATTTTCTCCTGAAAGAAAAAAAAAACATGACTTTTTGATTTGGGCTCTTAATTTCTACTTTGGAAGTTTGCATTAATAATAATAATTAAAAAAAAAACCAACTCAAGGATTCCTGTCTGACTGTATGTGAAAGTCAGTCAGGCATGTAAGTGCATTCTCCTGCCTGCGCTACACCTGTTCAGAGAGCAAAGTACTTTAATCTTTAACCTCCCATGAATTCTACACGTACTTAAGCAGTTCTTACTGATGGGAGCAGATGCCTTAATGAAGTGGTTACAATATTAACTACTCCTTGTTATAGGGAGTAACAACATAATAGCTATTTTTCCCTATAGCTATGAGAAAAATAATTTCTAAGGTGCAAGTTATGGCTGTTCCCAGGCACCTGGTACATTCAAATCATATTTTATGTGTCTCCATCAAAGGAGCTCCACCCAAGGAGCCTAATGTCAACTTAAGGATCAAATTTTGTTTCCCAACCCACCTTTTTATGGAACAGTAATGCCTTACTTTCCTGCCTCACATTCAGCATCCAGAACAGCGAGGGACTCCCTTTATGCACATCTCTTGTTTTGGCTGAGCGTTACCTGACAGCTTTCTGCTGATACAGTCTTGGGCTGCTTTTGACCAGAGACTACCTGGCTCAAAGAGATTTATTTTGGACATCTGGAACACAACTATCTCGTAAGACTCATTATCAATTGGATTTTGTGCAATCTCCCTTTCTAATTACCATGGACTAGGTCCCTGGCAGATGTAAAAATCATGTAACCATCACCTTCGGAAGGAAAACGTTCAGGACTGGATTATACAAACAAGCTGCAAAGGAAACTAAACTATTAGCTGGTGACCAGTTTGAACTAGGAAGCAAGACCTTTCAGATATTTCAGATGTGTTTGATGAGTGCCCTATTTGTCCCACCCCTTTAGGTAAAAGGAATCTAAGAGGATCTATGCAAGTAGACCTTAACTCATCCTAATTAATCCCCAAGCCCAGCAAGTACCTCTCTGCACAAAAATCATCCAGGTCTTCGCACAGCCATGATCACTGCACCATTCTTCTGCCATAGTTCACCAGCTTTGAATGTCTTTTGTTCTGTTTGGACAAGAGAAACAGCATCAACAATAATATCAGCCATTCTTCTTTATAATGATTAATGCCTTAAGGACCAACACAAAGCACTGCAGAGAATGTCATATTCAAATAGAGTTGTAGCAGAAAAAAAAAAATCTATATGCATAACAGGATATTACTGCTTTATTGATTTTTAGAAGTGCATCTTGTTCCATCCAGAAATAACAGTTTTGGTCGGTTTTCCTTCACCAGAAATATTGGATATCAGGGACACCCAACTGCATGTTATAACTAGCAACGACTAAGAACACTACTTCCAACCCTGGCCTTAAAAAGGTTCTTATGCAAGTCCAATTATTGAAGAATGTGAGCTGAAATACCCAGAATCTTACCTGATCCCAAAGTTTTTAGCTCTATCTCCTCTAGAAACTCCAAGGTAGCCTTTTCTGGCTTGGACAAAAATAAGTCAGTGTTAGCAAGGACAATCCCTGTCACAGCTGCACCAATGGCTCCAAGACCAACAGACCATATGCCCATGGTGAAGATCCCAAAGTCAGGCAGGAAGGACATTTCTGGAAAGAGAAAGAAGAAAGCAGCTCTAACACTAGACATCAGTGATGCCAGAGAAGGAGGAACTGGATTGAAACAACAACTAAAAGTTCAGATGGATATTTTTAGTTTGACTGGAGATGATCTGTATACTTATTAATGTACTGAACTAGGTTTTAAAAGACCTAGATTACATTCCAGTTTGGTGCCTGACCCACATCAAAACTAGATACTAACAAGATATTCTTACCTTTTCCTGCCACCAGCATGAAAAAAATATTAACTATTAAAATGCTCAGATGCAATGAGGAGAAAGATGATTGAAGTGCATGTGTGTAATAAAGAGCCTCTAACAAGCTGACTTTTGTGTTAGCCAGTAATTTAAATTATTACAAGACAGTGGTTTCTTTCAAAAAAAGAAGCATCGGTAGATTAAATGTTTTACACACACTAATTTATATTAACTAGTGAACTTTACAAATATGCTTGCAAAAAAAATAAATCTAAACCTGGTATATCTGGTTCAACACAACTGGTAACTTTTCATAGTCCTTACAGTTCCCCACTAGAACCAAAGCAGGCACCAAGCCAAAATTAGAGCTCGTGCCTGCAGACAGAAATATGTAGACTTGCAACCATTTTATTACACACAGTGATCCAACATTACAAACATGCCCGGGACAGCACCTTCCTTCTATATGATAACTAATTTTCACTGTTGCTAAAGCAGAAAGGACACCAGGAGCAAACAACTTAGAACTCACACCCATCAGTTAGAACTGATAACATTGCAATGGGAACCATTACATATGTATGCTCACGTCTGAAAATACAAACACTGCTTGTGGTTACCAGTAACTCTAGTTAGGTAGCACTTTTACTTAACCACCTTCCATCCACAAACCCCCAACAGCCCAATCCCGACCCTTGCACATGTTTCACAAGCCCGGAAAGGGCTGACAGCCACCTTCCAGTGAAGCAGTATCAGTAAATGAGGATGCTGGAAATCACTTAGCCCTGTCTCAGGGACAAAATTCACAATCCAGCTCTGAACAACAACTGGTGCAAAAGTCACTGGAGTTTTGGCAGTATAAGAAGTCACTGTACACTTACATCACAAGATTTGCTGTCACCCAACTGCAGCATTACACAATATGGAGACTAATTTCTTTTTTTTTTTTTCACAGCCATCTGCAAAACCCTATTTTCTGATAGAGTATTTTGGTAAATATTGCTGTCAGCATATACTTCTTTACGGGAGAAGTTCCCACTCCAATGAATATAAGAAAATATTAATCTTTTGAGCTGTAACTAGCAATAAACCAGACATAACATTCTCTTTATCCCCACAGCTGGCTGTTGCCAGAATTCATACAGTAAGAATGAGGAGTAGCTCCTCGCTTTTGTGCCCACAGTTTTGTGAGAAAACTCCTTTCCATCCTTAAAAGTAGCTCCAGAATATTACTGACAAACAAATACAATTAACTGCCTGTTTGCAGAAACAGCTAGAAAACATTTGAAAAAAAAAAAATACCATATTGTTCTTTTAACAGCATACTGGGTCCCATAGAAGACAGTATCATGGTATCTAGAAATGTGAGTAATCCATGACCCCAAGCAGGAAACAAGGCCAGTTTACACAAACATAATTGAGATAAGAGAATATATTCTACCCTATTTCACCACTTATTTCTAACAAAGGGAAACCTTCCTTGACTATATCTACATTTTTTGCATGGTGTGGTCAAACATGAAGTCATGCTGTAATGACAACTTTTTGATATCAGGCTCTGACGCCTATCAGAGACCATCCTGATCCCAGCCTTTGGAATGATCAAAATGTAACTCCAAATGTATGCAATGCAGCAATATCCTTGTGTTAAGACTTAAAATCTCTGTGACATACCCAAAAGGTTGTAGCCCTGCTCCCTCCCAGAGTTTGATTACCCAGCTCTTCTTAGGACTTCAATCTTGTCTGGTCAAGAACTGTTTTTCTCTTTATTCTTAGTTACAAGGAAGAGGGTGGGGATGGGGGGTAAAACACAAATGTTAATCCCTTGTGCACATCATTTGTGTACAAAAATGTTGCCAAATTTGTGGAAACTGATTGATGAGTAGTTCTCACAAAACTTTTTATTAGCATTATTATTCTTATTGTTAGCACTATTAGCATCACTAAAAGCCAGCTTCCACTTGGTAGTCGTTGATGGACGACATCATTAGTCAACACGCTTCTTTAGTTTAGTTGGACTCTTTGAAGTCTCCACGCAGACAAAAAAAACCCCTGTTCAAGTATGTGAATTTTTTGCTACTTATATAGATAGGGGAAAGGAAGATGCAGCTCTACGTGATGATACCAAAATTCCTCCTCTGCTAAGCAAAAACCATAATGAGCCACTCTGAAAAATATGCATGGGAAGCAGCAGGCAGGATTATTAAAACATTTGCTAGCAAGACAGACTGAGCCCTGACACATCATGTCATTGAACCCCAAGTGGTTCACTGGAAAACAGCTGAGCATTTGCCACTAGCAGCTTTATTTTGGTTTAGCTGCTTTTTCAGGAAATCTGAAGCTCAAAAGAACTTCACAACCCTCCACCCCACCTTAAAATCACACCCTAGGAGTGTTTTAAACACCAAAGGGCAATCAGCAATGAGAAAACACAACAAAGCATGCCGTAAGCCATAATCCATGAGAAGAGCTGACAGAGCATCCCATACGTCTTTCCGCAGAGGTGCAGGCACTCACCAGAACCCATGCAGCCTGCGTGAGCATCAGCCACCAGCAGCAATCCCGAATGCGAGCGCAGGCAGGAGAGAAGACCAGCTGCCCTGCCACGGGTGGCGAGCAGGCAGGACGAGGCAGTGCTGAGCTGGGGAGCCTTTGCCCCGCGGCCAGCACCGGGCTCTCAGAGTCTTTGAGCAATCCCTGCCCCAGTCACCCTGCGGCGATTACGAAAGAACAGCTGTCCAATCCAGGGCAAGACTGCTTTAAAGGCATCACAATCATTCAACCCTGTTTTTTTTAACTGAACACACGGTTACCTTTTTTTATGGGGTGGGTAGGTAGAGGGAACAGCAATTACAGAAAGCTTTTTTGAAGCTAGGAACAAGGCACAAAGCTTTAAGATCTGCATGCTAAACCGTGCTCTTCTGCAGAACTGTACATTTGTACAAGTAATGTTTTCTCTGTTTCAGACTATTCTACATCTAACCCCTTCACACATGCACACTTCATGCCAAAACAATACAAACAACTCTGGAAACAAATAGAAAGCCATCACAATGGGTAATATTAGGGGGAAAAAATCAGTATAGAGGCTGTACTAGTGAATTAACCCAGCATTTCTATGGTAAATTACCTGCTTTAGTTCCAACATCCCTTTGCTAAAAAGCAACATTTTTTCTGGAACTATCGGATCTACAAGCTCTCAACTCTGCTAAAACTTCCAGAAGAGAACAAGCACTTCTCTACAGAGAATAGAGGCCACACAAAAAAACGAAAAACATCTCTTTTTCGAGTGTTTTTGTGGTGACCACAAGAGCTCTCCAAAATAACAGTAAGATATTTTATCATCTGTCAGTACACAGCTAACCAAGATTAAACATGCTTGGTCTTAATCCTGTTTTAAGTGCCAGTTGATGGTCTTCATTTTTGTCAAGAAGACCAGTTAAAACATGGTTTTCTAGATGCCTCATTTCCCTCCCAC
Organism: Margarornis squamiger; assembly: GCA_035222235.1. Lineage (NCBI taxonomy): Eukaryota > Metazoa > Chordata > Aves > Passeriformes > Furnariidae > Margarornis > Margarornis squamiger. Next base: position 10,306,454 of record JAWWTY010000158.1, read on the forward strand.
CCACAACCAGAGAAAAAATTGTGAGGATAGCTGTCCTTAAACATTTATTTTAACAGTGTAAACAGGACCCATTGCAGCTGTGTCCAAAAAAAAAAAAACAAAACCAAAAGAAGAAAGCCTATGTTTTCAAGTTGTCAATAAAACTCAGGGTAGCAAACATATTTACTTACATACTTTTCCTGAAAAGAAAACTGACCAAAAGTGGAAACACTCAGTGGACACTCTCACAAGGTAGACTATACTAGCAAATACTCTCTAGCCTAAAATGACTTTGACCATTGCTTGTTCTTCCTTTCTCTCCCTAAGACATTCTATATCAAGCCTAAAAATGTTTCTGAGCTTTGTCAGAACTTGCGTATCCCAAACAAGTTGAGCTGATTTTTTATGAGACATTCCCCCCTATAAATGAGTCATGATTACAAATATCTTTGTAAGCTAACTCCCATAAAGAAATTTTACAATTCACAATAACCTGGTGACATGCTTATCACGATTTCATGAGCTTTTAAATACCATTAAGGATTACAAAATACAGCAACCTGACATACCTTCAAAATTAGCCTTGCTTTAAGCGGGGATCTGACCGGAAAAACTTAGGAGGTCTCTTCCAACATAAGCCGTCCTTTAAATGCCAAAATCAATGCACAGACAAGCCTCCTAACATTTCTGATGGCATGACTGTAAGCGATTTTCATGACACGAGGCATTTTTTAGTTTTCCTTTTGCTATTGTAAAGACCTAACAAACCATGCCTTGTGTCAAGAATAACAGTTACCGTTTTAGGTCTCAGTTCACTGCTCAATTCCATACAACACTGCCCTTGGCTCTAGCTGAAGTTGTGTGTCAAGCAAGCAAACCATACTCCTTCCTTTGAAAAGAAGTTAGTTGCTAAATCAAATAATCTCCCCCATTCTCAGGCTGTTTTAAAGAAACCCAACAGATCAGCAGGCCTTTTCTTTTGAGCAAGGTCGAGCAGACAGCTCTGGCATGCCACTTTGCAATTCTCCCGGTGTATTCAGAGGCAACAGGCAGCTAAATACTGTGTATGGGAAAATTCAGATCTCTGGTTAATCAGCCAGTGCAGGTACCGTGGAGAGGGGATGCAGTACCTGGAGCACAGAAATGCAAAAAGTATTTACCTGAAGATAATACAAGCTAAACTCACTGCATGGTCTGCTGGTGATCCAGAGCAGGAAAGCTGCACGCAGTGCCAGCCTGCAGAAGTGAGGGAGGAAGGGAATACCAACAGGCCCACTTAAAATGCGAGTCAGCATTCGCTAAAAACACAGCAGATGCTAGGCAGCAAGTGGTCCCTCCTGTTCCAGCCCAGCAGATTCGAGAATTCCAACTGCTGCAGGCTCAAGCTTAATTTAAGAATTATTTTCCCACCTTTTTGCTTAGGCCTTCCTTGTATTTTAGCCTTCACACTCTTGACACTACACATGACATTCATAACAGCAAAATTATTTGTTACTAGGAGCAGAACCGCAAGAAGACGCACACACGTTTAACTCCACCCCCTCGGGCAGGGGGCTCTGTGCATAAAGGAGGCTGTAGCACATCGCCACACACCCAGCGGAGAACAATTTCCCCCACAGCCTCGTTTCCCCTGTCCACTGCCTGCTGTGGACCAGGTCTAATGAGGAACACCGTCCCTGTGGTTCTAGAAGAAAAGGCTGGCAGGGCTCTAAGCTTGTTCTCCGAGCAGTTCCGCGGATTTATTGCGCTGTGCGGTCGCAGACCCGAGCGAGCCATCAGGGATGACACGAGAAACGCGCCCGGACCGGCCCTCGCTGCCGGCACCGCGCACGGCCGGGAGCGGACGGGGGACGGCCCGTGGTGGGCACAGCCCGTGGTGGGGACAGCCTGTCCCCGCGGCAGCCCCGGTGCCCCCCCGGCCGTGCTCCCCCTCCTCCCGTGCCCGCAGTCACTCACAGTCTCTCCCCGCGCTCCCGCTCCGGCTCCGCCCCCGCCCAGTGCCCTTCGCCCGCGCCCGGCGATCAGCCCCGCTCGGCGCGGCCGGAGCCGATACAGCGCGGCTGCTCCTTCCCCGAAACCACTGTACCCTCACTGGGTTCTTTGCGTTTCGTTTTCTTTTTTTTTTAGCGCTGCTTAAATATGCAAGGGGAAAAAAAACCACCTCCCCTAACGACTTGAGTTCAAGAATGTAGTGAGTTTATCATTCAAGTAATCTGATTAATGGGGCACTTGAAGCGTTTACATATATATTGCATTCAAGAATATACTTGTTCAGATAAGCCAGCCAGTAACATGTCACAACATCCTTAAGCAAATATGCTCTTCAGATGCTTGTGGTCATTAGGCACCACTCCAGCCAGAAATTCAGGGGACTAGCCTTCACTACCTTGGGGCTCTTTCCGGAGGTCGCCTGTTAACCTGGCACTTAAAATTCCAAAAACCAAGCAAAAGAAAAGGTAGCAACGGCAGAACAGTCTGGTCGGTAACACAACAGCAGCTCAGGAGAATGAACGTAGCCCCTCTGATGTACTAAAGAGTCTACATTCCAACAACCAACCAAAGCCACCATTTTTCATCGTGTCCCAAATTTGCCTAGACCAAAGGTCCTTTTCTTATGTCTCTCTTAACTGGGAGTCACCAGTCACTCTAGTTAGACCTGCTCAGTTTATCCCTTCTTTGCAGTTTCTGTTTATCTTTAGTGCAGAGGTTGTTCTGAGGAATCTCACCACAAAACAAGTCCCCTGCTAATTAGAAGCAACAGCGGCATTGCCGTTCTGATCTAGCACTGAGCAAACTGGAGGCAACAAGCCACATGCGCTTAGATGTACCAGAAATCACCTGGAAGCGTGCCCAGGCACCCCAGCAGAGGCCTTTGCACAGAGGACCACCCTGCATCCAAGAGGCTGCCTGCTCCGTGACCACGCTGCCCTCCTCCCGCAGGAGCAGCACAGCAGCCTTGTGCTGCCAGAAAGCCACACGGAACAGCAGTTCTGCAAGACAGAGCCCCATTGCAACATGTTGGGTTGTACATGTCAGAACGGCATGGGCTCAGGCAGTTAAAGGAAAAAGATTTTGGGAATTTTTGTCCAAAATCGCGGTAGTTACACTTTCATCTATACACCTTTTTTAAGTCAAATGGATTATGAAAAACACTAAAGCCACTCAATCTTAGCAGCAATTGAAAATAACCTAAACAAATTCCATGGCAGAAACAGCATTAACAGACTACCCAAAAGAGCTGGGGAATTTGGAAGGATTGAGAATTTGGGGCTGCCTTTTTTCTTTGAAAATACCTCTACTTTTCCTCTTTAATCAGTGTGGGAAGGTTCTCTGTCAAGACTAAACATATGCTGAAGTGGCTTTCTCATGCTTTTTAGATGCAATCAGCATTGAAATATATGCATCTTTGCACAGTGACACAGCAATTTTTGGAAAAACACTATCACCAAAAAAATGATTGGTAAATTTTGTCAGCCATCATTGTGTAATTAAAATCCTAATTTCTGCAGGCTGCCAACATTCCTTTCTTCTGAATTTTATAACAGTTGTGGATCCAGCTGTCAAGATTTGGCAATAGTAGAACAGTAGCTCCATTATTATTATTTTTTTTTTTTTTGCCATGGAAAGCACACAAACCAAACTTTCTTAATGGTACATCTGCATATTGCACCTCTAACAACCTGGCAGCTGGCCTTCACAATTCCCAGGTAGCTATCATTGCTCCTGGTGGAGGGGGGGAGGGGGAACCCCAAAAGACCAAAAAACCGAAAACCAACCAAACACACCTATCACAAAATAAAAACTTTTTATTTATTCTTTGCTCTGGGTAGGAGTCCATGACAAGGCACCAGGCAAGAACAATAAGCAGTTAATCACAGAAGTGACTCTGACTCCATTTGTCCCTAATGTAAAAATACAGAAGAATCTGAGCTCACACATGTGGATTCCATCGAAGAATATCTTCCTACTTTACAAAGCAGTGAAATCCTTTGAATGTATGCACACATCTAGTAGACACAGAACTCAAAAGAAATACAGTGCCATAAAAATACTGGAATCTAACCTTCTCTACCTACACCTCCAGAAAGGCTTTCCATGAAAAGCTATTCTGTTGCATTACATGGAGTTGCAGCAACAATTCCTTTATCCTTATTAGACTATCTTTCCCTTCATTGCAGAGGAAAGGTAGCGAATTTTTGGCAGGAAAGCTGAATGGGAATTTGATCTCTCTGGTTTTCTGTTTTTCCCCTCTTGATAAAATCATGTTATGATTGATCTACAATAGTTTAGTTTTTCCATACACCTATTCAGATGTTATTCACACATTTCTCCCATTTAGAAAAGACAATAATAAATTCTCTAACACAGAGAGAGAACATTTCACAGAACATCAGACAACAGCATTTAACATTCAAGTTCTCAGGTTTTGAACAGTGTTCTTAAAAAGCACAATGAGCCCTTCTCTTCCTACCTTAATAATTCAGTTTTATACCAGCTAAAGTGAATGAAGACTATCAGTCTGTAAAGTGCTTGTACATCAGTTAATTAAATTTCCCTGGCATGTCTGTGCATAAGTCACCCAGAATGCACTGTATCAGTACCTATGCTAAAACATGATCTAGCATTACGAAATTTTCAATTCATGTACACAATGACACAGCTGTATGTTATTTCAGAAGTTATTTCTTTTTCTTGTTGGATCATGCTTCTATAGATCAGCTTTAGACCAGTTGTTAGAGAAATGACTTATATTAAACAAACTGCCTTTTCTATCAGGAAACAGGAGATCTCAAAAGCCACAAGGAAAGACAGCAGTGGACTAAGGCAGGATCTAGGCCCTCTGTCTGTAGAAGGATTTCCAGGCTAACTTAAGACTTTGGACACCAAGCTGATAAGACTGGATGTAGATATAAAAAGTACAGCTTGAACTTCTTACCTATGGGCTAGTAAGGGCAAATCCACCCAGATACAGACTGACATAGGTCTCCACTGGGCCAAGCAAAAGCCATCTCTTGTTTGGAGGCTGTACAGTGACGTGCTCATGCGGTGGTATTTCCAACGTCATCCTGATTCTCAGGAAATAAAAGCACCAGTCTGTTTACAGCCAGCCTGGAACACAGGATCTTAGATTTATTTTAAGTAAGGTTAGGGTGCAGTAGTCACACTACAGGTCTTTTGAAATTAGTTTCACCCACATGAGCAGTTCACACTGGAACACCGAGAAGAGATTGCTGCAACACCCTCCATCTGGACAAGAACAGGAAGAAAGAATTAGTAAGTCTTTCTAGTGGGTATACAGATTCTTAAAACAAACTTCTTTCGCAATAGCCTAATAAACACTGAATCACTGAAAAGCCTACCACTTACGAGACAAAAGATAATCAAAGCCTTTGGAAAGAGCAGTTGAGGTCATTAGTCCTCTGACTGTCCTTCCGTTTTTAATATCTTTATGTCAAGTAAGTGTAATTATTAAGTGTATGCAAAATAGAATCTCTGAGGTCTATAGTTTGTCTTTTTCTCATTTAGTCAGTGCTACCTATAATGTTATTCTGATTTTTTAGTATTCTCCATTGTCCACTAGAACACTGAGGCCTAGTAAAAACCAGTTATTTTTAATGAGTGTTCAAGCCACTAGAAGAGTGACCAAGCTTCAGGCTCTAGAAGCAAGATCCCGAACATCCCCAAATACCCACAAAGATAGCACTGGAAAGGCAGTACCTGCACTTCTGCAAGATCAGGACATCAAAGAAAAATAGTCCATCTGCAGTTGCCCTGGTTAATTGCCTGCAACTACTACATAGTTTCTATTAAAATCCAGGCACTCAACATGTTTCTAGGCTATTTCTCTTTCAAGCTGTTGGGGTAAAACTGACACATTTAATTCCTTACTATAGAATTTAATAGTAGTTATGCCTCTTAAAATCTACAGAACCCATTAGTAAGGGCAAGGCTGCTTTTCTTACTAATACAACTAAAGTGCCCTACATTTGTCCTTAGGACAGCAAGTTTCTATATGCAGTCAAATAATGCATCTGACCAAGTGGATTCTATGTAGCTAGAAAAGCTGGTGTAATATTCTTTATGTAAGTATTACAGGTGACCAACTTGTAAATTTTAAGACACATGGTTGATTTAGCTGTTACTCAGAGAAAACTGGTTTTTCTCTAACAAACTTGACCTTCTCCAGTAGAAGATGAACTGCTCTTAATATTTAAAATTTGACAGAAAAAATCCACAGCCTCTTCTGCTAGAAGAATAACCATGTTATAAAACCAAAATAACCCTGGTGTTAGAAGTGTTGATGCCAATTTGTGTCATTTAGACAGAACTCGGCTAGGAATCAAATACACATGCCAGCAAGCCTCAGTTCCAACTTCTAGTGGTAAGGTTGTAATGAGTGGTTAGGCACAGTAAACTTCTAATCTAGCAGAGCTACAGCCACACACTCTAACCACAGCCTTAGAGTTAAGCTCTTAATCCTCTTATTACACTAAAATATTTGTCTGTGCAACTTTCTTCTGCTAGAACAAAATACAAATGTCTTACTATCACACTTAATTTCAACCCTGCATATCTGTACTCTGCTAGCATTCAGTCTTGGTCATTCCACATCAAACTAAGAAGGGTCACAAACTACGTATTTCATATTTTCAGTGTATAGTTTCCATTTAGTTATTTGTGAACTTTCTTTTTAAGAGGCTGTGCTCATCTCTGGGTATATGGACTCTGTTCATGTTGACATCAAAAATTTTTACTTAATTTTCATCACAACACTAGAAAGAAAAACAATACAACACAGCACCCAGTTGTGCAACACATGCACAGTCACAGACTATCTGAAATGACTTTAAATAATGACTGAAACTGACAGTGGTGAACATCATACAGAGAAATGCAACAAAAGACATTCCACTTACTTAGCAAGGTACATTTCAAGCCCATAGCAATCCTTCCGCAAGTCCTATTTCCTGGAACGTATGGATTTATGTGCCTTTAATGGGCACATGAAAGACTTGCAGCAGAACACATAATTAAATCACCATCAGTCTTTCTTCCTAGAACTAAGTCATATTTCATCACCCTTTTTGGTGACTGGTTTAATCACCAACCTAGAACTAAACATTCACAAAGATGTTTAGATTTTGCATGAGTATTTTTTTCATTAGATAAAGCTTGTCAAAGGTTGTAATTGGTTTGAGGAATGTTGATAAGTTTCCTTTTGTCCACTTAAAAAACCCCAAACCACACAAAACCAAAAACCAAAATATAAACATTGCCTTCTGTTGATACTGTGTTTAAGTGTACTTACTTTCAAGCATTTTTCCCCACACCCATTTTGTTCACATCCACTGTCATTTTTTTCCACTGCATAAACTGGCAAGCAAGCGTAGCACATACTTGAAACAATTGTGTAGGGTCTAAAAGCCAAGAAATTTATGATCACACCATTTTGCTAAATTAAAACTAGGCATATTTTAGTGCATTTTGTATCCTGTTCCTAATTTAACTAAATTTCTATTTGGGTGATCAGCAGTTGACAGTGGGACAAAATAATGTGTGGTGTGAAATAGTGCACTGATTATGCTGAGACCTTTCAAGGTCACCATTTGCTGCTCTACCAAAACAGCATCTAAAAACAGCGGTTGCTCATGTATCTTCCAGGTTAGGTTTGAAACTCAGACTTCTGGGAGAGAAAGGGGGATGGTTAGGTAGAGGGAGTGGTAAGGCTAATTGCATTTCAAGCCACAACTCTTCAGGAAATGATCCACGTCATTCCCCATTCCTGTGGTTTTACTATTATGATCGAAGAACACTCACAGAAAACCATGTTAGCACCCTGAGATCATTTGGCAAGTGTTTTTCTACCTATGCCAGCTATTGTTCCAGTAACAGACAACCTGCAGAGGCCCTCAATAGCTGAAATTGAAAATAAAAAGCTCTAGAGAAGAGCAGAGTTAGTGAAACCCTTATTAATTTACAGCTTTTCATGTGTAGTAAGAGATCTACACCTGAAAGGTTTATAGGATATGAATGAAAGTCACTTCACCTGGGAGATAACCAGTGAAAAGAGATGACTAAAGATCTACCAAGCCAGATGGACAATGCCCTAAATGTTTAATAGGGAAGCCAGTGAAACCCACTAAGAATTCTGATTGTAGCCATAAGACTCACATGGAAACCATTAGAGTTGTGTTTTTTGTTGAATCAGGGGAAGCCCTAGGTAAGCATATTACAGATGATTCAGAAGAGTGGCTCTGAACTGAAGCAATTTCTAAATGACAGAGATGCCAAAGACAACCCCATCATCAAACTTCACATGAAATACAGAAAAACAGGAAAAACTTTGTTTCCACTTTAATTAAGATGGCATTCAGGCTTATTCTAATTACTTCATTTTTTCTAATTTCCTTTAACTATTGCTATCAAACTATTTAGCTTATTAAGAACCACAAATCATATTTCTAAATAACTGCCTAACAGCTGCAACACAGTTCATTAGGTACATACAGTCAAGCTTTTCTCCCCCAGGAAGCAGGCATCAGTAATTACCCTCAATTCAGGAGTCTCTTTCTCTCTCAAAAGAGTAGCAAACTATTCACATAAAAAATATACTGAGAACTTACCCTCCCTTAGGACAGCATCTCCTCTATGTGCATGTGAGGAACTACTACACAAAGAAGCTTAATGTAGCTTTTTTTCTGAAATGCTGATTTTGTTAAACATTAAGCAAAGCTGTATGGTGTCTTCATGCTGCAACTAAAGAAAATAAATCTAGTGTCCAGAATCAAGAAAACACATGGCTATTGTTATTCTGTCCTAATCACTATCTCCTTAATACTACTCAACAAGTTATCTTTTAGGGACAGTGGTGAGGACACTGTGAGCATATGTTTGGTCTATGTGATCATTTGCCTTAACTGTCCTATGCATCTTTTATGCTACACCCTATAATTATTTTCTGGTATTCTCTACCTGCACTTCTATTCCCAAATTTCATAAAATGTTAAATAATCACTTCATGTCACTGCATAAATAAATAGAGCACCTGACCAGAGTGAATGAGGCATGGGATACTTTTTGCTACCTTAAGTAAACGGTATTGTTTGAAGTATTAATAGAACTATAAAAGCAAATATATGCAGTTTACAAAATGTCTAGTTTTCTCAAAGAAAACTTAAGTAGTTACACTTCAAAACTCACAGTTAATGAAAGCTTCTAAAGACCAAATCCACATCAGTCAGACAATTCATGAACATAAATAGGGCTTCATAATCATAAAAGTGAGTAAAAACAAAGTCCCTAAACAAAACAAAAACAAAATAAAGGGAAACAAAGAAAAACCAGAGTCAAGTACTTCATTTAAAAAATGGCTTTTAATATAAATCTGAATACAAAAATAACCAAAACACCCTACAGTAGCAGCAAACAAATCCTCAAAGTTTTCTCTCATCAATTTCCTGACAATTTGGCAAGCGCTTGTCTTCTCTGTTCTGCAGTCATATACTCACAGGCTTCCAAAATATTTACTATAATTAAAGTCTGTTGAACTGTTTTTGCTTTTACCCATATTCTTCCATTCATTCCCAGCACCAGCTCAAATGGATACAATTGTGACAACTCCTGAATTATTTCACATTTGGGAGCCAAGAGTCTGTAAACAAGATAAAAAAAAGCCAGAGGAAGAAGTGCTTACATTTGCAGATACCACATTGTTATCAATCAGTAACACCAGCAGAACTGCTGTTATGGGAGCTATTAAAGCAACACCCAAAGGTAAGATGATCAAGTTGAATATACGTGCAAAATAGTAATACAGTATCAGATTTTTAAGTCTCCTCTCATATAAAATATATCCACCTAAAAAATACAGCAGTTGTGAATTTAGCTGGGTTTTTTTCTAATTAAGATTCAGAAGTAATACTTGACAAATTTAAAGTGAATTGATACTGTTATAACAAGTCTATGATTTAATAAATTCTAAATGTACAGTACTTGAAAAAGTGACATTTCTAAAGCGCTGCTATTTATAAATTTGACACCCAGGAGGCATCTTTCAAAACAGCACTTGCCTTTTACTTCAGGAGACTGCTTTATTTTTATTAGATGACAGCATAGTGAAAAATAAAATTCTCAAGAATACTGTAATATGTTTAGGATTAAATCAAGCTTGAACAGGCATTCACAAAGAAGATAAACACATCACGATTTAGCAGTTACTACTTGTAATATCCTCTTATTTCTTTACTTGCACACAGACAAAATTTGGAAAACAAATGGAAAGGCTGCAAAAAGTCTTTGTATCAGTTCACACTGGCTTCTGATGGGATATATAAATCAGACAAATAACTACAGGTGTGAAATAGCTCCTCTACATCTCCAGATTGCTCATCCAAAGAACGAAGCCAAACAAAAAGCAGTAACAAAGCTTGACTATAATTTATCCACATAATTTGATATTCTTTTATAGTCACAAAAAGTCCTGTCTTTACATCAGCATAAGTAACTCCAAATTTCACAATATACATAAAAGCTTATGAAACAGTTCCTGGTTTAACAAGTCAGTTTTAAGTTAAAATCCTACAAATTTACCTGTATCTTTATTTCAATGCAATTTATTTTTCTTTGGAAAAATACATGTACTAATGTGGAAAGACCCCTTTAATCAGCTGTCAGCCAATTGTACATCCCCTTAAGCAGAAAAAGGACAATAAGCATTTCCAACTGTTAAACTCCAGGGTAGTCTGTACACACCTGAAACACTATCCTGAATGTCTGATTTCCCCAGGACACTAGCTTTCTTTCCCATACTGCTGTGGCAACCACATCACTTTTTTTTAAACAGGTCACACAACACAATAAAGAAGAGCATCTAAATCTCTTAAGAGTAAAAGTAAGTGCTCCTTCTAGGTCAATATCCATACTCCATTCAGTAGAACTGGTATAAATGCCCTACAAGAACTACACACTCTGATTACCAAATTGCTCACATTGTTAGAGGAATCCTACCCACCATATTCCACATTAAAGTGACTACTTACGTTCCTTAGTACTTACTTTCTTATTAGACCTAAGGAAACTTTGAAGAGGAAGCCATCTTGTCCAATTATTCCCATTCCACTTGATTTTCCACTGCTGTCTATACACACCATCTCTGGTTCCATGTCTTTATTTGCTACAAGAAACTGACCATAAATAAGGTCTCCCACCTAAACAAAGCAGTGTCAAAAAATAAATGTAATAGACAACATTGTACTGCATATTTGTAACAAATATTGATTATTGATAAAGATCCTCTAGAGAGGCCACAAAATAGTTTTAAAACAGTGGTGATAGAAAAATAAACTTGTATACTAGAAATTTTAATCTTCTCTTGTCTACAGACAACATCCTTCATGAACAATTATCTTATACCACTAGTGGAATTTCTATGATAAAAGGACAGAATTTTATTTAATGGAGTTGAATAGCTGTTCAATACCATATATAAATTCCTCTTTCTTTAGACTTTAATGACATTAAAAGTCTAAGCAACCTGCTCTTGTAATCATTTATCAGGACAACAGCAACTAAAAAAGGAATCACACCATGGTATTTTCTTTTTCTTTACATTTTTCTTTCATTTTTACATTCTGGTGATGATATTTCACCTGAGTGCAGAAGCAGGCACGCATGTGCCACACACCTGTTTACAGTAGTGTTGCTAAAAAACCCCCAACAAATAACATGCATTTTATAGCAGCATCGCATGGCATAAAAGCTTGTTTTAAAATCTTAACTTCATAGTGCCCGTTTGGATGCACATTATTTGTGAGCTGCAACTGCTGCCGGCAGTATTGCGGGAAAATTAGAACGAGAGAGTGAGGAAGCCTGCAACCGGTCCGAGATCCAGCCATGCTGGCTGCAGTTCTCTTAGGAAGCCTCTGAAAGCCCACACCCTAGTCGTGCAAAAACCTCCAAAGAGGGCCAAGGCGAAATCATTGCAAGGAGACCCGCACTCCTCTTTTTACACGCGGCTTATGAAAGCACTTCTACTACGAGAAGCTGCTTTTTAAAAGGCAGGGGAAGCCCCGGGAGAGGGCACGGCTACAGCACCGGGGCCTGCCCGCCAGCGCACCCACCTGCGCGTTCGGCGTGTTCCTCTTGGTGGCGCCCTCGAAGGCCAGGTAGGACAGGGAGGCGGGCTCGCTGCCGCCCACGTCCAGCTTGAACACGTCCCCGGCTTTGGCCGTCACGATCCCGATGACGTGGTCACCCTTGACCGGCACGTACTGCAATGGGGCAGGGGCACAGCCGGCTCAGCGCTTTCTCTCGCACGCACACACACACACACACAAACACACAGAGACCCGGGTCCCCCCGCGCCCTCACCCGCTTCTGCTGCGAGTCCACCCAGTAGGCGCCGCCGCCCGCGGGCCGGTGCCGCAGGAGCCCGCACTTGGTGACGAGCAGCCCGGCCGCGCTGCGCCGCAGCCCCGGCCCGCACAGCAGCCGCGCCGCGGGCGCCGCCTCCGCGCTCAGCCGCAGCCGCTCGCCCTCCGCGTCCTCCCCGTACCGCGCGGGCAGCAGCAGCAGGTCCCCGGGCAGCACCACCTGCCCCACGCACGCCTCGGCCGCCCGGCCGCGCTCCGCCGCCATCGCCGCGCCGCGCCGGGCTGGGCCGGGCCCCGTGTGTGCGGGGCCACAGCGACACCGCCCGGCGGGCCCGGAGACACGGCCCGGGACACGCAGCGGCAGCGACACCGCCCAGCGGGCCCGGAGACACGGCCCGGGACACGCAGCGGCAGCGACACCGCCCGGCGGGGCCGGAGACACGGCCCGGGACACGCAGCGACAGCGACACCGCCCGGCGGGCACGGAGACACGGCCCGGCGGGACACGCAGCGACAGCGGCCGCGCCCCGTGCACCGCTCCGGGGAAGCAGACCTTCCAGACCTGCCGCAACCTCCTGCTGCTGCCAGGGAACTGCGAAGATAACGCTAGCGCAGTTAAGCGTTAATTAATGAATGAACTGAATTAATTCCTGCAGCTGCAGGGGTTTTAAGTACCTGATTGGAAGCTGCAAGTGAAGCAAACAGCTGGTCAAATTTCGGGTGAATGTCAGCCAAGGGGTTTGGTTTGTCAGCGAGGAGGAAAATAGCGCTCTGCCTTAAAGCTGAAGTTTAAGTTCCATAGTAAAGCATTTATTGAAAAATGCGCCCTCTACTTGGCTACAAAATTCTTACTCTGTGTTAGCTCAGGTTCCTTCTGCTAAAACCCCAAGAACGTTTTCTTCCCTGAACCACTTTCTAGTCTTTCTCTACGTGTGCGTACGCGTTTATACACACCCGTGTGATAACGGGGCGGGACCCGGGCGCTGCCGACTGGCGGCGGACACGGCTGGCTGGGCGTGCTTTCGGCGCTTTAGACGCCGGGCCCGGGCGGGGCGGGACACGGGCAGGGCGCGGGGCAGGGCTCGGGGCAGGGCGGTGCCGGCGCCTTTAGCGGGGCGGGCCCCGGGGCCGGGCGCTGTTGCGGGGCAACCGGGCGCGTCGGGGCCGGGCGGGGCCGGGCCGGGCGGGGCGGGGCGGGGCGAGCGGGCGGTGCCGCGGCGGCAGCAGCAGGGCAGTGCCAGCACCGCCTCCTGGGGCCGGGGCCGGGGCAGGGAGCGCCCGGCGAGTCCGAACGCCGAGGGTGGGGGTACGGAGCGGGCCGGCCCCGCGGGCAGCGCAGGGGCAGGGGCAGGGGCAGGGGGCCAGGCTGTGTTTCAGCGGAGCCCCGAGGCGGTGGCGGCTGCCGGGAAGGGCCGGGACGGTCTGGCCGAGCCCTCGGGCCCCGCACTCGCCGCTCGCCTTGGGGCCCCTGGGCAGTAAGAGGGGGGGTTGTGTTTGATTAAACAGGGCGAGTAAAACTGTGTGTGTGCAGAGTTGTGCCCTTTGTAACTGTATAAAGCGATTGCTTCAGGCCCTGGTCTCGTATACATATCTTAAAGGTAGCTGTGTTTGTTCGAACTAGAATCTGCCCTTAATCTTTCACAATATTTCACTGTTCTTAAAGACTTGTATACAGATATTCAACATCCTGTTGTGCTTTTGAGGGTTTTTTGCTGTCATGCAGACCTAGAATTACCAGTGTATTTCCAAGTAGTTTGTGAACTATGCATGTCTAAATAAGGGGAGGAGATGAGCATTTTTTCTGCAGTGATTGGAGTAACTGACCTATCATTGGAGCTTTTAAAAACTAAACCAATATTAAATTGAAATAACTTTCTTGTATAAATTGCAAGGTTAATAAAAAGTGATGTCATATCCAGTGTTTGCTGTCTGAGGCAAAAATGTTTAAAACCCCTAATTTAATTCTGTCATTGATAGTTAATGTCTGTTTGTTTATTGTTAGTAGATTTGGATGGAGTCTCAGTATCTGAAGCAATGCCTTGGAAGTTGCTTGAAGAAAGGACTGGCAGAGGTTGTAGAGCACCGGCCAGCAGATCCAATAGAATATCTTGCACATTGGATTTACAGTTACAGAAGAAACTTAGATGAAGAAAAAAAGGTGGATCCAACACAGGCAAAAAAAAAAAATCATTATAATATAATTGATGCTATATAATACCTCTTTTTTTTAATTTATTCTATGTTACCTCTGGAATAGAGAATGTTGGAGAGGGCTGAGCTGGAACAAGAACGGGAGGCAGCACGAGCAGAACTTGAAATATTAAGAAAAAAGGAGGAAGAAGAGCGAATGATCCAGCAGAAACTTGAAGAACAACGTCAGGTTAATAATATTTAATAAAAGATAATTCAAAGTAGCGTGTGGTTCTGTGGCATCTTGTAGCTCTTTGTATGCTTCAAATGACTTTGATAAAGATGGCATAAAGCAAGTATTTTAATTTCACTTTTCTGAATAACTGAAATTATTGGTCACCACATGGTTTGGAAAACTTACACACTATACAGTAAAATGTTATTAAAAAAAATAAAGGCACTTAAGGTGAATAAAATCCAATTTAAGACTTACATGAGGAGTAACTGGTTAATTATGAACAAGGGCTGGTGCAAGTAAAGCTAGAAATCATTGCAAAAACATTAGAAAGTCTGGGAGTAATAATCAATCATTGTCTCAAGCTTCTTCAGTGTAATGTCACTAAAGCAATAAAAGGTAGTGAGAATGTATACACAATTAGAGAGTCCTGAAAATGGTTGAAAATCAATGAATGAAGATTCCTTATTTAAGCAGTATGTATAGCCAGACCAGTGAGCTGCCTTTTTCTTTCTTTGCTACTTGAGCTTTCTGTTGGCATAAAATAATTATAATCCTATACCATTTGAAATTGTGAGGAAATAAATATAACATCCGTGCTTCTAACTATTCTTTATAAAGGAGTCGTGTGAACTTGATCACATGTGCAACAACCTCAGTGTTGCTGTGGTGATGTTGACATGATTTGACTGGATTTTTTTTATATGGCTGACATTGATAATGTTAAAATCAAAAGTGTAGTTTTGAATTTGTGCTGCTCACATTAAGCCCAGTTCTAGTGTAGGATGCATTTATTCTATTTCAATTGCAATTTTTAAATTTGGAATTTTCTGTTTTGCAGACCAGGAGTTATGTTCTTAAGGATTTCACGAGTGATTTAAAATAGTAAATAAGATTGTGTCTAAAGATAATTCACAGAGAATTAAAAAAATCATTTAATGTAAACTATGGACACAATGTAGAAATATACATTAGATGCATTTTTAAACCTAACCCACAAAATACAAGAGCAAATAGTACTTTCTAGTGTGTTGAATGTAAATACTTAGTTTATGAAGTTTCTAAAGTTTTGATGCAATAGGACTTATGCTTACAAATAATAAAGACTTTCTATTAGATATTTCTGATTAGAACAACTAAAGGTTGCTGATGGACATGATTAACGTTAATGACATTGCTTACCAATCTTCTATCGATTTGATTCTATATTGATTCATCTGTCTGTGCTAGATACTACACGAAGTGTCAAAGAGCTCAATCCAAAGTATAGGAGATAACTAATACAGATTGATAAAGAACATATGGAATGAGACAGTATCTGAAGTGTGTACACTAACTTCAGTTAACTGTTTCTTCTTCCTCTTGGTAGTAAAGCCTTGTTATCCATGAGAGTGTAAACCTTTGAAAATGTTGAGCCAGATGATACTGAAAGGACTTTGTTATTAATATTGCAGTTACATTTTATGCTTTCTTTTTGTTTTACTCATGTTTATTTATGATTTCAGTTATGAAATATATTGTAAACAACGTGGTGGAAATATGAATGTGAATATGAATGTGTTGTTTTTTTCCTTCTAATTTGTCCTTTCTTAAACTGACTTCAGGCTGAGCTGGAGCAAGAACGTCAGAGGTTGGAGCTGCAGAATAAAGAAAACAACATGGAGTTGCCGCAGGAAGATCAAAAGGTTTAAGCCAAAGCTTAGCTGGTAGTTTGAAAATATCGTTAATCAGCCATCTTTTCCAGATAGAGGCACCAATTATAAAACACAAGGCAGAAGTTCATGAATGTTGAATTAACACATTATTTAAAAAAAAACCCAACAGGTGTGAATGGGGTAAAAATGTCTAATACCTTGTTTTTGCAGTCTCAATTTTTTACTTGAATTTTGATCTGGTCTATTAGATGTATTTAGTTTATTTTCAGAACAGAGAATAAATGTATTACAAAATGTAGCATAGGGCCATTTTCGCTGATGCTTCCACATTCCTTCATGGCATTTATGAGACAGTATTTTAACATAAGCATGTCTAACTTAACTATTGAGAGAGTAATGTTTTACAGGGTGTTAGTGCAAACACCCACTATACCTGGAAGAGGAACTGTGGTTTGGAATTGTGATGCCTCTTGATTCTGAGATCTTCCTGGTACATGTGAATTTAAACTAACAGAAGAGTGTGTATACAGATATCTGAGTCTTTTAATGCTACTTCAGTAGAAACATACACTGATAATTGTTGTGTTTATCTCAATAAAGCTTTTAAATGGGAATATCTCTTAAATTTATGTGAAGCATGTAATATTTTAGCAATGTGTAAGTTTTTAGAGCGCTCAAAATACTTACAGAATGTAATTGTAGAAAGATGAGCGTATAAAAGTGACAGAAAAAATGAATATGTAGAAATGTAAACTAAAATTGCTGTTATTAAAAAAATAGATAAAAATGGTCTTAAGGATACAAAGACCATATTCATATACTAACAAATTTTATGGAACTTGCCTAAGGTGTTCTCCTTATATTGATACATAACGTCTTGTTAACACACCTAAAATATTCTCTCTATATTTCATGACCTAGAGTATTTTAAACTGAAAACTGGTTTTTATTACCACAGGAAGATGAAAAGACAGTACCTGAACTTACAGATAGACCTGGAACACCTGATTTGAGCAAAGCTGAGGAGCTAGATGGGACTGGGCAGCTTGAGGTAAGTGTTTAGTGAGAGATTATGCGTGACTGATTCTTACAGATTTGCTTTTCTGTACTGACCTATCAAGGGTTTAAACTGTTGATGGTTCTCTCCTATGGCTTTAAGGGGTGGTATTTTGGCCACAACCTCCAAATTGCCCATAGCCTGTTCTCTACTCCAAGTTAAGATATTCTAATTTTTTAATTCCTTTTATACTTGGTGGTCCAAGGAAATGAGAGAACATGAATCAGCCTTCATTTAAAGTAAGGCAAGGCAGTGCTTTTAGCAGATGATGCCAACTCCTTTGAAATCACTCAGCTTTCTGGGTATTTACTGGTCATAAAGATATTGACACCTGTCTGACAGTCTCCTGTTAGAGTATTTCAATGTGATAACTTGAGATTTTGATATACTAGTTTTAGTACATCATTATCATAAAGCTTTTTCCTTTATTAACTTTAATAGTTTGTTTGCTTTATTTCTGGTATCAGAATTTATATTATGATATTAATATGCTTTATGCTTAAGGCTACTTTAATAACAGCCTGTTTTATGAGTGTTCTCTAAATATATTATTAACATGCTTATGACTGGTTTTATGGTCAGGTTTTCAAAGGTGTTTTTTCCACTAAGGTAAATCAGATGACTTCTCACTATCTTCTGTAGGCCCAATTTTTATAATTTTCTGATAATTGCATATGAAAAAGTATTCTTGAGGATTCAGGCATATTTTATGTGTTCTTGAATAAGCAAATTACAAAACCAGAAGTGAAAATGATGAGTAAACATACCCGTTGCTTCTTACATGTGCCATCTTCCAAGTTTTCATGCATAAAGTAATTTCAAGTTAGATTACATTGGCCTTTGGTAATGTTAATGTTAATTGAGGTTTTACATTGATATGTTTGAATTAAGGTACAAATCAAGAACAGGTTGATAAAATATATAGACTTGTACTGTTGCAATGATTCTGCCCTCAGAATCACAATGGTTCATCCAGATTTGTTGGATTTTATAACAAAAGCCTGGTGATAGTGTTCATTGTATTCCACTGAATGGAAGAACACGTGATTATACTGATGAGTACCACCTTATCTGTCGTGCAGTTTTTTCCTGTTTTCTTTTTTGCAAAGTCCTGTGAATTCTGGTAAGTGACAGAATTTTTTTGTTGTTGTTTTTTACAGTGAAACAGATCTCGCAGCAGAAGCAGACTGACCTGAAAGCCATAAATATATTTTCTCCTCATTATTTGCTGATCCTGAAGTGTAGTATGTTGATTTATGTATTTTATATGTAAAACTGATTTACATACCTGTTGTTTCAGTGTGTCTGTTTTCAGGGTGTTTGTATAAAGTCTATTAATTCTGGCACTGATGCTTCCTTTTTCTTAAACCATGACTGACTTGGAGGAAGAAAACTACAATTGAAATGAAAGCAGCAAATACATTTTCTAGTTATTTCATTGGAAGTGTAACCATAATAAATACAGATATAATTAATGTGTCAGTATTATTTGAGGGTGAATGCTACAATATGATAATTTGAACCAATATTAAAAGAATGTTTTTGAAAGACAAGAATTTGTGTGGTTTCTGATAGAAAAAGGGAATTAGAAGACAGAGTTCTGCACATCAAACTAGATGCAAAAATCCGATCAGAAGATTTTCCAAAGTATTTGGAAGAGATAAATTTAACTTTTGGTATAGGTTGTCAAGAATGTTTTGTGTCTCTTTGTTATAAATGAAAAAGACATCAGCGTTAAGAAATCCTGTGCTTCTTCAGTAAAGTGTGCCTTTACATCTCAGTGTCTCCTAATACAGGTTAATTGGACAATTAACATTAAGTCACTGCCAATATTGTATAATAAAAATGTCTTTCATTACAAATTCATTGCATAGTTAATGCATTCACAGCATTCTTCAGTTTTGGGATGAAACAGATTTTTGTGATAATCTCACTTTAATTTTTTTATATTATTGCTGGCTCTAAGGGTTTTGCTGTCTTTGGCAAACCCAGAAATGTCTGTATACTCAACAGGGCAAAGGTCAAGTGTATAATAAATAATTTTCTGCTCTGAATAACTTTGGTTCATGCAGCTCATACTAAGCATAATCCTATCAGTTTTTAAAAATGTAAGTACTAATTATTTTTAGTACAGTAATATATTATTTTTCCCCTAAAAATAAAGCGCATTTATTAAAAAAATCCTGTGCCCTGTTTATTGCTACATTGCTTTTTGGATGCTGTTAACTAGAACATCTTAAATGAATAACCTTAAAATCAAAAAAGAAAAAATGTCACTTACCAGGTAGAAATAATTAAAAATGTTTGTGGAACCTTTGGAGTAATGAAAAATGGGGCTGTTTTGTGACTAGGAGGTCAGGCTTTGCTATCTACATTTACTCTGAATGGGTATAGGTTTGCAATTTCTATGATGGTCAAGAATCTTTTCTGTGACATGAATATACGCTGGTGGTTAATATTGCAGTAAACCAATTTTGTCACAGTTTATGATTATATTTATTAATAACCGTTAAAATAGTATCACTTTAAGGACATGCTTTAAGATACTACATTCTAATTGCATCTTTTAACACTATATGCACAGCAGCTTCTTGTGCCAATTTCAAAGGAATGGAGTAATTTGATAAATAGATGGAGCTTCTCTTTTGAGCCAGTCTGTATAACTGAATCTTGTTATTTAGATTAAAATTTTTAAAAATGGAGAAGTAACTCATGTCCATTTACATTTTATGTCCAATCATGTTGACTCTGAAAATTTCAACCTTCTTACAGCCTTCAGATTGTAAGACAGTGTTTTAAAACATGCTAGGAAATAATTCTAATAACATGTGGCCTTCATTTTTTAATCTTTTCATAGTTTTTGTATCTTTGTTTGATTTTGTTATATGTGTGTCCACTAGAGTGCATCCTAAATAAACACACTGGGGGCTCTGTCAGTTACAGCCCATGGAAACTGCAACTAATGTTTGTCAGTTTGTTTCAGCTTATTTTTAACTGTGGCTTTTTCTTTGTAATCCTGCAGTACATATTCCCCATTTTCTTTCAAGATAGGAATTGAGTTTTTGGATGGAAGCTTACCAGAAAATTGCTTAGCAAGGGTCAAAATAAAATGGAAAATTCCAATTTACCTGTTCCTTTGCTGTTATGTACAGAAGACATTTGTTGTTAAAATGTCATTTATAGAAATTCCCATTTTTTTCAAGATTTGATATGCATAGGCTTGGTGCATTATTCCCCTTCTGCAGCTTTATATGAATTCTTTTCTTGGGTATGGGACAAGAGGGTAAACCGTTCTTGGGTCAGTGCTTTCTTGAGGTGCAAACCAGCCTGTAGGTAACTTGGAAATGTAGTTCGTGACAAAGATGTTTGGGTGTCTAAACCTGGATTTTGCCTTCTCTTTCTGAACTTTCACCTTCTTTGGAGTATATCAAGCTAGAGCCTGGAATAGGAGGAGAACAGGTGAGAAGGTAACTAGTTACTACACATGATGTGATTTCAGAAGTGTTAAAACAGTTTAATCTCTGAATAAAATCTAAAGTTGTATATTGGAAAAAAAGTCAATTACCTAATGTAACTTCATCTACAGCTTACACTCCCTTTGAATGCATTTTTTTGTGGAATGAAGATGATGGTATTCAGAGGCAAATGATAGAAACTGCAAATAAGGTGCTAAATAGTGACAGATTTATGAAATTGTCATTTTTCCTTTCCTCTGAATAAGAGTGGTCTTACTTAAGCTGCTCTCAGACCATGTATAGATCCTTCACAGAATGTGCTGATAGTAAAGGGCCAATTCACAGCTGTTCTCATTCCAACAATACTGAAGCATAAGGATGAAAACAGATATGAAGCCCAGAATAGGACAAAATGATTCAGATTAACTATTAGTCTGCTCACAAAGATGGCAACTCAGCTCTGCCATGTGAGAAAGGAGAAATACATGTTGCAGCAAGCACATTTTAATCTTACCTTTTAACAGAACAGGCTTTATTATATTGCAGTCCCCTTTCTTATGATGGATGGTTTTCACAGTCTAAAGGAACTAACTTCTCTTCTTATAAGCAAAAGCTTTATAAAGTAATTCACTAATGGGAATGAGAGCCAGATGAATTACTCTGGATTAAATGTAAAATTGAATTCCTCTGAACTTTGCTAGTACAGTTTACTTACATTTGAAGTCAGCTATTAACTGCTTTACTTCTGTGAACGTTTTCCTATACTTAGGTTAGAAAAAGAACAGTGTTGTCTATTGACTACAGATAGAAAACAGTCTAAACCTGTTATTTGCTGATAAAGACTGATGTACTTTTTAAAATATCTCACCAGTACACTTGTTTGCTTTTTTGGTTTTGTGCTTGTGGTGGGGTTTTTTGTGGATTCTTTGTTTGGTTTTTTGTTTGGGTTTGTATTTTTGTAGTTTGCTTTTTTGTTGGTTGGTTGTTTGTTTTGGTGGTTTTTGTTTGGTTTTGGGTTTTTTAAAAACTAGTGTTTGTTTTCTAGCACTACCATTATAATCCTTCGTGCAGTTCATTGTGCTTCAGACTTGTGTATTTGTTATGATTAATACAATGGAAGAAGTTATACTATTATAAACATTTATATAGGTGTTGGGTTAATAGTAGTGGGAGAAAGGCCAGGTAGAGGAAGGTGCCATTTATTTGAGCTGTCACAGAGTGTAGCAAACTTTTTAAGAAGTTAAGCAGAAAACTCATTCCCAGAATTTGAGAGTTTTCAGATGTATGTACAATTTAAATGCTGTGGGTCTTCCCTGTTAACCTGCACCTCGTAGAATCATTCTGATTAACCAAAATCGGTATTTAACTTAGATCAGAGATCAGAATTTTTTTAATCTGTGCAATTTATTGGAAATAAATTAGAAGATGCTTGTTGTTTTGTTTCAAAAAAGAAAAAAATGGAGGCAAACGATTTCTGGTGCACTGAGGAACTATTCTTCCAAGGATTTCACTCTTGTTCTCATTGTAGTTGCTGAAAAAGCTATGGTTGAAATGAAGATTTCATGAGATTGATGACTGAGCTCTCAGCTAGAATGAACATGAGAAGCCATCTCCTAGTTATTAAACTTTTAATATAGTTATATAGTTATTAAACTTTAAATTAGTAAAACATGAGAGAATTGATTGACTCGAACTATGTGCAGGGAGGATACTGCAAAAGTAGAAAAATATTAATTATTGCAGGGAGAGTTGGAAAGAGGAAATATTCATGTAATCAGTCATTCCCATTTCAGCAATGGGGCACTGCAGCTCCCTTTTGCTCAGTTTCAAGTCACATTCCTGGGAGTGTGTTTGGCTTCTCCAATCATTCTGCTTAATTTCTACTCCACCTCTTGGATGTACTTTCTTCCAGAAATGACTGGCTGCACACAGACACACCTGTATTTGGTTCGTTATTATCTTAAGCAATTGTGGTTTTGCCACTGATGTGTTTAGTAGATAAGTTTAAAAAATGCTATTTATTTAGCCGATAATTGTAATCCTGGAAACAGGAGCTGTTGTTTGTTTCATTGTAAGCCTAGCTGCACTGAAAAGTTGCCCTTAGGCACTGACAGCTGAAAATTTCTGGGGCTGGGGCTGTGGTGAAGCTCTGAGACAGCTGTTCAACATTTTTCAGGAGGCATATGTATCTAAGTGGAGCCTATAGTAAAAATGCTTCTCTATTTGTTTTATTGTATTTGCTTGTATTTGAAAACTATTGAGTCAGGTCTATCAGGAAGAAGTATGAACTCTGCAAGAACTGTGATCCTATACTAAAGCAGTATACTGTGACACTATTATCTCAAAAGATCATGTTTTTATAGACACTGATCTCTTAATATCATTAGGTTAAATGTTTCTGCCACTGCTCAGACAGAGGCCACTGTGAACTCAAACATGTTTTACCCTTACCCTTCTTAAGTGATTTTTCTAGCTTTTTTTTTTTTAATAAAGTGTCACTTGGAAACTCAGCATAGTTATGATGTGTGAATCTGTCTCAGAATTTGCCCAAGCTTTACTTGGCACAAAAAAATCAGGAGAATACAGCCAGACCTATGTATTTGGCCTTTTTCTTGACATAGAGTACCGTAAGGGCAGGTTTTTGTTTTTGTTTTTGTTTTGTTTTTTTTTTGTTTTGGGTTTGTTGTGGTGTTTTGTGGGGTTTTTTTTGTTGTTGGGTTTTGGTTTTTTTTGGTGCAGTTTCTTCCAATGTCCCTCCAGCAGCTACAATTTTCTCACTATTCTGTGACTGCAAGAAAGTTGCCACTCGTGTGGTAAGCTCACGCAGCTGGCAGCAATACACCGATAGTCTTCTTCATACTTCTTTAAATAAAAGGGCCATCTAACCTTCAAAGAAAGATCCACTGACTTTTCTGAATTTTTCTTTGTGTGGTAGGATAAGTACATTCCTAATGTTAAGTAAAATACATTTTTATTGCTTACAATATTTCAATGTTACAGACACTGTAAAAATGAAACCTACAGCTTTGGATAGATTCAAATATTTGTGAAATCAAAATCTAGAAATTGATTTAATATTCTAATTTTCTGTCTGTAAAAATTGTTTTAGTTTCTAAGGAGATCAAGTCTGTGCTTATCGAACATGCTGGCAGGAATGAGAAAACATTTATGCTAACCACGTGGAAATATCTCTATGTGTCTTAAGAATAATTACACATTGAAATAACTTTGCTGACCTTGCTCCTAAAGATTTCTAGAGAATCCTGGTAACATATTTTATGGCACTGCAGAGGTGGAGAGTTAACAAAATAGAACTGATTACCCAAAACCTTTAAATGTCTTGTTCTCTGACTGTTGCTGTGGGATGTTAAGCCATTGGTGGCATTAGGAAAGAAATTAACAATAAACTGCAGAATAAACTTGCCATTAGTTTTCTCATTAGCCAAGATTTCTGAAGACACAGAAAAGAGGTTGTCTTAGAGGAGCTGGTTTATGTAGGTGCCAATTTCAATGCTAATTTTCAAAATCAGAAAACGGGATCTTTCATTTCACTCTCTAAACCTTCTAATATGTGTGAGTCAAATGCATTTTTCTTCGAAGAGTCAATAGGAATAGCTGATAGGTTTTGGTTATGGCAGGACCGCTCTGTTCTCTGTTTTCTGGCTGACTTCTTATCAAACTGTTGAGAGGCCAAAGGCAACACTGGTGTTTAATTACAAGCCACTTGGATTGTGGACATAAGAAAGAAGCAGTAGCAGGAACCCTGTAAGCTGTCAACCTCAGAAACAGGAAAGAATCTTCTGCATAGAAACAGAATCAATGACTGGTATGAATTTAGAAAATTAAGGTGCTCCTTAAATTGATTAATACAAAAGCCTGGAAGAGGAGAAAAAGAACCAAAAATGGATGAGAGAATACTAGGATAGAAGAAGAAAGAGATATACCTTCAGAGCAGTTCTTGCGCATGTTTGACAATGTGCTATTACCTGTGGGTAGCCTATATACCTATGTAAGGTAGAGTTTAAGATGGCAAAGAGAATAGTTAATAGTTTTGGCCTTCTCTTTCCCTGCCTAGGAGACCTTCAGGCTTCAGTTTCCACTTAAAGGTCTAACACTAGGTCTGCTTCCTTGAGATGATCTAGTGGTGTTCGTATTTCCTGGAGTACTGTGATTTTGGCATAACTTGCAAATATTAAAAAAAAAAATTGATCTTAAACCTCAAGAACAAAATTTACAGTCTTAATTCACATTGCAAACACTCGTACTAGCCATATTCAGGAGGTTTTTTTTGGGTGGTTTGGGTTTTTTGTTGGGGTTTTGTTTGTTTGTTTTGTTAGTTTGAATCATTTTTGCATGTTTCAATACAATAGATAAGGTACGACATTCTTGGTCCTGACATTTCTCATTGCTAAAAGTGTCCTTGTTCCTAAGAGTCAAAGCAAGATCATTACACCTCACAAGTCCTGAGCTTTTTAGCTTGTTTCAGGGCAAAGGACTTGGGGTGGGGAAAGAAGATTATCATAATGAAACTGTGACATAGCAACTACATCTATAAGCCTGAATATGCTTCAGTGAGATTAATTTTCCATTCCATATTCCATCAAGGAATGGGGATCTGAAAACATTGTTGTGTTCTGGTTGCTGTATGAATTTTTATATAGTACAATTTTTATACTTGTGTTGGTTGATGCTACATACCCTTCATCCATTATCTAATGTCCCCCATTTAGACAGATATCTAAGAATATTTCTGGCTGTGTTTTATTTCAGACTTGTTTATCTGACACTGCTAAATGACAAGCTGCAGTGAAATCTTTCAGACCTAGATGAAAAATAATTATGTTTGCTGTTTGCTAATATATTTGCCCAGATGAAGTATGTGAAATTGCTACCTGAGTGGCAAGTCCCTGTCTAAGTCAACTGTAGTAACAAGGTCAGGTCGGAGGATTTCTGAAAGATGTGACCAATCAGATGATTTAGTTAGAGTTTCCTGCAGACCTCAGAGCACTGGTAGTGCATTTGAGCTCTGTAGCAATGACCGTGGGAGAATTTCTGAAAAGGCTGTGAGTAGCCTATGGGTAGGAATCATGACTAAAATGGTTGCTGGATGTATCTTGTATCTTTTTCTCCAGCCTAATACAAACCTAATTCTGGAGCTCACAGCATTGTGCAGTCATTTTCAGCCATGCAAAATGCATGCAAAATTCTGCTGTATATTATTTACTAGATTAGTACTGAATGTTTAAGTAGATGTGTTTGCCTGTATCAAACAGTTCAAGTATGTAAATATTTCCATTGCAAGCATAAAAGAGGTACATCTGCAAATACTGGTTATTGTTTCTCATAGAGTATGCATGTAGGGGAGACTTACAAAGGCCTTTGGTCCAGAAAAGTAACTACAGTCCTATGAAATTTCCTATTAAATAAAAGTCCATATGAAATAAAAGTATCTTCTGGTGTTACATCTAGAAAAAGTCAGAAGTGTCTGAATTTAACCTAATGTTCCTTGTCAGGAAGCCAAAATTCATGAATTCCACAACAGTTCTTGCAGGTAGGTTTCTGAAATCTGACTTCATGTTCTAGAGTCAATATTTGTTTCAAAGTCCAAAGACCACCTGTACTGTAAACATCTATGAAACACTGCAGCAAAAGCTCTTGGGTAATAGCTGTTTAAATGCATCAGTCTGTTTCCTAAGGTACTGAGGAAATCCTAATGGTTTACATATATACACTAATAATGTCACAAGACATGGGAAAGCAGATCATACAGATCCCAAGCTGATGGAAGACAGCTGAAGTTCCATAGCCAAATTGTTTTTGAGATACAGATCTGTGGCTGCAATGGGGTTTAGTCTGGACAGGTGATCAGACCTGTCATTAACAGCAAGGAGTCCTAAGGAACTGTGGCTGTGTGTATCTGATGTGCAGTCACACCCCACGTGATTGAAATTAAGTGTTGTGCTTTGTTACATGTCAGATAACCAGCTTTCCCAAGCCAAACAACTGGCCATAGCAACTGGAAAAAACATCCAGGGAAAATATATAGATGGCTTTTTGTAGGGTTAAAAGGAGATCATTTCTAATTGAAAACTTTTCCATGCCTGTCTGAGGCATAGCTTTAACAATGAATTGGTTAATTTATTAAATTTACTATAATAGCTTATAAGCAAAATCCTAAATCTGTATATTGTACACCGTTACATTTGCAAACTAAAAAACTTTTAGCTGTGTGAGGTGAATATTGAACCGGGCTCTGTTCTTTTTCTTCTACCCTCATCATTTATGAAATACAAAGAATTTGTGATTCCGTTGTAATAGGCCTTCATGTAAGGATGCAACAAAAACAAATGGTGATGCATTGCTGTGTAGAGCTTATAACTTAAACAGGAAAACTGCCAAAGTCTAAGGGCAGAACTAATTATATACCAGTATGGTTTAATGCTGTTTAAATGAAGCAATAGAAACCAATCAGTGAATGGAGAACTTTAAACTTTAACTAGTCTTGCTATTTTTACACCTTTTCTGGTACAGCACTGCTTATTTACGAAGACTGATTAGAAAACAGAGACTTTTTAATTTATCATTATCTCAGGGTTGAGACATGAACAGCTGAGAGTTTTATTAAGTGAATAAACAGAAAATTGAGTTCTATTCACTTCCCCTTAATGTTCCAGTTCTGAGGAACAAATGTATCGAGTGAAATTAATACCAAGGTACAGCTGATTTTAATGAAAGCTGAATTTAGCCCCCAGTGTAGCTTTAATTATTTTCTAGGAAGCAAAGTGAAAGTTGCAATACATGTATAAAGCCCTGGGACATGTTACTTCATGGCATGGTCATGAGCAACCTGCTCAAGTTGGTCCCGCTTTGAGCAGAGAGTTGAACTAGATACTGTCCAGTCTCAAACATTCTGTGATTCAGTGATGTGTTAGAATAAAGAATTTGAGGTTAAAGAGATGCAAAGAGGACAAGCACATGGGAGAGAAGCAAAATTAATTACTTGCTTTGATATTAGTAATGGGGGAACCTGGAAGGACTTCGTAGGGAGTGAAAGGGAAGGCAGATGAGAGATATAGTAGAGGATCTCTCTGAAGCTGAAGTAACTGTGGAATGAGTTACATAGAATGCACACCAAGAAATTACTCTGACTGGAATTGGTATTCATTCAAAAAATCATAAAACCCCTTCAGAATGAGAGCTGAAATGCTTATGATCATGTGCAGGAGTTGCAGGAGGTCTCATACTCCCATCCCAACAAGGTGAAAGGTGATATGAAAGAATAAATGCTGGTGATAAACACCCATGTCAGGGCACATTCTACCTTCTTTCCTTCTACAGTCACAACTCCTTTTTGTGCTCCACAGTATTTATTTTACCCTGAATGTTTATGGGCCAGTGAAATTCTACACCTGCACATCTGAGAGGCCTTGAGCCACTCTCAGGTAATAAAAGATAGAGGTGAGAGCTTTGGAGCAGGTGGGAAGTGGGTCTTGCGTTCCCGATGCTCAAACCCTGTTGCTCTGACCAGGCTTGTCATCCTTCAGGCAAAGGAAATAAACACAACTTAACCGATCATCCTTATATTAACTTTAAAAACAAAACATCTACCTCCCTCAAACCAAAATGTACAAGCTAAGTCAAGGCTTTTCACAAGCAAAGGAAAGAGCCCTCAAAGACATTCCCATGAGATTTGCATAGTTTATTGCTTATTTCCAATAGGAAAAAGACTGCAGTAACTCCTTGAGAACACATTATTTGTATTATACAAACTACTAATAGTAAACAGCACAAACGAAACTAGTATTGAAGTTGTTTTTGTAAACACCTGCAAAATTGTTTTGTTTCCAGAGGTGTTAATTAAGAGTAAATTCCTTTCATGAAGTGAAAATAGAATAGCATAATAAGAAACATAAGCTGCTAGACTGTTAAACAGTTAACTTTGGCAAAATAATGTCTTGTCTGAAGATAGAGGTGAAAGAACAAAACAGCAGTATTTAGGAAAACACTTTTTGGCATGTTGTTTGCATGCATGAAGTTTTCTATATATTGCTAAACTCAAGAATGTTTTGGTTCTTTAATGATAGTGAAATTGTAATTCTAAGTTCCCATGATGCGTGTACTCTCCACAGATCAAGTCATTGTCCTCAGCGTTTGAAAACTGTCATGAGAGAGACTAACGACATAGCTTAAGAAATTGTTTTCCCGTGACTCATTCTACTAATGTAGAATTTCTTCAGAGTTCTTGATACAACTTACTCCTCAATCAAAAGAAGTTGCCATAGTGGCCAAACAGTATGAGTGAGGGGATCTAAACCTGTACTGCTTTCAGGGAAAACAGGATTCTTCTGCAGCTGAAGTGAGGATAATCAAGTCTTAAAGAAACCTACTTTCTTCCTTCCCTTTCTGCTGTCGTAGTGTTTTACCTGTAGTCTATTAGCTCAAACTTGTTTTCTCATTTCTACAGATACAATTCATCCACGGGGGAAAGGGAGAAAAACAAATAGGGGTAGAAAAGGAGAAAATGAGCAAGTAAAATGATCTGATGAGAATGTCATGAAGTCTAGGGTCAAGACAATTTATCAGTCATATTTGTCTAGACAATGAGCAGCATCAATAGGAATCATTCATAAAATTCTATTCTCAGTTAAGTCTTGTTCATTACTTTCAGGGCTTTCTCAGGACTGCAGTAAACCCGTGCCTTCTGCCAGGTGTTAAGTGTTTGTTATATGAACTAGAAGAGGGATCATTTTGCAGAACTGCTCCGAGTAAAAGTAGAAAAACCATGGGATGGTGCCAAATAAGAAGACATTTGCAGTTAGTAGATTCACATTGCTATTCCAGTGGTTGCAATTGACATTATAGTCAATATAAAGCAATACAGAAGGGCAGTGTTGCTTTTACATCCTGATTTTCCTGTCTTTAGCCTCATTTCAAAGCACAGGAGTCATACTGATGGGGAAGATTTTACCATTAGGTATCTTCTGAGTAAAGGACATAGAATGTGGTCAAAAGTTAATACAATGCAATGGGCAATATATAAACTATAAAGAGATTTACAGAGAAACTTCATTAGGTCTCAGTCTATAAAGCTGTTGAGTATGGCAAGAAAGTTATTAGAAAATTTGGAGACCTGTTACACTGAGTGGTGCATCATTATCAATAAAATGGAGTAGGGAAAAACGCTGATGTCAATTGTTCTTTTATCATCCTTTTTTTTCTTTTTCACAGACAGAAGTACTGTGCCAAAAAGACATGATAGTAGAGCACTATCTTACCTTTTTACAAATATTTAAAACGTCAAATTGTCTAGGAAGAAAATCCAAATTAAACATTACCTAACCCTACAGTGCTTTAGCATTGGTCACAAATGTCCTGGACGAGAACATGCTGAGGGGCTTTGTAAAGTAAATGTGTTACTCTTGATAGTAAAACCACAACTGGAAGAAGTTCAAACTGGAGGTTTTACACAACTCAATGTAAAATGCAGCTGTGCAACATTTCTAGAATATTATTACCAGAGAGGATGCTTCAATGAAAGATGATCAATACATTTAACTAGTCCAAAATGAGGAACTGGAAAAACAAATTAAACAATGGTCCTGGCAACTCATTCATTGTATGTGTCAAATTATTTGTGCTCTTCAGCATTTCAGGAGCTTGTGGGGTTTTTAGTTTTGTATGTGATAAGAGAGGCCTACTTCTCCATTCTGCTTGAGTGTTACCTTAAAAACATGAATGTTGATTCCCAAGCTGCAATTTCTTTCCTTAAGTGGCATCAAAAACCAAGAAAGAGCAAAACCAGAAGCAAGAGAGAGTGGAACTCACAGACTGATAATATTTGATCTTGTCTGACTTTACTGGATGATTGATTGTAGAATTAGTAAACTCTTAACATGTACAAAAATAGCTTTTGTTAGAGTTGTTTCACCCATTCCCATTGTGCCTTTTGGTACTTCCATAAGAAAAGAAAAAAATTTGCATTTAAGAATGAATGCTTATTACTTCAAAAAGTAATATGATCTTTGAATGTTACCCATTAACTAGGGTTAATATAGTTAGTTATTCTTTTTCTGTGTTAATGCATTATTTATTCAGGGATAGTATCTTCATGTCAGTAAGGTGATGACAGTTTACTCAAAGGAAAGCTGCACCTCATAATGTGTATCTGATGTGTGAATTTTTTTTTAAGTGCAACCAGTGCTCATCGTTCCATGAGAGGAATTGTCTACCACAGGAAACCACGAAAAAGTATTTGAAATGAACAATCTCATGTTAACGATGATTAGAGAGGGGCCAATGCTGCAGCAGATGATTGGTGAACATTCACAGGCACTGGTTATTGTTTTCAGGAATGTAGGCAGAAAGTGAAAATTCTAATGAATTCTTACATAACTATGTAGCAATGTATAAATTTGAACCCAAGGAACCACGTAAAGGGATTTTCTAAAATAATCAAGGGTTTGAAATAAACTAATCAGTTTTTAAACTGAAGAGTGATAAGGGTTTCATTGCTGTCAAAATGGCAAGGGCTGTGGAACACACAGTATTTCATTCCAATCCAAGTTCCAGGTACACTTTGGGTGATTAAGAGAGTATGATTCAGTGTGCATTGAAGTAAAGAGAAGTTTTAATTTTGATAGACCTATTCTTTCATCTGAAGTTGAGATTATAATGGTTTCTCTAAAGGCATTAAAGATAATTACACTTATTTATAATGATGCAGTAGTGCTAGGCATTTTGTGAATCTGCCCCGTGGGTATGTTTACTTGTTTGCTTTATAGTAACTTAAAGACACAAATACCCACAAAATGCCATCTGTCTTCATACCTGGCATACCATCAGCATATTCCAGACAGCATATTCTAGTAATTTTCCATAGCAGAACTGATCACTGAATACTCAGATGTTGCAGTTACTGTATTTCTAAGGGTGATGGAATATAGTATGAGAATATGATACAAAAATATAATTAAAATGGATCAGAATTAATAGAAGACAGGACAGGGAAAAGGCTGAACAGAGAGGTCTGCGTAAATGAGAAGCAGCCGTCACGCTAGATCTTATCAAATGTTTCGTCTCTCAAAGGTGCATGAAGAATGAATGAAAATGGGAAAAAAATTAAGGAAAGAATTCTGCTTTTCCAGAGATGAAAAAGTAAAGGTAAAATACATGATGCAGAGCAAACTTCTCCCAGTCTTTTGTTAGGAAAGACATGCATTTACAGATTTGGTACCTATCCCTGTAAAACCCCAACACACAGCTGGAAGCACAACATAAATCCCAGAATTAGGGGAGAGGCAAACTGAAGAAGCTGCTGACCTGAGCTGTCACTTGTACTCCTGCATTGCTCCATGCTCAGCTGAGTTGCTAAGATAACCAATCTCGCACAGGTTGAATCCAGAATGTTTCCAAGAACTGAGTTAATTAGTGAAATATCCTAAAGTTAACTAACTCCCCTGCCAAGAAATGGGCTCTTCCATTTTCCTCACATGATTATCTAGGCACTTTCACTTTTCCATATATAGGAGCAGCTCAGGGACTGACAGATCAGGCTAGGTAGGGATACAGACTTCAGGCACATGCATTCTCCTTGCATGCATGCACAGATGCAAGCACACGCTGCTTTCACACACTGAATTTCAAGTTAGCAAAAGAGGTAACAAGTGAAGACAGCGATAGTCCTGCTGATAAAAACCTTCTTAAAGAGAAGGTAATAAAGGTTGAACTCTTCAACCACTGTTTGTAGTAATCCATCAGGAAAAGCATCACAACCATGAATGGGCCAGTGGATGGTTTATGTGATTACACGCTGGACGATGAAGGGGCTTTCATGTTCACATCAGAGTCAGTGGGAGAAGGACATCCAGGTAAGAAACCAGCTCTGGTAAAAGTGTAAAAAGAATAATATTTTCATTTAAGATGTTTTAAAAACCTGAAGAGGGAGTCATCTGCTATTAATCTTCTCATAGAAGTTACTTGTAGCAGGGCTCTTTTTACTTTATTTCTACTTAGTGGACTTTGTCCATACAGACTATGGAATTACCATAACTAGGGTGCTTCCAACAGTTTACGTGCTTTTGCAGGGTGTGTGTTAAACTGAGGAGGGCAGTGAGGTTTATGGTTGTTGCTCCTTCCTTTTCATATGAATTTCTTCCAGTATTCCTGTGGAGACACTACTGTATCTCTGACAGACTCAAATTTCACATATGGATAAGAATGCATAGCTTGCTTCTCAAGTTCCATATCTTCATGGGCCCTGTGAAACTGTCCTCCACATATGCAATGCTCTAAAACTGTCACCCATGACAAGAATATTCCTAAGTAGCCTATTTTAAAGTCTTTTTTTAGTGATCCCTGCAGCTGTACAGGGCAAAATTGCTGATTTCCACCCATGATGCCTCCCACTCCTTTCCATCATCTGATGCAATATATGGAATTGCTTAAGCAAATAGTGGACAGTTATTTGCTAAACTTTATGTATGGTCAGCAGAGATTAGTTCAATTTTATTGAAAACAAATATTCATCCACCATAAACATGTACCTTATGTCAACAGCAACTGTTCCCTCAAGTGAGGCCAGGGGACAATAGACTATTTGATGTCCTGGAAAGTGTATTTGTTTTAGAAGCTGATTTGGTGGCCTGGCCTTTTTGCTATAATAAGGCTTTTTCAGGTCTGTATTGATGTTATGTGAGTAGCTCATAAGTGGGTGGAATGACATAGCAGGGGATAAAAAGGTTGGCAACGAGAACTTTGTGTCTATAGTTCTGATACTGTTCTATAATATTAATTTATTGCTGCAGATCAAATCCATGGCTGATGCAATTGAGTACCTCTCCATCAATGTGGAGGCAGCTACATCAGGTTAAACCAGTTGGGGTTCTTTCTGATGTAACACAATCAGAAAATGACAGCCACGTTTTGTCCTTGGGACATAGGTCCCATCTCAAATTTATATGTAATTGCATCCAGCGTCTTTAGCACTATGTAGTATCATAGAAAAAATAACATTATACAACATAGTAATTTTAAATGGATGATGATATTTCCAAAGATGACAGGTCATAGTTTATGCTACTATAATAATTATTTTTAATCCCCTTGGGGCAATAATAAAGAAGTCTCAGAGCAGAAAGAGTTCAACTGAGTTCCCAGGTTTAGCTTTGTCCCTTGATTTCTTTCCTTTACCAGTTCTCTTTTTGCCTTGTTTCTTGTTTTAGAACTTAGCCTATATTTTAGTTCTTCTTCACATTCCCTTCTTTATTTCCAAACCCTCTATTGGCACTCAGTAGCTTTCTTTTAAGCCCCGTGAAGGTTACTTTCCTCCCGTGTTAAATCCTGGGCAGGCCCTAGAGAAACAGTGTTGCCACTTGCCGGATGTGTGTACAGCGTCTCACCTGGCTGGCTGGTGGGTGTCTGAATCTCTGAGATGCAAAATGGCAACCTGAGATTTCATTGCAGAGTGAGTAGAAAACAGAAATTTATTTGGATGTTTTCAAGATGGTGATGCATATACTTTCTTAAACAGCCTAGATCTCCATATAGGGTACTGAAACCCCAAACCCTATGGCAAAGGGAAGATGCAGATTTTCTAGATCAAAGGAGGACAGATTAGCAGTAAGTAATTCTGGGTGGTCCAGAAAATTCTTGTTCCTGAACACAGCCCAGCAATGGATCTTAATTGTCTCAGCTGTAGCTCTTTGTTTTCGACAGCAAATTGATCTTTCTTACATCCTGGCCAAGCCCTCTTTTCCTTCTCTGTGGTTTTGCACGAGAGGTGTAGACAGGCCACTAGGATTTTATCATTCAGGAAAATCTTGGCTATTTCTTAAAGTGGGGCCCAGTGCCTGAGGCTGTAGTTGGGCTTCTGACGTTATCTGTAGCAATAGAATTTTATTGTGAGTTTTGATTTCCTCTGTTTATACAAAATGGATAAATTGCGTGTTCTTGATTATTTCGCTTCCGTATGTGATGGTATAATTTTGCTAGAGGGCATTATGTGAAGTAAAGATCCTGAACCAGATCTTTGTCTGGGGGAAATTTGAATTGTTCTGATTATATTAGCGGAGGACTATATGCTTTAATGGAGACCTCCTTCTTAATACACAAAGCAGGAGAAATTATGTGCTTATTTATTTTATACAGAAAACTGCCTTATATCTGTGCAATGCCTAGGGTGAAGCCCAAATTCCATAGAAGCAAGTAATAGCTGGCAATGATTAACATACAGGTATTATTTATGCTCCCCAAAGACATTATAGAAGACTGTTAATCCCATCTTCTCAGTCCAGATTCTTCAAAATCACTTGGGTATAACATTTGGGGATCCCTTTCAGATATTTAATCATTTAATCATTTAGTGGGGTAATTCCAAATTCCCTGAAAACTTACACATGCCTTCTTCATTTCAATAGAATAATAAAAGTACACAGGCAGTAGCATGGACAAGAGAAAGATTCTTTATTTAGGTTAGGTGGCTTTTGTCGCAGCTCCATTTTGGTTAGTCCAGTCATGTCTGTCTGTGCTGCACGATGGTTTCCTGGTGTTTTGAAAGCCATTGTGTGTTTCTCTGCCCCACAATGTCTTACAAATGCCAAACCACTTAGGAATAATCCCTTACACTATCTGGTGTGACTTCAGGTGGAATTTTCTGCAAACTGAATGTCATTCCACTTTCCAGAAAGCGTCAAGAAATCTCTTTAAAAATATAAGACCAAACATCTGCTAAAAGCACCCTCAGATTTTTGACCATGTTAAAAGCATATGTTTATCTCCTAGATGTTCACAGGGGAAAAAAAGTCACAAAAGAAAAAAGCCAAACAAACTAGAAAGTGCGTATCTTTCCAGCAAGCTGATGTTTGCATGTCTTATGTCTAAGATTATATATACTTAATGATATATGTAATACTTCAGTTAAGTGTGCATTGGACAAAGAGAACAGATGTACAAGATATTAAACACTGTTAATAGTGCAGTGTCACTGCAGTTCTCAACTAGCACTCCTCAAGAGTCTTTTAAATAGGAAAAATGTACAGCACAATTCAGCTATTTGAAGTCTTTCTAGTAAAACTTTTTTGATGGAAAGCTCATATTTTGACAAAATGCTCATGATAAATATCTGCATTTCTTCACTCTTAATTTTTTTACCAGTAAACAGAATTGCTCAGTTTGTCATATTTTGAATATAAAATTTCACATTCTGGTTTAAAATTACTTGTTTTTTCTTTTGATATAAATAAAATGAAATTGAAAATACTGGATTTTATTTTGATTATCACAGGTTTTTAAGAAAATCAACCTTGCCATTTCAAATGTTCAGTGTTTATTATATTTACTACACCATAAAAGTCAGAAGCGTGGTTGTACCTGTTCTTTGTACTTCAAAAAGTGAACCTTTTTTGAATTAAATTTGCAATTTTTATTTCTGTTCATAAGTTTTCTCTGTGTGTGGTGAATCTGTAACTGAGTTCCTGGGAAAGTCCTGAGAACTTGTATTAGGTTCTTAAATATTCTAGATTCACATAACTAACTTATGTCTAACTATCTGGAAAACTGTGAAGCTCCTTCTATTTATTGGATATCACTTTTGGTGTTGAACACCTCCTTTACTTCATAATATGACAACTGGGCTTTTGAGTGGGGTTTATCATCATCCTCCCTGGACTCATTTTGTAGTTAGCGAGAGTTGCTTCATGGCTAATTGGCATCTCTGCCATAAGGCTGGGTCTGTGAGATGACTGGATTTCATGAAAAGAACTCATGGTTATCTAATACTTTCCTGCTCAGTCAAGAAATCCTCATCTTAGACAACCTTTTTGCAATATTTATCTATTGAATAGTAGTTCACTACTTGAAAGTATGCATGAACTGAGTTCTGACCTCTGTAATAATTTTTTTAAGATAATAATGTCTCACCAGAGGTGGTCCCCTATGCTTTCCTTGTTTCCAAAAACGAAGGGGAAAAAAAGATAAGGGAATAATGGAAGCATATCCTTTCATATTTAGCAGCTAATAAGAGAAATTAGATGGCTGAGATGAGAAATTTGAATAACAGAATGAAGGGTGTACAAAGCCTGCTAAGCATACCTAAAAATAGAATGCCTAGTTTTATTTTACACATGAGACCTTTGCGAATAGACATGCCTTTAATTTAATGCATTAATCAGTCAATCATGCAGCTAGATTTCTCTTTACAGTCCTGATAGGTGTATCTGTATCTCTCTTTGGAGATCTAGTTGCGCTAGAACTGCTGGTTGTTGCACCAACAATCAGACATGTCATGAACTATCGAACTGATTTGCCTCAGACTATTTTAATCTAAAGGTATGTTCTCAACATAGAAGATTAAATTATTCTAATCTGTTATTTTCATTGGTTAGGTTCTTGCCTAGATTTTAAAGGCCAGAAGCGACCTCCAATATATAATCTGGTCTGACCTTTTTACACAGGTAATACTATTTCGTGCAAGAATTCTTCAGACAAATTACTAAACGATAGTTGAATTTCATTCATACCTTTTAAAATTATATCAAATTTTCATGTAGAGATTTGAAGGAACAGGGAACCCTGAGTGCCTCTAGATGAAAAAAAAAGACTAAAAAACAGTCCCAGTCACTAGGACTTTACTACAGGGCATTGGACCTGCACTAAGAGGCCATTCTAACCTCAGCTGCTTTGTTGTCTCACCCAAATAATCAAAAATTGCATATTTTTGTCAATAATTTTTGCTTTTATGCTTGAAAATACAGTTCTATCTCCTTATAAAAATGAAAATTTCTAAGAGAGCAAGCAGAGAGAAATTTTAATCAGTCCTGCCACCTTTGTCCTTGTCTTCAGGTTTGCTAAACTACATTCAGTTGGACATCTGATTAAATTGCAGGAATGGTATCTGATTCCTGTTTGATAATAATTGTCCCAAATTTAGTAATCCATGTACAGTTCCTGTAAGGCTGAAAGTTCCAAGGCAGCCCACATTTGCTAATTGTCTTTTGTGCTCATTCTTTTTGTGTCAAAGTGGTTAATATGGGAGATAAGAGTGTCAGAATCACATTAGTTCTCCAGTCTTTGAGTTGTCCCTCTTAGCTAAATGTACAGCTTCTTCACGAAAATAAATGAGACCATATTTTGATTTGAGGTTAAATGTGTTAAAAGCCTCTAATGACAGACTCTTACAAAACATTGCTTTCCAAAAGATTGTGTTGCACATGGTAATGCAGGAGATTAATTTATTTTGCCACACAGCATGTTATGGCAAAATTTAAACACATTATGCAATACTAGGCTGTTTTTTTAAGAACAATACCATTGAATTCTATGAGAAAATTTACCATTTTCATTTAGGAGGCATTGCTGGGAGTGCTGCCCTTTTGAGTTCATTAGATTAGCTACATTATTAGATTAAGGTTCAATATTTATTATAGAGATGAGAAAAGAAAGAAAGAAAAAGATAAAAGATTATTATGATAAACCTGAGTTGAAACCTTTGTACTTGGCATGTAACTAAACATTCACTTGAGGCACAGTTCAGTTGATAAACCCTTCTTGCTTCTGTGTGTGTACTCCTTCCACTACCTTAGGTGGGTTGCAGGCATTTTTTGGGGGGTGACGTTGTTGGGTGGTAGGAAGCAGTGACAAAAAACAAACCTGAAACAGGCTCTCAACTGAGTTGGGCATTATCTGTATTAATCTAAACGCTTTCTCAGGCTCTACTCACAGTGTTGGTCAGGTACATTCAAACTTCCTGTTGGGACAATGGATGTTAGTGGTGGAACATCACCATTCTGTTAGAGTACCACTGGTTTGGAGTGCATGCTGTATTGGCTTGTGCGGCTAGACAAGGAGAAGGCTGGGAGGAAAACCTCATCCTCTGTGCATTACATACTTGTTTCATATCTAAGTGCAGAAAACCACAGGTAAAGTTATAGTCTGTTAGTTTACACCAGTAAGTATATTGCCCATTGTATCTACTGAGTTTGTTTGCAGGATGTTTCATATGTCTTTCTATTTAGCTAGATTGGATATGCGGGTAATAAGCAATAAAGGAATTCCTTTCTGAAATACCTACTCAAAATGGTGCAAACAGTCCATGTTTTGTATTGAGTGCTATGGTTTTTAATCACAGCTTTGGTGTCTTGCAGATAAAATCTGTGATCAAATCAGTGATGCTGTACTAGATGCCCACCTCAGACAGGACCCCAATGCCAAGGTTGCTTGTGGTAAGTTGTTTGTTGCTTTGCTTTAATTCATCACACAGTCACCATTCTTTTTTTAGGATGTTTGCAAAGAGCCAGCTCATTTCACTGTCAGAAAATGACATGAGAATTTCAGCCTTCAAGAGAAGAAGAGATGAGAAGAAACAGTAGAGTTTTTATAAAGACTGAAGCCTGAGTGGGCTGCAGAAGAGTAGGGCCATTGATTTTGTGTGTGGACTGAATTGTTCTGTGAGATACAGACAGGGCTTGATTAGAGTGGATTTTTGAAAGAATACTTAAATGTTTTGTTGAAAAGTTCATTTACTATATTTAATAAAGTACCATTTTTTAAGTCCAAGTTCCTGGTTGTTTTTTGAATTCTACTTAGACAGAATTGTACCATCAAATTTCAGGTTATTACTGCAGTTCTTGTATTATGTAACTAAACCCCATCTTGAGATTCTTCCTTCTGGGACTTGAGGCAAGTTTTCAAAATAGTTGATCACTGATAAGTTTTGTTTAGCCTCAGTATGTATCTCAGACTATTTAAGACTAAGTGGATTTAAAAGTCACGGTTTAATGCTAAATTTCTCTAAAATTGGTGCATATCAGTGACTCATGCTGTGTTTTGATGTTCCCATTTGTAAATAGGACATATTAGTATTTTTTTTACTTTCAGGCATATGGTGAATATAAAAAGATTTTGTTATAGAAGGAGCTAATAATGCTAAAAAAAAGGTAGAAAGCATTTACACTCTATGCACTAAATAGATCTCTCAAAATCACCATCATCACATGGTTATTTGTCTTAGTGGGCTGCCTTATTCTGCTGTTCTACTCTTATTTTCATCTCTCTTTTCAGAGACAGTATGTAAGACGGGAATGGTGTTGCTCTGTGGGGAGATCACATCTCGTGCTATTGTGGATTATCAGCGAGTTGTCCGAGATGCAATTAGACATATTGGCTATGATGATTCAGCTAAAGGTTGGTGGAAAGACTCATGAAATCCAGGAAAGGCAAGCAGTAGGCAACTGCAAAACAGGTCTGTCACCAGTTCCATACATGGGCTTTAGTAAGCCTGATAAAAGCTGAATATGCTGTGTGAAAACTGCTTACATGGTGCTACATGACACACTTTCTGGCTTTATCCTAATAAGTAAGAAACTGTCATTTATTAGTTAAAACTGAATTGCTAATAGGCAGGCTATACTTTGAGCTGTGGTATTAGGCCACAACTGTTAACTGCAACTTGAGCCCACAGAATCTACCACTCCTCCAAACCTGCAAGAACTTGACTCTTGGTTTTTTATTTGCCAAGCAGATTGATTCATCTTGGTGCAAAAGAAGGAGAAGAAACCTACTTAATTTCATTGTGCCTTTGTATTTTTGTACTGTGGTAGCATCTAGAATTCCAGGTGCAGAGCTGGTTCTCAGTGCACAGGCTGCTATGTTAGCCCAGAATAACTCCTTCTACAATGAGCGATGTGCAGTGCAGACCATTTGTGTGATGTGTAAATTATTAAAAAGACAAATGCTCTATGTACCAAACATATTCCACTTTCTGATTTGCAATGTGTCTGTTGATACAGTACAAACATTCTGAGAGATTTAGGTACAGGCACTACATATATTACAAAAAACATGTTAGAAAGCAGAGCCTTCAGTTGCTCAAACATCAGCTTCTAGGAATTTGTGTAGAGGGTTTATTACTCTTTATTTGGGAGAGGCTCATTTTTTACCTTTTTGACCAGTTTTCTGAGTTGACAATTCATAATCTGAATTGGCTTGGCAAAGGAAGCCGGTGCAAGAGAAAATATGTAGTAACAAGCAATAAAGACAACCCTATATACCCCACTCCATCCTAAAAAAGGTTTTAAGTGTGGTATTTCCAAAAATTTAATAAAAACAGCAAAGGTTTTGAGTTCTGAATGTGGTATCCTATAGAAATTTTGTCACATGGTTCCATGTTACTTTCCTTTATTTTGACAGAAAAAACTAATTTGTTGCTATTCTTTTTTTTCCAAACAGGCTTTGACTATAAGACTTGTAATGTTTTAGTGGCCCTGGAACAGCAGTCACCTGATATTGCCCAAGGTGTTCATCTACACAGGAATGAAGAGGATGTTGGTGCTGGAGATCAGGTAGACATAGTATCACATCTAAAGCATCAAAGATGTTTTAATAGAAAAAGTTTAT
The DNA here is from genome assembly GCA_035222235.1 of Margarornis squamiger. Classification (NCBI taxonomy): domain Eukaryota; kingdom Metazoa; phylum Chordata; class Aves; order Passeriformes; family Furnariidae; genus Margarornis; species Margarornis squamiger. Next base: position 10,347,724 of record JAWWTY010000158.1, read on the forward strand.
CCCATTTTACTTCCCTATTTTCTGTGTCAAAACCCTTATCAAAATAATTTCACTCTTCTGTCTTGGGCTACCCCAGAGTAAAACCCACATTTTTATTAAAACAGTTGGAAGACCTTTGAGGGCAGGTTTCTGCCTGGTGTTTGTTTTAGCACTCTGTGCAACTCAGGAGAGCTCTGGTAGTTTATAGAAGGTGAGGAGGTGCCCTTTAGAACTTAGCCAAAGCTTTTTGCTTATGTATTTCATGGTTTTGTTGAGTAGCTTTATATACATCAGACCATTCATCTTGCAGCCAGACTTGTCATGTGAGATGGAATAAACAAAAGAATCTTTTCACTTTCACAGAGCTCTTGAGATTTTGCACAGCAAAAAATTAGGTAATGTTTCAACTGTCATTGGCATTAGTGCAATGAATGCCAGAGTACTTTTAATTCTCACTTATTTCCCGGAGGCAGCTATTGTAATAGGCGTTCCACATAATTAAGGCTGTCCAAACTGCATTTCTATGAGCTAAATAACACTTGTAGATAATTATGGTATGTTCCCAAGAGAGACATACTAACATAAAAACTCCATAATCTGACTGATGTCTGTATGAGTGAGTTTAACATTTACAGTAGTTATTATTAGAAGCAATACCTTGTGTAAAACAATGCTGTTGACAATCATAACTGGAGGTATCCGAGTCCAGGAGCCAAGCAAATATTGTTTAAAAAATCCCTTGAGAACTAAATTAAAATGTTTTTATACTGCCGTGGGGTCATAATACTACATAAGATGAAAATACATCTGACTTTCTTTGGCACTTTGATATCCTCCCTTCCCATTGTATCAAAGTACCTTCCTGTCTTTTTTCTCTTTCTTTTTTTTTTCCTTTTTTTTTTTTTCTTTTTGCCCCCACAACATAGGCTGAATGAGGAAAAAGAAAATGCTGCTAACTCTATTTAACAAGTGACAATCTGGCACAGGAAACATGACTGATAATAGTAGATGCTTTGACTAGAAGCAAAGAGCACTGAAAAACCTGAGTCAGGTGCCTTAAACTGGGGTATGTCCTTTACGGAGTGCTCACATCCCATTCCACTGAAATTTCAGATGCGAGCTGCTGTGTGTCTGTATTCATACAGAAAAGCCTCCGAAACATTTTCAGGCTACTGATCCATGCTTCCTATGACAGAATAGTCCTGAAACTTTTTCTCCAGTAGATTTTTTTTCTGTGAAAGAATCTGTTTGGTTTTTGTTTTGTTTTATTTTGTTTTGTTTTCCACAGAAACTTCTCCATTTTTTGTCCAGGTTTCCAGCTCAACATGCAAATATTCAGGTTTTCAGTTGAAAAATCTAGGAACATGGTTTGCTTCTCATTATACTTTAACATGTTGGAACCTGATCTGAGTTTAGGCTTATTGCACTGTAATGTAAAACAGTAGTAAATAAACCCAGGGGTGCTGTTTTCTCTTTGCTTCATGCGCACTCTCATTGCCTTTGGTTGTGGTGCCTTTAACAGTGATTGAACTATATTTTCTCCCCTGTAGGGTTTGATGTTTGGTTATGCAACTGATGAGACAGAAGAATGTATGCCTCTAACAATTATTCTTGCTCATAAACTGAATGCCAGGTTAGCAGAGCTGAGGCGTAATGGAGAACTTCCTTGGCTGAGACCTGACTCTAAGACACAGGTAAATACTGCTATGGATTGCCCAGATAGCTGTAAACTGAGCACATCAATTGCTGCCTCCAGAGATGTTCAGAATTTCTGGAAAACGAGGTGTTAAGATTATCAGGATAATGTACAAGTAGCAGATAAAACTTTTCCACTGCTTATGATACTGTCTCCTTGAGTGTTGGACAATGGTTAACTTGTATCAGAGCCCTTAACCACCTACCAGTGAAGAGATATTTAACCCTTCAGACCTAAGTGGCTTGTGGTCATTGAAAGAGTGGCAGGACATCCAAAGGCTTTATTTGTATTTAGGAATTCGGGCTGACATTTTCAAGATACCACGAGACTATAAATTTCTGAGGCTTGGGAGTTTGGTGGAAGTCCCAACCAAAAGACATATTTTGGACAATTTCATAGAGAAGCAACAATGTGAACAGTGATAACTACAATGTCAGCATTGACATTTTGATACAGTTTTGCTTTTGGAATAGAGTGCATGACATTTGATGAATGCCAGTAAAATATTTTATAGCAACTTTGGTGTTTTCTTCCTCCTTCTGCCTTGTATTCAGGTCACGGTTCAGTATATCCAGAAGAATGGAGCAGTCATCCCAGTGCGTGTGCACACCATTGTGATATCTGTGCAGCACGATGAAACCATTTCACTGGAGAACATGCGCAGAACCCTGAGGGAACGTGTGATCCAAAATGTTGTCCCTGCAAAATACTTGGATGAGAAAACTGTTTATCACCTTCAACCTAGTGGACGTTTTGTTATTGGAGGGCCTCAGGTTTGTCTTGTGTTGTTTTGGTGCTCTTATGAGCTTGTCTTTCACTGTGTATGTCTTAAATGCTCAGCTTTTTGGTGTGTCTGTCCCTGGCTGTAAGGAGAAAGCTGCTTAGTGGAAGTTTTTTCTGCAGTTGTATGTGGGAGAAGGGCCCGGGGTTTCGTTATATTTTGGTTATATATTTATATTATATTTATTATATATATTTGGTTATATGGTTATATTTTACCTGTGTTGTGACTAGACAGGCAAGTTGAGCTGAATCTTATATTGCATGTGGAACGTATAGTCCAGCTCTGAGTTTCCTCAAACCCTCTCAAGACCCATCACCGAGTGAGATATGCAGTCCATTCTCATAAAAAGCACTTCTTACAGAGAGATGGACAAGAGGTTTACTTGTCCTGAAAATCAGCCCAAATAGGCTTCTTCTAGTGAGAAAATAAATATTCCTTTTGATTTATTTAGGCAGTTCAGGAGCTGGGATTTATAATTTGATCCCGCACTCACAGAAGTCAGGCAGAGCTTCCACTCTGTAGGATCAGAACTATGAGATTTAGTTTCTGAAAACAAAATTACCAATGTTTTAGTTTTCAGATCCCTTCAGAACTACCACAGCAAAATTTCAAAACTCCTTCCTGAAATTAGGTTCAATTTTACAATAAATGCAAGTAGACACTTTCTGTTGTTGTTCAAATTCATTCACTTACTGGAATTTGCCAGAATTATTTCTAAGGTGCTGTGTCCTTTTTACATTAGTGCTATGTAATAGGTAGGAAGGTGTTGAGATACTGATCCTATAAAAAAGATGTATTTTTGTGCAGTTGAATTGGTTGTGTCACTGTAATTTTGTGTATCACTGATGTCCTAGACTATGGACAAATGGAGAATCAAACTTGGCTGCAACTTGGAGTGAACACACCATTGCAGCAATCATACCTACATACAAAAAGAAGGCTACCTATATGAAATTTTTTATGTGTGCAGTGAACTGCACCCCTTAAAGACGTAAATGTTTCAGATGTGTACTGAACTGCATCCATTTAACTATGTAATATAATTACATATGATAAGCCACCCAGGAATACCCTTTCTACTCTGTAATAGTGCTGGAGCTCTATTACATGTGTTTGCACATACAAACAGAAGCATGTCAAAGTGTCTGTTTACAGCTTTTTAAACCTGGGCTAAGTTTGCTTAGTATGGGTCAATCAGCCTATGTGTCCATGACCTTACAACTGCTATCATCACTTGTGCAATTTACAATAGCATTGCAGCAACCAGAAAAAAAATAAAAATTCTTTTCTTGTCTTAATATTTTGAACTTTCTGGTTACTTTTCAGAAGAGTGTATTTTTAACAAGGCTTGTTCTAGAAGGCTGTCTTAATCTCTAACTCAGTTCATCTAAGGAAGACACATGTACCTCACTTGGGATTTTCACCTTATGTTCTTGAGTGCAGTGGTGCCTTGAATTCTGGCTATCGCAAAATTAGTAGTTTTGCTGCTCCCACTGTTTTCCCAACAGCAAAACCCTCTAGTTCTGGCAATTACAGCTCACCACAATAAAGACTTCCACATGCTTTATAAATGCACTTGTGTCTTTCAGCACCTTTGAAACACCCTTTCACACGTCTATTTATTTCTCCCCCTCTCAGTTCTGCTGTCAAGTCATGATGGCACACAAGGTGTTTGCATTGCAACTGTCTGTGCCATCAAAAATTAAGGATGAATCAAGCAGAAGAACCCAAGGACAGGATCCTTTAGACAGGCTCAGCTATCTGAAATTCAGATTTACATCTTGCTGCTTTCTTAACAGAATGAAACAAACAGTGCCAAAGGTTTTCATCTGTGTATGTGCACAGTCTTCCTAAGAAAAACTTTGACTCTCCACTTGTGTTTGCAGTGCAAACATTCCAGCAGTTGAATTTCAGTGACATGATGTTCTGAGACAAAGAATTTCAAATCTGTCTGTACAGGTGATGACTGAATTTCAAATTTGAACATGTTTCCATTCCCACGAGAAAGCTTAAGTGTTTGGTAAATTGCAGAGGTCAGACTATTAGTCAGCTCTTGATCAGCTAATCCAGATCAAATGGAAATATAAAATGCTTGTGAGGAGCAGTCAGGATAGCTGTGTAGGCAGCTAGAAGGTTAAGTGCACGTCCTTATTTAATATTTTAGAATAGTCATCTATAAATTCTCAGAAAGAAGTAATCCTTCCTTCTCAGTTACCTGTTACTGTCTAGTACTCCATACCTGTTTTGTACAGTTTAAACTATACTATAAATATTTTGGGGTTGGAAATGTGGGGTTTAGTACATATTTGTATGAGAGTCTCTGATACTGCACTGGAAGTGCTGGATGCTGGTGTCTGTATAATGGTGTATAAGGTACCACAGACATACCTTTTGATGGTAAATAGAAAACTTCCCATCTACTATTTAATATTCATGCAACTTCAGATTTTGCTATGAAAGCCTGTTTTTTTGTTGTGTGGGGTTTTTTGTTTTCCATTTTTTAAACAGTGTGAAATCTCTCAATGGTTCCTATACAGCACATATTTTTTTTAGCAATATTCTGTAATCAGTTTGGATATTATAAGTTCATAATTTCTAAACCAAAATTTCTACTGTCAGGAATATTTACTTTTAAAATGAGCAGCACATGCTCTATCTGTGTGTAAACCTGTTTTCTTGATTTGTTACCAAACAAATTAATGAATGGCTTGTCTCATGAATCTGGCTTTAAAAAACAATTATAGCGACTTGTAGCTTGGTGAGACAAGTTCATACCTTCAGCTAACCCACAGCAGTCCCTATGTGGTGAACTAACTTACACATTGTCATAGTCTTCTGAAGGAATGCATAGCCTTGTTTGAGGCTTAAAATAGAGCGGTTTGTCAAATGGACAAATTCTTTGCCGATGCAGGGTGATGCTGGTGTTACTGGGCGAAAGATCATAGTGGATACCTACGGTGGCTGGGGAGCACACGGAGGTGGTGCCTTTTCTGGCAAAGACTACACGAAGGTGGACCGCTCAGCTGCGTACGCAGCCCGCTGGGTGGCCAAGTCTCTTGTGAAAGCTGGGCTCTGCCGCCGTGTTCTCGTTCAGGTATGGTTTGCCAAGAATGTTGCTTTTCTCAAAAAGATTTTTCCTTTTCAGACTGAATACACATCATACAAGATACTGTAGTAGAAGTGTTCTTGGTAATGGTTTGGGGTTGAAGAAAGGAAGCCCCAGTGTGCTTGGTTCAAAACCACTGTAATGTCGCTAATAGATTATTGACTTCTTGAAGCTGGGACTGTTCATTTAACTTTCATTTTATTGGCTATTTTTCTAGACTTTTATTGAGCCCTCAACATATTGACACTTCCTGTCATGGAAATGAGCGTGGGATGACTGGATAATGGGGAAGAAAATTATACAGAGACCTCAGTATTTTCAAAGTTTTCTCTTTTCTTTTTTTTTTTTCTTTTTCTTTTTTTTTTTTTTTGTACAAATGCAGATTGTGCAAATATAAGAAGTGAAGGAGAGGCCTTAGTTTGCATGAGAAGATTCATAAATGAATGCTTTTTTTCTGCTGCATAATGTTGGCCTCTGAGGTGCTGTCTTTATTGGCTGTCTCTATTGCCTTTTTCCCCCCAGGTTTCTTATGCCATTGGGGTTGCTCATCCACTGTCCATTTCACTGTTTACTTATGGAACTTCCCAAAAAACAGAGAAAGAGCTGCTGGACATTGTAAACAAAAACTTTGATCTTCGGCCCGGAGTCATTGTCAGGTATAGAAACACACAAAAAGGAAATTATCTTGGTGGTCACATCCTATAAATGGTTTCTTGCAATACCTTTAGCTGTTACACTGTAAGAGTCAGCCCTTTGAACTAGCAGGGGATTGTTCCATGCGGTGCAAGAGGTTTTTCTCTCATGCTGTCATTTTGTCAGTCTTCACAGTTGATAATTTTTATGGTTCTACCGATCTGCCAAGATTGCAGATGTATTTTTCAAGTTTCACAAGAAGCATATACTTTCAACATTTGGCCTTCCATAGTATATGGAATTTAAATAAAAAAACATTTGTATTCCAGGAACTTTAAGTTACTTTGCTGTGAAAAGATATGTTTTGTGTTACAAAAAGGATTGAGTTATTTGGTGTTTTCTGCTACAATTAATAATTCTCAATAAGACCTTTTCCTGTAGCCTTAAAATACTTTGCATTTAAGTTGTGTTGTCACTTTTATTGTCCCCATCGGACACGTTCACTAGTATGCTTGCATCTCCAGAATATGCTTGCTTGACTAAGGGTGTGAAATGGGTATCAACATCTGAACTTTAATAGTAGTATCATGAAGTAACTTAATATGAAAAATTTCTCTTCTTTTTTTTACATATACAGGGATTTGGATCTAAAAAAGCCCATTTACCAGAAGACTGCATGTTATGGTCACTTTGGAAGAAAGGAATTCCCATGGGAAGTGCCTAAAAAACTTGTGATTTGACATTAGTAGTCACCTTTTAAAAAGAGAAAGGAAGAGAAGTCCACTAATGATGAGGATGCTACTGAAAATCAAATTTGACAGCTTTGTATTCAACCAAAGGAATTTTAGATTTTAAATGGAAAGGAAGAAAAGGATATTTTCTTGGAAATTGATTTTTTTAACTCTCAGTGTCTTTCATTATCCAGGATATAATGGACAGAGTCTGTTTTTTTAATCAGCATAAGACAACAAAATACAGTTTACTTTTAACTGCTGCTCTGTTGGTTCTTTTGGTAAAGACAAAGTGTGACTCAGGTACTCAAACCAATAGCTGAACCTCGAACCTTTGATGGGCAAAGGTGAAGACGACTTTCCCAACTGTGACTGAGGATCAGCAGATCTCTTGCTTCTAATTAGACAATGGGAAATTCTGGGGTCCAATTTCCTTACTGGAGTTAGCACTGCATACAGCTGGGGGTTGCTTTGATGGGAGAAGGCTGAATATCACACAACTCTATCTCGGCCTCTTTTGTAGAAGATGTTAAGATATAAGGAATATCTAAATCACCTTCACTGTATATGTGCTGTTACTATTGTGTTTCAATTACCTGTGTTTTTGAAACATAAGTGGTCTCCTATGAAACAACAATCATAGAATAAAATGCTTTTTCCTACCCTCTATGTTAAGGATGTCTCTTTTCCTTTTTTAATGTTGCAGTATAATGGTTCCTCTCAACTCAGCCTCTTATACTCTTGCAGAATTTTAGTTTACCAACATAATTGAATTTTATTAGATTTTGGAATTGCTGTATGAACTTGTCTTTTAATACATGTGATCACTCCTTAGTCCTTGTGATTAATAGAACCTTGGTGAATAAGTATTTTTGTTTCTGACTCTTAGGTTGGTGTTGTACAGTATTCTTTCATAATTTTTGCTCCCAAACATTAGGTTTATTGCATGGCTTTCTCTGTTCATAGAATCATAGAATCGGCTGGGTTGGAAAAGACCTCTGAGATCATCAAGTCCAATCCTTGATCCACTACCACCACAGTTACTGGATCATGGCACTGAGTGCCACATCCAGTCTCATCATCTTAAAAACCTCCAGGGACAGAGAATCCACCACTTCCCTGAGCAGCCCATTCCGATGCCTGATTACCCTCTCTGTAAAGAATTTCTTCCTACTATCTAACCTAAACCTCCCCTGGCAGAGCTTAAGACCATGCCCTCTTGTCTTACTGACAGTTGTCTGTGAGAAGTCACCAACCCCCACCTGGTTACAGCCTCCTTTCAGGTAGTTGTAGAGAGTGATGAGGTCTCCCCTGAGCCTTCTCTTCTCCAGGCTGAACAACCCCAGCTCCCTCAGCCTCTCCTCATAGGACTTGTGTTCAAGTCCCTTCACCAGCCTCGTTGCTCTTCTCTGGACCTGCTCCAGCACTGTCCTTCCTGAACTGAGGGGCCCAGAACTGGACATAGTACTTGAGGTGTGGCCTCACCACTGCTGAGTACAGGGGAATAATCACTTGATGGATGTAATTTGGGAATAAAGTAAAACACAGAGAAATAGCTGCAAAATAATGCATAGCATGAGGTTAAAATTTGGATCAGTTCCCTGTCAACAGCTGCTGGCCAAAGAGCTGGCCACTGTCTGGCTCTGTGTGCCCCAGCTGTGCAGCAGGGCTGTGCCAGTACTTGGCTGTGAGGTTTGGGTACAATGGTGTGTCCTGTTACTCCTGCTGGAGCCAGTGGCCACCTCTGCTCCTGAAAAGGTCAGAGTTGCTGCTGGGCTGCATATGATCTAGACCGAGGACAAGGACATTTTTGTGTCCGTGTGCTGTATTCTCCTAGACAGTGGCAAATTACTTTTTGTACAGGACTGTGGATTAATCACAGGTTTGTTTAAATTGGGAGGCTGTGAATTCTTCTGTGATAAGTTTTGTTTGTCAGTAGGCAACCAGAGTAAACTTAATCCTGAAATACAAAGGTTACCTGTGTATGGCCCCCAAGAGGGACTTCGTGGTTTAGCCAGCATTCTCTTAAATCTTCTGCGCTGGAGAAATGCTGCCACCCCGTGTTTATCTCCTCACTAAATGTCAGTACAGTGCTTCCCAAATAGATGTGGTGGAGGGTGCCTTACTGATACATGCTAAAGGAAAAGCTGCCATTTATTCCTTTCAAGTATGTCATAAACACAATTTCTATCTGGTCAAGTCGGGTTACTCGACTTTATTAATTATGCTAATGTGCTATGTATTCTGTGTAAGTTGAGATAAAGTAGTAGGTTTCTGTGTAGCTCCTGATCTCCCAAGGACTTACCACCTGAATCAATGGGCTTCATTGGGTACCCACCTGGGTACATTTTGGCAGAAAGAATATCGTAAAGAGCAGTTGCATCTTAAAGAATGAGTTGGCAAAGATTTCCCAGAGACTATTTTCCTAGGTGCATATTACTTATTTTCTAAGGAAGAAGACTGCTGTGTGTAAGTCTCACAGCCTCGGAAACGTAAACTCTTTGCAGCCAGATCCTGTTGGTCTGCCTAGAAACACAAATCTTAACATTTGATAGTAAAGACTTGTTTTGCCAATGAACTTCTATCAGTAATCTATACAAAGGCATCGTACTAATAGTAAGGAAGTCACCGTTCATGCTGTTTCATGAAAACAGAAACTGTTTTCTGTTTTCTGTTGAACAGAACTGTTTCATGGAAGCATTACAGACACCTGTTTATTGAGATGTCCGTGAGATGGCATAGGAAGACACTTCTTTGCTCATGTGCTGGTTGCCTTCCTATTGGTTTAACTTCTTCAGAATCTCCTGGTCATAATATGTTACACTACAACTGGCAGAAGCAAGTGAATGAAAAATTAATAAAAAGAAACCTAAAAAGTGCCTTATAAAAAAATGTGTTGCATAACATAACAAAACCAAACACCTTCAGACAGAATAAAAAGTTCTGCTTGGTAGTGACAGTAACAACCACTAAAGGTTTGCTGGAGAGGAGGGTGTGTGGGTGGGTGTGTGTAACTTGGTGGTGGCCAGGCAAGGTTGTCTGGAAGCTTGGCAGTGTGTGGGGGGTGTGACTCTGAACCCTGCATTTTACAGATGGGGTCAGCACACCTCTATCACATTAGCACTAGCTGAATAATTGGATTAGTCTGCTAGTAAAAGTGTAGGGTAGAAGTGATTGAACTTTTGTGACAATTTAGCTAGTTATTAAGCTTTTCCCATAAGTGGATATAAGCATATGGCTCCATTAAAAGAAAAAAGGAAAAAGGTAGCTAAACTCTGTGTGCTACAGGACACAGAGTATATCCTCTGGTTTCAAATCAGTCCTTGTTTGAAGTTCTGAGCTTTCTCTTGGAGCATAAGTTATGAGGTGGAGCCCTGTAGGTAAGGCATTCTTACATCTTCTATATGACTGTATATATGTGTGTGTGTGTGAGAGAGAGAGACACACAGGCAAACACAGACAGATGGAAAGGTGGATAGAGAGCAAGAGCACACAAGTATGTGCATACACTAAACATGTTTACAGTAAACCAGCTAATCTGAAAATTTCACTGTGGAGTTGGCAGCAGCAGAGAAGCCAGTCTGCCTCAGTACTCTAACGAGAATGCCCCTTGCCCTCCCTAAACCATGCTGGCGAGATCTCTTTGCACTTCCTGGCAAGTGGGGCAGCATTTTCATCCCCCCAATCCCTTATCACAGCACTGCCTTGGAGCCAGGCACACTGTAAACAACCAGTGACCCACAGAGACACAGCTTTCAGCCTCACTTCAGTGCTTTCCCTCCTGGGCACCACAAGCAGCAAGTAATTAGCCACTGGTCTCCTTCAGAAAAAAATGTTGTTCAGCTCCTGCCCACTCTGGAAAACACTGGTTTTACTAAGTTTAGCAGTGCTTCTTGGAGGTAAGATATTGTCATTCTTGCCTATGACTGACAATTATTTAGATAGTGGCTGTCTTAGAGAAATGAAGGGCACTTCTTGGGAACCCAGCCCTGAGTGGGCACAAACAGGTATTCAGATTGCTGACTGCTTCAAAGAAATCAGTATTTGTACAGCTTATTCACATTTGAGCCCTGACCTCCTCAGGTATATGTACCTACTTCTGCTTGTCTTTTAGATTTTACTGAAATTGGAGCCTTTGGCAGTCGAAGTGAATGTAAAAGTGCAACTGTAGATGATGTGAATGAGAGTCTTGAGGTAAGAGCTTGGCTGCATTGGCTGCCCCTGCTCTGCACACCCCTCCTTTGCTGATGGGCTCCAGCCGTGTCTGCTTGTGCTGGCTGGGCAGGCACGACTCATGTACTGCTTTGGCAATGTACAAAGTACATGCTGAGGAGGGAAGGGAGCAACACGCAGAAGCAGAAAAATGTTAGTTATCAAGTCATTTGACTTGCCATGTCTTTGGTCCTGCTACTGTTAGTCCAAAAAGTGTGCTTGTGGATATCTTTTCCAGTTTTGCTTTGCTCTAGATATGTAAAGTGGCTTTAACATAAACAGTATAGCTATACAAATAACAATAGCTAGCTAAAAACACATTGACTTCTTTGTTTTCCATACGTTCACAAATAGGGTTTTTTCACACACACAAACACAGACACAACCACACTAAGTCTGTGAGATGCCAGCATTCAGAAGACATGCATAAAAACCCAATGTTTTGTATAGAAATAAGACACATACAGTTGTTTACAAATATATCTTTTCATATACAGGAAGAAAATGACAGAACCCATATCAGTCCCCTTCTTGAACTCAATATGATGGAAAAATTCTATCTAGTCACAGTTTTCAAAAAAAGCTACCAGATTTCCTCTAAAGCATTGTGGGGAGATTAGTATTACTTGAAGCTATAAAATTTTCAGGATTGTTCTTGTTATGCATAAAAAAAAAATAAAAATATTATTTGACCACTTTCATTAATTAATTCCAAGCCTCCAAGGTCTTTCTTCTTCACTTAGAATTTTTTCTCCCCTAACTCCGTAGAAATATTCAAAATGCCTTCCTGACATGATTGCCAAGGGTGAGAAAGCTTCAATCAATTCCCTGGCCTGGACACTGCAAGAAACACTTGACCTCCTGCGCCCTGTTCAAGAGCAATGTGAGACCCCTCCTGAACTGCTGCTCCCCTTTGCTGGTTTTTAAGTGGCAGTGTAGAAGCACTAAGAAAATCTTTTCTACCTACAGTTAAGATGAACCAAGTGTCTGCATTTCTTTTGAGGGAATAAGATAAAAGATATCTCAGCAACAGAAAGCATGTGGGCTTAACCACTGTGCTGGCAGGGACTGGGGAGGCACAGCAGCACAGACAGGAGTCGTCCCACTGTTGCGGCAGCTCAGGCTCTGGCGCTCAGCAGCAGTGCAGAGTCACAGGGCAGCAGGGCCTGCTCTGCCCTCCAGCCAGAGCCTCCTTGGTGTCTGGGAGCCAGCCATATTTTTCCAAGAAATATTTGGATAGTTTTGGCCATAATAGTACTGAATGTCAGTGCTGTGAATGCAAACATACCTTTGAACCACCTCTAAATTGTAACTGGGGCTGACACTGTTGTGGTGGGAAAGTGATGGGAAAATTGGGTGTTGCCAAAAGAATAAAAAGGGGGAAAAGGGTTTTAAAAGCAAAAATGCTTACTTTGACGAAGTCAGCTAGCGGGGGCTGGTTGATAACCCAGGTCAATGAGTTTGCTTGGGAAGGGGAGACTTGTGTAAGGACTTTCACTCTGATACCTTGTTTTTTTGTCTCTTTTTTTTGATTTTTAATCCACACCAAAGTTTGCAAGCAGCTACCTCCGTGCCCACTCCCAACAGCCCCGAGAAACGGGGGGCTGGTGTGTGTCACCATTGACAGTGCTCAGTACTGCAAACCCATGTGCAACAAGGTAACATTCATGGCTTGCTGCTGCTATATTGCTGCATTAATTTACAACTGCTTATTGCACAATGAGTAATTTTCCTTGCTATACTTTTTTTATTCCTTATGGCTGGCAGAGGTTGTAGCGTTTGTGTTGATCTTTGCTGGCTGAACGTGTCTGTACCTTACAGTTACCATGATGTATCCTAAGACACTGTCATTGTTTTCCAAGGGTTATGACTTTCAGTTCCTCAGACGCAGCAGACTGTATGAAGTATGTGGCAATGCCACCGGGTTTTCCTGGACCACACAGCTTGTTGGGGGAAAGGCACTGGCTGTTTGCAACCGTGAGTATTTCTCAGGTGTATCTGTTCACAAGGACAGGAGGCTCCGTATCTTTTGTTTAAAAAAAAAAAAAAAAAGGAAAAAAGAGGGAAGAAGTTTCTCTTTCTTGGCATGTGGGACGACTTTGGCATGTGTGACATTGTGAGAGCTAGTGCTGGGCTGGAAAACAGTACACACAGCTGTAGAACATAAAGCTGTTTATCTTGCAACAATACTTGAAGAATCTCAGCAGAACTGGCCAACACCTGCACTAGTCCCTGTGTGTACACACAATAAACCCCAGTGGCTGGTCCCCAGCCATTGTCTTCATGCAGCGCCCTAAGACTAAGGTTCTAAGACTGCTCCTACTGTGTCCATTGAGCAATCTGTGACCTGAAGCAGGCTGTCTGACTCTGTTGGGATTACCTTAATTTAAAAATAAATGTGTGTATAGGTACACAAAAGGGCCACCTTATCTCTACTATGGTTAGTGGAAAATATTTTACTGTTGACAGGGCCTTGTTGCGAGATCAGTTTTTTTCTGAGCCTCACCAAAAGCAATCATCTAGGCACTGTTGTTTCAAGTTAAAGACTTTAGTCTAGAAAATGGGAATGGCCAGCACTTGTTTAAATATCAGGACAAATCTAAGCTAAGTAATTAAGCTGCTCTTTTTTTTTTTTTCGGTCATCTTTGTTCTTTCCAGCCTCTGAGGTGGCCATCAGTGGAGCTGAATCTGCCTATTTCCCCAGCAACAGCACCTGTCTGCACACACTAGCCTTCATTGAAATGCAGAGAGAGCAGCTAAGCATCTTCCTCAAAGAGCTTGCTGAGCAAGGCATCGACAGCTCCAAACAGGACGAAGAGGCTGATTGTATCAGCTGTGGTTACTAGCACCAAAACACTTGTGCCACAGCCCAGCCAGCTGTCTGCAGTCTGACATGGGTACTACGACAAGAGAAGCAGAGCAGTGAAATCATTGCTAAGACACATAAATATACAGCTTTTATTTAGTTAAAAGACTAGAGATCATAGTCATAATATGACCTCAGCTTTGCCATGCAGGGATATAGACTAAATCTAATCACATAGCTCATGGTAGAAGTGTTTCAAATAAAGAAGTTCACTTTTATGGCTTAAATTTGTCTAGCTGGAATTAAATAAGAATTACGATTGTTTAATGGATGCAGTCATTAGTTAAACACTCTAATTGTTTTCAAAAATTCTCCGCTGTCAGGGGTCATCTACACTGAGAAAGGGCCATACTTTGACTTGCTTTTATAGTTGCCAGTTAATCACTGTTTTTGCTCTGATGACCATTAAGGAAATGTAAGTCACAACAGTCACTGGCTGTAGGGACATAATACTTTATTCATGTGCCTGCTTGACTGGGGTTTAGAACAGCAGCAGAAAACCTGTCTGTTGTCCACCTGCTACTCAGTGAAAGTGAAGACCAAAGACAATTTAGCACTGGTAATCCAGTTTATTTGTGGAGCTGTAGCTGCCAAACAGATGTGCATCTGAATTATTATGAAATGTAAACAATGTTGGTTTTGGAACCTGTGCTTGGAGTTACATTTTAATTTTCTTCTGTTGAGCAAACACTGAAACTGTAGATCTGAAGACAGATAGCTCATCTGTTTATGTTTCCTTTCCCTTCTTTACCTTTTTCCTATTCCTGTCAATCTCTCAGACACAGACAGCATTGCTTTGCAGCACATGACATATAATTGACCTTTACATCATTAATTGGATTAATTATTCATATATATATATTTATATGCTTATATTTCACACTCAGAATCCAGTCTTTACAAACAAAAGAAAACATCACTTGCTTGAGGGCCCTGAAACAGAGAGTCATGTGACAACGAATGGAGTAGACAATTACACCAGCAAAGGGATGATTTGGCTGCTTTGGCTGCTTATAAACTATGCAGCAGTAACTTAAGTCATTGTGTTGGAGACAAAAGTGCTGTAGTCTTAAAGAAAAAGCAACGGGATTTGAATCACTGGTGGGTTTGTTTGTTTCTGGAAAACAAGGGATCTCTATCAAATGAAATTATAATGGTTTTGAGTCTTTCCAGCCAGTTCATTATCAGCTGATGCTCAAATAAGATATCTGGAGCACTTTGCAGTATAATTTTTCTACCAGTGCTGAAAAACATTTTTTCTCTCAATTATATTAATATATTCCAGTGACTTTCTAAACCAAACAACAAAAGAAAACTAATATTGTACTTCATGAGGAAATCAAACTCATTGCTCTTGTAAACTAACAGAAACTGTTCAATCTGTGTGTCAAAAATCCTGATAATAAGTGTCACATAATGTGGAAGAATTAGGTTGGAAAACTTTAACATGGCATGTCATGAATCTAATATTAAGCTGGAGATTGGGTTACTGTTTTTTTTTCCCAAAATTTACAGAGAAACAGTTGTTCTATGCCCACCATACAAGTTATTATTTATATGTGTGAGAAGAAAGTTAAATCAATAAGCCTCTACAGCACAGTTAAAAACTAAAGTAAACTTAGTAATATTATTTCCCAGAGTAAATTTGCATCATTTATTTCAGGCAAACAGTTGATGTATGTTTGCATTAACTGTGTGTTGGTGTCTGGATGGGCATGTCTGAGCATTGGGCCATCCCTCATGCTCCTGCTCTAGCCCGAGGATGGGGGTGTTTTGTGTTCTGGCACTTGGGGGTTGCAGAGACAGGAAATTTCTTATAGAAGGAAAGAAATTAAGAACATTTCAGGCTAGTAAGTTTTCAGATCAGACAAAAGAAACACAAGATGTTTATTTATTGCACCATTCTCTGATTATTTTTCCCCTACGTTTTGCAATACAACCAGACTGAACTACTACCTCCCCAGTGTATCCTGCATACTTTTGATAAGTCCATATGCATAACTGTCAGTCATCTCAGTTGAAGGCTTTGGTAATATTTACAGTGTAACTGTAATGAGGGAGGCTTTCCTAATAGTAATTAAGGGAATACAATGCTGTATTATCCTTGCTTCTCTTTCAGTCCATTATAATGCAAGAGAAGAACTCAGTCTAAGAACTGAGTCAACAACAGTAATTAAAACATAGCCAAAAAATGGAAGGCAAAGTGCCGAGATCTGTAGTTCACGACAACAAAATTACACACATTCTCTTCTCACAGGAACTTAGCAGCAATAAACTGGTAAAGCCATTATTTTGGGTGGATCATAGGCAGAAGGAGTGATCCTGAGGGATGTTATCATTCTGAGCCATCCTCTGCAGGGATTGGTGTTGTTACAGCTGGTACCAGGGCTGGCTCACACGGAGCCCTGCAGCGAGATCTGCGGCACACGCTTCATCCTCCAGATCACCACTGCAGCAGGGGGCAGGAACATGAGAAAACTCATTATCAGCACTGCAGCAAGAATTACCAGGAGTATTTGCCATGGGGCCAGGATTGTTTCCACCACGATTTCCTCCATGTCAAGAGTTTGAAGCTGTAAAGCAAAAAATACACTATATTAATTTCTTGCAAATAGAAATTATGACTGTATAAACGTGTTTGCTTTAACTAGCATAGGGCAGTCAGCCTTTCTGACCCATTTTCTTACCAACCTGAAAACCAAACCCATTTCCTTGGCAGCAGGTTCCAGCAAAGCTCCTGTTCTCTCTCTTTCTTTTTCTCCCAGTCTTCCTATCCCTCTCTCTGTCTCTGTTCCCTCAGGAGCCTCCATGGAGAATCAGCCTGGCTTTCTCCTTTGGCTCAGCTGCAGTTGCCGATGCTGGTTTAAAACACCATGTCCTCCCTGAAGCACCATTCCTGACCTTTGGGCAAGCCTTTGGCAACTCCTCTTTAAAATTTTGATTTTTAAAGCACTCCCTTCCACTTAGAGCATCATTACACAAAATGATTATTACACTGATGTTTGTCAAAGCTAAGGCTGAGAATAAAAGGATACAATGGAAAGGAGAACTATAAGTTGATCTGCCTTCAGAATGCATATTGTATCTCTTTTTCTCCCTATAAAGTAGGTTTTAGAAAGAGCAGGAAGGTTAGGAAGGAGATAAATCATGTTGATTTTGAGGAGCTTTAACAGGTGTGTCCTAGCAAATGCAGACCTCAATGCAATTCCTTCCACAGGACCCACACACCTGAAAGCCATAAGGACTGCAATTCCTTCCCCAGGACACACACACCTGAAAGTAGTAAGGAAGCTGAGGGTAAATTAGTGGAGGTGCCAGGGGCTGAGCTGGTCTTTTTCTCTGCAGTCCCTTGTTTCTGCATCAGTAGTGAGAAGATTTCCTGAGGAGTAGCGATGTTGCCTGTGGCCTGACAATTCAGCTTATGACTCAGCAGAGGAGATCTGGGATTTTCCCAGGTGGGTGATTTACTGGGTTTCTGTCACTAATCCTGGCCTTTATGTATCGGAGAGGGTGGAAATAAGGTTGATAGGATATGCATGTTTAAAGAGAGTCAAAGTATTTGAAGAATTGCCAGCAATTGTGTTCCTGGTAGTGCCAAAATTGTCCTGTTCTATTTTTTGCTGTGGCCTGTGAGGAGATGCAGCAGAAGTCTTCCTGAATGAAGCTTAGCTATCCATTAGGCAGACTCCTAGTGAAGTTCCACTTGGTTGCTGTGTCATTTTGCAGTTAGGTTACTGTCAAATCTGGCAAGCAGGGGAAAAGTATGCACGATGCAGGTGAAGCTCCCCCAGCTCAGTGCCTGAAGCATGCTCATGGCTGCTGCCTCCTCACCAGTGAAGCCTCATACCTGTGGCAGGAGGGTAGCTAGAGCTGGAATGCTGCCCACCAGGTTCATTCCCTACAGCCAACTATGCTTTATGTTTGTTTTCACCCAAACTTCAAAAGCTCTGCGTGGTTTTGCCTGTTTTTATCTGCTCTGACCTGTAGCTCTGCTGACGTGGGCTGTGCTGTGGAGCCCATCAAGGTGTGTGATATTCTGACCTTTCCAGTGGCACTCTGATATTATTCTTCTCTTCCTCTTGACTGGTGGGTGATGGTGAGTGAGAGGCTGTTCTCAACCAGGAGAGCTGTGGGAGAGGGATATGTGTGCTCAGGGACCTTCCTTGTGCTGCTTCTTTGCTGCCTACAGCTACTGTACAGGGAATACCACAAGTGGGACTCTTGGGCTCTAATTTGAACTTCTCTGTCAATTAATTCCTTTAAATATCAGAATTTCTGACTTGTTTTGTGGTCTCTTTTTCCTCCCTTTTTCGCTGTCAGACATCTTCTCTTAAGCTCTTGCTGCTGCTACTTTTACTTCCTTTTCCAGCTTTCATTTGAATTCTTTCTGTTTGTTATTTCATTACCTTCCTCATTCCCCTCTCAGTTTGTTGCAATTCCTTTGTTTGGACAAGCAGTTATTCAGCCATAGTTTGCATGGGAAATCCCCATCCCCATTTTTGGCCCTATTGATTCCTCACCAGTATCTGGCTATGGGAAAAAAGTCCCGTGAGAGCATCCACTGCTCTGCCTGATCTGGTGAGAGTGAGAGCAGAGCATTGCCCCTTTCCTTAAATCCTGGCTGTGAGGGAAGGTCACACCAGTTAAATTTGCACAAAACAAACTTCCAGTGATTTTCAGCTGGACTATATACCATGCTTTGTGAGAAATAGAGATCCCAAGATACACTGGATGCTGAGTGTGAAGGAAGGCTCTGTTCTTTTCTGCTGATGAGAAAGTGGTTTAAGGCGGGGAAGGTGAGGTGTGCTTGAACACACAATGTATACTCCACACCGGAGTGTGAGGCACCACAGGGAAGGTGTCCCTCTGCTTTGTCTCTGGGTGAAGATGTCATAACGTATTGCTACACTTAAATAAGGGATTGCTGTCCTGACAGTTTTACTATTGGCAGTGAAACAAAAGCTTGACACAATAGCCCTACATTCCCCATCTGAGGGGAAGCACTCACTGGGAGGCATTGCCAGGGTTCTGTCTGACTTGGCCCTTCTGCGCACGTGTAATACTCTGGTGTCAGAAAATCATGGCGAGGGTGATAGTGCAGGAGCAGTTGGGAAGTGATGGGATGGTCTGTGATAGTGTGGAGATAGTTCTGCCTGTCAGAGCTGTTGACTACAGTGACTTCATCTAGAAAAGCTGCTGCTGCCTGGTAACTTATAGGAAGTCTTAAATAAGTCTCCGAAGTGTTACTTTGGAGCGTATTCTATGCTTTTCCTGCACTTGTGTTCTCATGTCTTAAGGTTTCTCTGAGCCAGTACCCCTGCTAACTTTCTAAACCTCTAAGGTTTCATTATGGGAGGGTATGAATGAATCAAAATAGTGATCAACGAAGATATTGCTCTAGAAATACAAAAGAAAAATGATGTTCTTTCAGAATAAATACATACTGTCACTGGAGTTGTGAAAGATTTTTATGTTAACTAAAGTCCTCGTGACTGAATGTGTAAAGCATTCAAAATCTGGTTTCTAAACCACAAAGTATTTTGCAGTGGAGGATGCTCTATGTCTATCTCCTTTATTTAACAACTGTGTAAAAGAGTAAGGGCCTCTGCAAGGTTTGGAGCTGAATGCATTAAACAGAATAGAGAAGTATACAATACTGAAGGCATTTTGGGAGGTGGAAAAAAGAGACCTATTAGAGAAGTTTGATTTCTAGTTGTACCTTCCATTTCAAGTGTTTCATTTAAAATTTGCCTGAAGTCTGTAGAAATTGGAGTGTTTTTTTTCCCTGCACCATAGTTGATGGAAGACCTTTCTGGACACTAAAGAAGGATTCATCTTAGCACAGTGGACAGAAACTTTTCTTAGAAAAAACACAATTCTACCCTGCTGAAAAACAAGTATAAACGTGTTTTATAACTCTGGAAATGAAGCTGGCATGCTTCCTTAACTTCATATGCTTAACGCAATCTAAAGTAGGCCCTGTAAAAATCTATCTTAGACTGTGGATTGCTTTACTGCTCCCCTTATCTTCACACAGATTCATTTATGAATTGCAGTATCTTTAAGATCATGGCACACAACTGCTGCAGAGGACTGTACAAGCAGGAAACAAAAGAATTGTTCTGTAGTATATTGAGTTGATATATTGTCTGCTGGCTTACAGCCTGCTGCAATATACAAAAGCCAGAAAATACTGTTTGCCCCTTTGATTGGAAGCCTTAACTTTTGATTATTAGGGAAAAAAGTGAAAACACATATAGGCAGCCAGGGTGATTTACTCTGTATTTATCTCTCTATCACAACTGGGAGGAGTGAACTATACTTCCTCAGTATACAGTGAGGTTAAATGCTGATGGTAGCAATACTGTTAAGAAAAAAAAAGCTTATTTTCAGTCTACTAAAGTAATTTAAAGCTTCAAGACAGCCATCTGAAGCTTATAGAGGTCATTGTAACTTGAGAAGTTCCCCAGAGCAAGATGTCTGTGGGAGGCGGTGGCCTCCCACTCTCTAACTTGCTCTCAGTTGTGGTTCCTTTGAAAATGTTTTGCATGGGGCAACAAGATGATCTGGTATCTGAACTGGGACCTATTCATATAATTTATCTGCCTTCAAACTTCAGAATTAATTACTGACAGAATTGTGTAACAATTTTGTCTGCTTGGAAAGTCACAGATCTAGTATAGCTGGCTAAACTTTGGGAGAACATGAAAACAGGTTTTAAAAAAATGCTTTGGGAGCCCAGTAAATATCTAAGTGCAGCCACCAAAAGGCAGAACAGATCTCTCAAGACCTCTTTCATACAAGTGCGTAGAGTTATATTTTCTCTTGTTTCTGGTAGGATATTCTGATTAATAACTACCACCCTTAATGTCAATCTAAAAGTACTTCAGATCAAAAAGCTCACTTGGAAGCAGACAAGAAATTTTGCTTTTCCTCATCTTCACATCCAACAGAAAAGCTGCAGGTTCTTCACCTCCCACTACATAGCATTTCAGATTTACAACAATAATTAAAAGTTTTGGGAAAGAACTGATTGCATATAAATTCTCTGACACTTAAATGATTTTTGGAGTTGGACTGTTTCAGGCAGATGAGAACCTCAGTGCCTACCATAGAACAGATTCCCAGCTTGTGAACCACTCAGTGCCCTGGCTGAGTAAAACCTTGCTGCTAAATATTTGTAAACCAAGTGTAAACATGCCTCAGGCTGACACTTGCTTATAGGCTTGTGTGCCTGAGCACGTGTGTGGAAGCACCTCAAGGAAATCAGACCCTTGAGAGAACAGGTGAATTTGCGGTTTAATTTTGTGCTTGGTGACTTGCTCTAAGATTTTTGTTTCTAATGTTATTTGAAACTCTTTGCAACAGCATTACGTTCTACCCCAGATATTTTTGTAGGCAAGAAAATACTGACAAACTATAGGCATATGTATCTCAGCCATACCATTTTCCAAGACATATCTGAAAATATATTGAGAGAATTGGTTTTGCTGTTGTTCCTGAAACAGGTGAGCAGGGCATTAGAATCTGTCATGTACCTTGTCAAGTAATCCCTATTAGTTAAGGCTCTTCTATGTTTCATGTTGGAGGAAGGAGGCAAAAGGAGAAAAACTATTCCTGCATCAAAGTAAATGTGTGGCTTTAAGAAAGACCAATCAGCCGGGATAAGTTTTCTACAGGGGTTCTACAGGCCTTTCATTGTATTGTTCAGTAATATTTAAGTGAGGGTCAAACCTTCCCTTTTCTCTCTCTATCTACAAAGTCAGGGTTCCTTATGGTATAAACTTAGATCTTCACTATGACTGAAACAGGCTGAGCCTAGAGTAGACAGTACAAAAGAACTTCTGCACGATGTGGTTGTATTGGCACTTTTGGGACTACACAGACTTGTCTTTGTGTAATCACGTGATAGTGCACAGTCCCTAGTTGGTCTGGTGGAGATTAATATAGTCAGATTATTATTATAGTTAGATTGGATGAAAAAACACAATCCATAGTACAAACCAAAAACATATATCTGAAATGTTAAAGACTGATTCTACAATTTTTGATATGTTAGTAGCTCACCAATTCCACTGAATTATGCTAATTAAGTGTATTAAATAAAACCAGATCTTTACTATTGAAATTCCAGTATCTTCTACAAACAGGGCTTATAGCTCTTTATGTGGGGAGGGGTTTTATTAGCTACATGTGAGAGCCGCTCAGTCAGATAGAAAGATGAACTCCCAGGTGCTTTAGCACAACTGGAGCTGCAGAATGTTTCTTGTTGCGCAGAAGTGTAAACATTCTTCTCCCAGGCACATACTTATTTTAATGGAAAAGCAAGTCAAAAGGGATAAACCAGCAACAGTAATGAACTTGTTCTGCTTCATTTTCCACTCAGTGATTTAAATATTTAGCCTTCAAGTGGGAAAAACAAGTGCGACTGTGTACTTGTTCTCTAACTTAACTGCCAACTTCCTATTAATAGTTCGAGATAATTACACATGACTAGTTTTCTAAAGAGGTCATTGTTGCTGCAATGTCTCTGGTGTGCCTTGTAACTGTGTGCAACTGCAGAAAGGTGAATTCCTCTGCCACTTCTGTGACTGTGTTACAAGCAGAAGGAGCAAATAGTAGGAACATGAGAAGTTCTGAGACCTGGATGTCTGGCACAGTGATGGACCTGAAATGAGGGTGATGATCAAGAGATAACTCTACTGCAAGTTAAAAGTGTCACTTGAAACTCCTTAAGAGCCAGAAATCAAATTAATGATTTTGGTTCCTTAGAGAAAAGGCTGCATTTCAACTATGTAAAACCTTAGAAATATCAAATAACACTGCTTTGATCTGTAGAGGGCTAAACCTTTCAAACCAAGAGCGTATGAAAATGTGCAGAACCATTAAAATATTGAAAGAAATTTCACTGAATTTGTTTATTATACATATCTCCCTTTACAAATAACAATTAAATACAGTGCTAGTTATAAATATTTCCGTATTCATTTTTACAGGATTTCAGCCTTTATAAAGCATGTTGCAGTTGAGTCTGATTATCTTTAGGTAAAATTGGTGTATACTTAGCTTCCTGCGAATAAAGTCACTGCAGAACACAAATCCTAGCTTAAAATATTTTAAAAAGAGTATGGAAGTTGGCTGCAGAAATCAAATATGGGAGCCCTGGGAGAGGATTTTTTAAAAGAAAGTTATGATGACTGAATGTTTTGTGAGGCAAAAGTAGTATAAGCACACTATTGGGATTATGCTGATCATGCCTTTAGTTTCACCTGATTTTCAAAGGAAGCAGGTGATTACAATGACAGTTAAAATGCAAGAGATTTTTCTCAGCTGTTATTTAACGGAATCATTAATCACACTTTTTGGACATTGTATTTTGTCTAATAAGATGGCTTTGTGTGTTATCTCAGATAACACATTCTGGCATATGCATTATTTTTCTGATTCTTGAATGTGTAGCAGAGAGGAGTTAACTACATCTGAGTCTAACAGACATTTCCTGCTCTGAAATATTTAAACACTGTTGAATAAACGTAGACAAACTGAAGGTCAGTTAACTTTAAAAGGAGAATCAAGGATTGCACTATGCAATTCACTCTCAGCCATAATTCTAAACATTTAGCAAACTATTTTGATATTAGTGAACCTAAAAAAAATTATGTGAATAGCAACTTTATATTTTCTTATCTTTCCTGCTGACAACCTTTTAACCAAATCAGACATAATTTAGCTATTCCCTTATTTTTACAGAAGGGCCGGGGAGCAGTTGAACTTGACTACCTGAAATAAGTTCTGTCTTTATCTAAAAGTTGTGTGGTCTTGTAGGTGTTCAGATCTTTTCTGTCCACTCTTACCTTCTCAGTGTCCTCAAGGTGTCTTGCAAGTCTTGCGCATAAAATTGAGCTGCTTTGCTTGGGTGTCCATTCTGTTAGGCAGCAAGAGTGTGTGTTGGAGAAGGGGTTCAACCTGAACAAACAAGGGAGGGTGAGGGCACTGTCCCCTCAGCTGTGTGAGGCTCAGGTGAGTGCAGCAGTGTGCACAGGTACTTGTTTGTAAGGTGGTGCTTATATCACCTCCCACTTGGTGTTCTTAAAGTGGCACAATCCTTTCCAAAGAACTGATGAAGCCAGTCTGCCTTGAGCACAGTTTGCTCAGTATCAGCAAAACAATAGCTGGCTGTTCACACATGCACAAGCTGTTTGCGGAGACAGTCACTTGTAGGGAAAATTGATGGATGATTTTTTGCCAGGAAACCACTTGGGCTTTCCTTATAGATCATCTTATTTACTCAAAAGTGAATAATCGGATTAACTTGCCCCCATTCTGACTGATTTATTATTATGACTAGCACATGCAACCATCAGAGCATGAAAGCTGATGCCCCTGAGGTCATTGCAAATCCAAGTGGTTCATACACCCAACTCTCTTCCAACTATGCATGTTCTACAACCCACTTGCTACTTACAAGCTTAGCTTTATTTAAATATCTGAAAAATCACAGCTGTGCTCAGGCTGCTGCAGTATCTATGATATAGAGTAACGAAGACAGAAACCTTTTCAGAAGCTTTGCTAAACCAGCTCTGGCTCTGCTCCACGCTGTTGTGGAAGTGGCATTAGGCAGTCTCTGAGAACTGGCCCTCCTGCCTGAACACAGTGTTGCATCTGGCCCTTGCCTGTTGCCAAGGGAAGGGGTGAAGGCCAAACTGCAGTCTGCATTAAAACCCCCACGGGTGGGAGCAATGAAGTCTGTGCAATGGATATGTCCTAAGGAGTGTGTGATTGCACCTACTCAAACCAAATTTTAGATTGCAAGGATGTCCATTTAGACCTCAAAGCCATCTAATTATCAACATGTTTTTTAAACTCTTACAAAACAGAGAAATTATGAAGTAGAGTGTTTTTTACAGAAAATAACAGCTGTTAAGAATAATTTTTCACATGATGGATATTTTTTGTCTGAACAATTGTTTGGGGGCCAGAGGGAATAATTGTTTTTCACTATACAAGACAGAATTAGTAACACTTTGCCCTCCAAAACTTGACATGTGACTTCCAATGCTCATATTTGATGCTAATTCGTTTTGCCAAAATCAAATTCCTTTTTAAGTACATGTGAATACATGGGAAATGGTGGCAGTCTTAAAATACACAGCCAGTATTTAAAGTTAGGATAGGGTGGATTAGGCCTTTAAAATAAGTTCACAAATGTTTCAGGAAACAACTTTGAAGGAAATGGTTGCTAGTTTTGGGGAATCCTGCCCTTCTACAAATTAGAGGATTCTGTATTGTCTTCATATGTAGATCTAGAAAATAAATTTGCTGCCCAAATGCTGAAACAATCTGCTTTTCAGGCCAGGACTGCTGTTTCAAGACCTGCCTGCTGTCAGCAGGATTGCTGGAGGTGGCAGCGTCAGGCAGGGTGACAAATATTTGCTTTGAGGTTTTATGTCCTCACCTAGTACCACAAGTAGCTACAGTGTCTGAACAGCATTAGCATCTGTAGCTGTGGAATAACACATGAAGTCCTTTATCCTCTTTCCTGGGTCTTCCCTCCCCACAGGGCAAACGGCCAAAAATGGGGTGGCGGTGGAACATTTCTGCTGTGGCATATATTCCTTAGACTAACACTGAAGGCAGCCTCTTACTTTCACACACACCTGCAAGTATCTCTAATTTTAAGGTAACTCTTGAACTCTCTGGAGATAAGCAGGATAAAATAAAAAAATTACCATAGCTTTAAATGTTGCATGGGTGGGGTGGGTGGGTGGGGGTGTTCAACTTCATTCTCAGGCTGTTGTTAATCATTGTAAACTTCTTAAACTTTATTGGAATATGATGAGTGGAAAACTACTATACGAGGTGATGCTCATGATCCTGTTTCCTTGTGCTCGTGGCAGTCAGTTTCACAACAGGAGTCATGCAAGGCTGAGGACTGTGGGCACGTGAGCTTATGGGTGCAGGCAGGCACTGGTGAGCTGTAAAGCATTTGTGATTGAGAATAGAGTTTGAAAGTGAAACAGTGCCTGTGGACTCCTGAGTCCTCACTTCCCCTCTACATACTGTTTCTGATGGATTAATACAGCAGCCTACCTAGACCCTAGATGATATGAAGTTCAGTACTTTATATTTGGCTGTGTTGTCCAGAAATAAGGCATTAGTTAACAGCTTGTAGACCTCCTTGCATTCTAAACACACGCATGGATAAACTGAAGACTTCGCTCACGTAAGGTTTATCTTTGCATATGTTGAGATTACAGCTCTTGGAAACAGCCCTATTTAGTATGCATTGTGATGAAGGATTTGAATATTGCTGGAGTAAATAATTAAGTAATCTGTGGGGGTAGACCACCTGCAGGCACCAAATTGTTCAAGCAGAAAGGTGTCTTGGTTTCAAGTTAGCCCTGTTGTATTAATCATTCTAAGTAAATACCTGTAAGATAAATTGCTTGATTTACAGAGAATAACAGCAAGAAGGATTTGCAGGCCCTGACATCAAACATTGGGTTGAGTGAGGGCCAGGAAGAGCCACGCCTTGTCACAGAGCAGATGGTGAGACCTTGTGCTCAAAATAATTCGGTAATTGAATTTAACCCAGTGCAGGAATGTTGTGCATGGCAAGTTGCTGCTCTGGAATCACAGTGATGTGCAGCAGTAGAAGGCTCCAGCCCCTTTGCTGGCCCCTAGGTTCACACCAGCTGTAAGCATGCTGTCCCTCCCCATTTACCTTCATACTTTGGCTGTTCTACCTCGCTGTCACACAAAGGGTGAGAGGAGCTGGTCTGGCTCTAGAGCTGGATGTTTCCTTGCTCAGCTCAGCTGTCCATGACCAAGCTGGAACTGACAAAGTGCATGTGAACGTGACTGATGGCCAGGCATTTGGCTTTGTGCACGGAGACATGCTCAGATGCTCAACCAGCCTTTGTACCATGTCACGGAGTTATGCAGAGCCTTTAGTTTGATCTGGAGAGTGCAGACTCTGAGCAGCTTCTGCAATGAGTGCAGTGTATCAGCTGCTTCAGAAGTGTAGGCGTCCAGCAAGCTCAGCCCTGTGCGGATCCCAGTGAGGGTCTGACAAACAGCCCTGTGGTGCACAAAATTAGGTGTATCTAAATCTCATTACTAGCTTAAAAAAGTGGCTTTGTCATGGCTCTACTGATTTAAAGGACAAGGGCATGGTAACCCCTGTTAGCTTCTGTGTGTTTTCTTCCACACACATCCCATGTAGTTTGGAACCTTGGGTTTCTTGTCTTGCTACTCCTTTGAGTCAGAAAGAGGCCAGGAGTTGCTGGAGGGGCTCAGGACAAGTGGTTTCTGGTACCACTTTTGAAGTACAGAAAGGTTAAAGACCTGCTGACTCTAAAGTTTCCCGTGGGAAAGGTAAGGTGGGAACTCATGGCTCCGCATCACCCTACCAGCACTGCTCATGTTGTCCTTCAGGGGACCTGTTGTGGGTGAAGGTGGCCAAGGAAACAGGCTGAGCAACAATAGTGGTAGCAGGTGCATCTGTATGGGTAGTTTTGTTGAGGGAAACTTACAGAAAGGGATCAAAATACAGGTTTGAGGCTCACGGGTAAAGGGGTGTTGGAAGAGCTTGTGGCTGCAAGTCACTTTAGGTATGTGCCCAAGAAATCTACTTTTTGGTCTCATAATAAATCAGTGAGTAAACAGCAGTAGGAACCCATAGGCAGTAGTATTAAGAGACGCAGTGGGCAATGAATAACAAAACAGACAAACTGGCCAGTGCTTTTGTTATAGACAATTTCCTCTTTATAGCTGGCATTTGTTTAAATGACAAATCAGGCTGGGAAAGAGTGAATTTTATTTTTTCATGCTGCATTGTCTGAGTTCACTAGCTACAAATGAAGAGGCAACTGATAGAGAAGGATGTTCCAGAAGGCCTGCCAGAGAGCAGCAAGGGAAGCACTAAAACTGGCAGACGATAAGGCGATTCTGGTTGCACTTCTTGTCGTTCCAAGTGCCATCGGTGTACATCTCCACACATCCCTCTTCCCCTTTGCCAGAAGGTTCATTTAAATACCAGTTAGTATAGCTCAGCTCTGTACCATCCAGGAACTGGAATTTACCTGGAATAAGAGATTCCTTTATCCCCAGGTAGGCATAGGTGTTAAAAGTTTTCACAAAGTACTGAATGGCCTCATTCTCGCCTGGGTTCCTTGGAGAAGCAATAGACCCTCCAGCCTCTTTGCATTTTTGCAGTGTAGTATTGAAATCAGCTTTTTTCCCATTAGTAGCAAATATTTTTCGTCCAGATTCTGTTATTGTCTTTTCCAAGCGGAGGACTGCAAGATAAAGTGAAAGCTGTTAAAGTTTCATGTATTGTTTTGTGGTCACTTTGCTGCCAATTTTAACTTCTGTTATTTTCCTCCATAACCTTAGATTAAACCCAAGAAAATGTAAAGGAGAGGAAAACCTGATATCAAAGCTAAAAAAAAAAAAAAAAGAAACTAGAAAATACAACCCCAAAAGCCAGAAGAAACCTAAAAATGAGGAGAGGGGGAAAAGGGAAGGAACACATATATACAGAGCCAGAGAAACAGGAGAAACACAAAAGAGGTTGGGAAGGTGGGAAGGAAATGAAGAATTCTACATTTGGAAGAAGTATATGATTTTCTTTGAGACTATAAGAGGCTGAGATGCTTTGCAGCATACAAATATCCTTGACATTTGGTGTTATGTCCTTGAATGAGTAGGATTTTAGATGTGATCATTTTGGTATGTTTTCAGTGTTCATTTTGTCTGTTGGGAGCATGAGGTCCCCAAAGAGTAGCTCACTGTAGACAGGGATTTTAATCTGGTTCATTCTGACTTGCTTGCACTTCTACTTCAGAACTGTTACCTAGGCATCTCCCACCAACCATGAAAATCTAATGCCCCCCTCTCTCCTTTTGAGAGTTATCAGGCAATGATTTAACAGTGAACAAGATATAAAACTGCAGAAAACATTGCTTTTTTTCTAAGAATCCACTTTTGCTCATCTTGTCTATCCATGCTAATCCAGTTACAGCAGAAAGTAAAGGCAGATACAATACCTCCTTCCAGTCTGGCAATCCGATGTTCCAATTGCTGATTAATGTCTCCCATTTCATTATCATCCACTGGTATGAAAGCTATGAACAAAAGCAGCTATTATGCACTTTGTGTTACAGTTTGAGTCTTGGCTTTCAAGATAAATCATGCAAAATGAATATGGACTTTTAAAATGTTTGTTTGACATGTTTCAGTTTACTGCTGTGTTTAAATAGGGAACATCTTTGTACATTTATCTCCTTTGTAAGGACAGGGGATATGTTCCAGGAAATTACCTGCAGAGCAGTTATGTTTATGGAAAACTGGAATTGGTAAACTGAGTTAGCCTGCTCTCTCTAAGTGGTTGAGCCAATTCAGGCAAAACATTGGCACTTGTGCAGTAGGTTTAGTGGGTTTTTAACTCTATCTAGGGACTGACTCCTTGACAGAATTTTTCAAGCTGTTCAGAAGCTTGCAGCTCCAAACTAGCACTCAGCAGCAAGTTTGTTGTGCTATGGAAAATCATAACCTTTTCTTTGTGAATTGAACCACTGTGTCATTAAATAGGAGAGATTTAAACATTTTACTTCATACAAGGAATTAATAATGACCTGATTATTTTCTCTCAAGTAGAACCCACATCAGATTACACAAGATAGCACTGAGTTTACAAAGCATAAAAATGGAACACTGCAGATAAAAATGGGGATGGTAACTTCACATACCTGGTAAAAATCCTTCTTCTCTTCCATCTTCAGTCAAATGCTTGAGAATAACAGAAAGAAGTCCTGCAGGTTTACCTTGAGCACAGAATGGGAGCAGGAAAAAAACTACTCCTAACATTTTGTGGAACAATTGTGGAGACAGCATCATTTAAAGCCAAAAGTAAACCAGACTGGTTTTCTCTCCAGTGTAGAGTTCTGCACTTAAAAAAATAAAAAAGGGAAAAGGAAAAAGTTTCAGATGAATGCCACTGATGTAGTTGAAGAGTTCCTCATTTCAAACAATTAAAATATTTTTCCAAAAGACTCAGTCTGGTACTCTACAAAAGCTTACAACGCAAAAACTCAAAGCATCCCCTTCAGAGCTTGTCTTTGTACAACAGATACCATTACATGCCATTTTTTCCTATGCAGAAAGCTATAGTTTCAGTTTTAATTTTACAGGAGAGCAATAGGCACATGGTGACTTTCACAAGAGCAAGCTGGTTTAGGACAAACTAGATCAAGCAAAACAGTTGTTAATGCTCATTCTTGCATTGCAGCATCCTTTTTAAAATTTATCTTCTCTACAGGTGACATAGTCTATGAAAATAAATGAAATTGTTAATAAAAATCTTGAGACATACACCTAAAATTGAAAATTTTGTGATAGTTTAATAGAGTCAACATAATTTAAGCAAAAACATATTTAAAGATGTTCAACTTACCTAGTTCCAATATGAATTAAGAAAGGCTTATTAAATGGTCTAATTTATAGGGCATGTAACTTGAGATTCATCTTCTTACCTACAGGAAATAAAAAGAACATGTCATATGATATGAATTTGCATATGATTGTTTTCTTCAAGAGGCAAACATACTTAAAATATGAGGAAAATACTTGAAGGTACTTTTTTAATTTGTAGAAACACTTTCACATATTTTAAAACACCAACTCTAGAGCAGAACAAAGCAATTTCTCAATACATATTTGAAATACCTACTGTTTCCACAGAATGGCTGTGTAAATGTCAAATTGTAAATGTCAGTGAAACTAAGCCAAAACAAATTCACCTCAAATACAATATGCACCATCATTCTCATTACTAACTGAGGCCTTAGCAGTGATAATGACTGAAGTCTCATAACCTAAGCAGAATCTCAGAACTGTAGCAGCAAAGCCAATAGACTTTGCTTTGTACATCTGCAGTATGTGGAGAGGAGACAGCTACAGAAGCACATACTGAAATACCTTACAGAATACTCCAGGGGAAGTTTATATATTGTAAATAACACTTTTCTCCAACAGAACAATGACCTTTCAGGGAAGGGAAAAGCTGCTTTACACCAGTCCTATGAGTACAGAGGTCTCAAGATGAGAAGCATCACTGAAATGCAGATGCCTTGCCAAGCATCTTAGAGTTATTCTCAGCTGAGAGCTGATTCTGTCTAATAGAGATTTTTAGGAAAGTTGTTCAAGGCTGTGCTCCAGTTCAAATAAGCAAAATGCAATCGCATCATCCTTGTGGTGTCAGGCCAGCATCCTGATGTTGCAGCAAGGCTAACACCCAAGGCAGTTGAGGAATAAAGTGCTTTGAGACTAGAAAGGGAACGTGAGCAGTAACCATATTAGTCTAGGATGCTGCCGAATCACCTCCAGAGGCACTTCACGCTGTTCCCTGTGCTTTCATACCCATCTCAACAAGTGATGTAGAGTCCTTTGTCCTGGGTGGTGAGTCTACAGATGCTTGACTAGTTCCTGCAGCATTGTTTACTGAGTGCCCTAGGAAAGATATCAGTCCTGTGAAAAATCAATAAGCAGTACCCAGTTGTATGTACCTTGACAGAAGAGGGCTGTTTTAAATTTGCATGAGTAAGCTTTGTTTAAAGTTTCACGTTAGATTTCAAGTTTCTTAGCTTTTGAGTGCTTGAGGTAGTGGTTTTAACAACCTTCATGCAGAGGCTTTCTCATTGTTTTTTTTGAAAAAAACCCCACCAAAACCAAACAGAGAACATAAGACAAGCTGTTACCTGGGTTCTAAATGAGCCCTAGAAAAGGTCACTGGCAGAACCTGGGCCTTTGCATCTGTGATGAAAACAACTTGAGCATTTCCACAGCATCTGGAAGAAACCACAGGTTAGGCAAATGTGAGAAGAGGATGAGGTTTGGCCTCATCCCATGCTGACTCAAGGCCTAGGAAACCTGGAGGGAGACAGAAGTGTTTTCTGATAGACTACCAAGAAAAACTGCCGTGGTTTTGATAAATTATAAATTTTTCTTCTCTGGATTTTTGTCAGCATATAAATAAGATGCAGCAAGCTAAAATAGATAATTAAATATTAATAATCTACTATGCTTGTTTATGATTTCCTAATAGAATATTTTATATAACCTCATAACTTGTAAACTATTTGCTGATCTTGCTTTGAGCCACATATCACAGAATCCCAGCAAGATTCAAGGACACAGATCTGATAAAGAAAAAATTTTTGAGTAGTGATGCAATTTTTCTTCTATCATTAAGGGGTTTTATATTTTCAGTTCTAGTGAAACAAATGCAGAATATTCTGAGAGTAGGTTGTGTTGCACACTGTAGGTAGGAAAGTGCAAAACATGCTAAGGACAATTGTTGTCCTTAGCAAACATTGGCCAACACTACTTTCTTAGCTGATTCAAGAAATACAGACACTAGAGTTGAATTTCAGTTGATGACAGTGGCTAGGTGTTCCTTCCATAAACCTGTTTGTTAGTCTTTCCTCTGTACGCTTAGCCTCCTGAAAGTTAGGGTTTTTTCCTCCACAGTGCTAGTCACACCTCAGGTAACCTTAAAAATTCTCTCCTTATTCTCTGTTTGCATTTAAATGCCCCTGAGCCCACACCCCACCCATATTTTCTGTTTACAGTGATTTTGTGCTGTTCTGCTGTTGTTTCCACCCTGTCTTGTTACCACTTTGTCCTGTGCTTTCTGCATTTCCTTTTCTTTTCCAAATAATCACCACACTGTCCCCAGCAGCTCTGTTATGTTTGGGAATATCAGGAAAAGCACAGAGCATGTAGGACCTGGTGTCTCCCCTTCTCAGAGGACAGCTGAGGCTATTTTTGCTAAGCATTAAAAACATGAAGCAAAGAATTCAGCAAGATACGGTCACCCGGAACCATAAGCTTCAATACATCATTATGGTTTTTTGTTTGTTTTTTTTTTGTTTGTTTGTTTGTTTGTTTTTTTAAATTTTTAAACAGCAGAAAGTCTTTGCTTTACCTGGAAACAGTGTGACCAGTGCACATAAATGCTACTGTCATCTTGCTCTGCTGACTTGTTATGTGTAAAAGATCCAAGTGGAGATCACTAGATGTCTCTGTTAAGTCATTTGGTGCAGCTCAGCTGAAATGCACAGAAAGAAATCAAGTTTAGTATTTTTAGCAAATAGAAAGCAAGACAACATCTCATCTCTTCAACAGCTGATAGCCAAATAGCATTCTAATGGGAAAAAAACCAAAACCTCACGATTATGAACCAGATGAAACTATTATTTCATATATTCTGTGGTTGTCCTCTGTTATCTGCAGAAGGATAAATTCACTAAAGTCTTTACTACCATAATTACCATTGCCACAGGCTCCTCAAGGGTTAAGGTTCCCTCTCTCCCCAGAACTGTTCAGCTCCTCAGCAAAAGGGCAGAGATGGGTGAAACTTTCATTCGAGGTTTCACTTGGCATCACACTTGGCTTATCACCCTTGAGCCAAATTCTGCCAAACCCTGGTTTCCTAACAGGTACTTCAAATAAAATCCAAGTCCCTTTATCATTTTTGAAGGTGCTATTATGATTTCCTGTAATCCTGTGTCTATTGTGCTTCAAAATCAGGTATGTTTGTATAACTGTAGGTTAACACGATTTTCTAGCAGTATGTTTCAACTTCTGGTAATCCCTTGCAATCAGATACTCTGAGGTCCAGGGAAACATGTCACTTATACCATTGCACAATACTCTCAAGAACATTGTTTTCTTCTGGTTCATAGGAATTGTAATGCCATTAGTCTTTCTACCACTTCTCAGTGTGGTTTTAAAAGCAGGTAACAAATTTCCCAATGGCAAATATTTCTTCTATTTGCACTTATGGTTCTTCTAAAGAAAAGCTGCAAATAAATGTAAAACATAGATGAACCCTTACCCTACTTTATGGCACTACTAGGATATTGCAGCAGCAAGCACTGGTGTTTTTCCACCATAGTACTTTTTTTTCTGGTAAAGAACAGAACAATAATGTAATTATTCTTTAAAATTGGCTTGAAAATAAAAAAAAAAATAATTTAAGGAGATACAGGTCACAATTTATGTAAGATAAGGTAGCTCTGCCAGCCTGTGTGACATTCTGTCAGTTTTGTTCATATAAGGTTGAATTAGAAGTCAATTTTCTCAAGAATCACAGGGCTTGCTTTTTTTTTTTTAAGCAAATCTCTACAAAAATCAGGACGCTGCAGAATAAATCTTACTTGCTGGAATAGAAGGTCAATTTCTTCACATGTGGTAGGGATTGGCAGGGGCTGGTGTAAGGTTTCTGAGTGCTCAAAATTGTAAATAGTATTTCTAAACTAAAGAAACTAATTATATTATATTATGCTGTTATAAAAGAAGATATCACTCTAAACCAGAGAGAATTCTCTCTGAAATAAATATCCATAATTATGTCCATGGTCTTACTGTTAAGTATACTGTAATATAATATTGTATAATGTAATCCTATACTATAATAATAGTTGTATTCAGAGTGGTAAAAGGGGGAAGCCAGAGCGTAGCAAAAGAGCTGAGTAGGATGTTATATGGAGACATTAAAATAACTCAGGTGTTTCACTCATCTACCTGAAATGTTACACATCCAGTGTGAACCATAAAGGGTAAAGTGCTGCCTAGTTGTTCTTTGACTGGATCTTAGGAATATTCATTTTTAAGCAGCATGGTTCTTTTCCTTTCTTCAATAGTACTGGCTAAAGCAGAAAGAAATTGTACCCTAGGACCTATTCCAGATGCTTTCCTTATTGATAATAGCTTTTGACTTAAAAAAAATGAAAATCTTATTTTCCTCAACTGGATAAAAAACACCCTTGAAGCCTTGAAGACTAAATCTGTTTAGATATAGACGTTATATTGTGTTAAGCCATTTGTAAGATTTTACACATTAAGGATTTTAACAAGAGATTGCTATAGTCAGCTTGTAAACACCAATGTGGTAGAAATGAATTGGTCATTAACCATAGGAATAGGATACTCCAAAACTAGACAGTAAAAGATCATGTTTGTAGTGATTTTTTTTTTTTTCTTGGGCAGAGGGATCTCTTTCTCTAACATCATGCTTTTTTGAGACAGGTAATCACCTTGCTTTAACAAAGAATTTGCATGGCTAAAGGACTCAAAAATTACTAGCAGCATTTGCTTACTAAAACAGTAATAAACTAAAAGTTAAAATTCAAGAGGTAGTTTTAAGTAAATCTTCAACTCTTTCTAGAATCTGTGGTGCAGCCAGGAAAATTAAAAGGTGCTAATATACCCTTATTTCTTCTCAATGTGACAGAGTCAGAGTTTTTGTCATGACATGATCTATTCCCTTTCCATGTGAAACTTTTGTCTAAAATGCTATCATGGTCATAGGTCCTAGAGCAAGCTACTTTGTAAAGCAGGTTCACACTTTGAAATCTATCCAACATGGTATTGGGTGTACTTTTTCCATTTCAGAATCCCTGTCTGCTCGCTGATCAGTTGGGGTGCTGCATGAAACCTGGACGTGGATCATTCATTGCCAAAAGTACCTGAAGATGTTAAACCTTTCCTACTAGACAGGACTTGAAATGACTGAATAGATCCCATCTCTCTTCTCAGTGTAGACCAGGGCACAAGACTGCCCAGAGTCAAGTCCAGCTTCCTAGGGGCTCCCTGCAGAGCCAGATGTGGGGGGGAGGAGGATATGAAGTGTTTATGAATGTATTTTTAACTCTACCCCTTCTTTTTTTTTCCCCCGCAGGTGGCATGAAAATGAAAATGGGTGAGCCCAGGACCCCTTACTGCCAGGTAAGTGTGTGAGAATTTGCTACTCATGCTACATATATCTTGGTATATCTGGATCTAATGAAATATTTATCTAAGTGTTTTATAGAGAGTAGCTTCTGAAACTAAGGGAATTAATTATAACTGGTACTGTTAATATTTTTATAAAACAAAACTTAATTGTGGATGGTGAGTGAATCAGCATGTGCTTAAATATGACACAAGCTCTATAATTGAAAGTGATGTACAAAACTTGAGACCACAATTGCTTCTGTGAAGTCAACTCTGGGCATTGCTTTTTAAGGCAGAAACTATTAAGTACTTGGAAATGCTTTCACTATGAAGTTCTGGGCAATTTTAACTTCAGGCTTTTCCAATATCCCAGGTCAAACCTCTGCATTTCTCCTCTAATCTTCACAAAGGCACAGTCTGCCATGAAACTTGAATTCTGAGATATTCTCAACCCTCCCAAAGAGAGAAACACATCAGATTAAGCACATTTTAATTATATTAATCACCTACCACATTTGGTATTTTAAGGATTAAAAAAATACCACAATATGATCAATTTTAGATTTGAAGATATAGAAAATTTGCAGAAATTTCATAAACCTAAGACAAAGGATATTTCATTGTCTCCATACTCTGAGGTGGCTGAAAGGTCATTCTTTAAAATTCACAGATTGTGAGACGATTCATGTTGCACTTTTTGTCATTCCAGCTCCCATCCATGTACATCTCTACACATTTTTCTTTCCCTTTCCCATTAGGCTCATGTTGGTGCCACTTGGTGTAACTCAGAGACCTGCCAGTTATAGCCGTAAACTGGCCTGAAGTCTCGCAGTGTTTAATGCCCAGGTAAGCGTATTGCTTATACTGTTTCACAATGTCCATAATAGCTTTATTCTCCTCCTCGTTCATGGGAGTTGCAAGAGTTCCTCCAGCCTGTTCACATGACTGTAGTGCAGATCCGAAATCAGCCTTCTTCCCATTGGTAGCAAAAACTTTTTCTCCTACTTCTCTTATTTTCCCATTCAAAGCAAGCACTGAAACATAAAAAGAAGAAACCTAGCTAGCTTTTTAAATTTCCTATGGCCTACCGATGAAAAACCAAAGAAAGAGAAATCACAAGATAAAGAGAAAATTAAAAACAGTAAGACAAAGAGAGGCAAAAATGAGAATACAGGATGCATGGGAAAAAAGATCTTAAATTTTACCCATTCACTAGTTGCTTCCTGAATATACTGTGAGGCTGCTTGTGGTGATCTGTCCTTGTCTCCAAGACAAGGATGTCCCACTAAGATTTGCTACATACTCTGAGTCCCATTATATTGTGTGTGCTTTCTAAAGAGGATCAGATTACTTTGAATTTGAGCAAGTGAAATAGAGAAGTGATAATTTTTTGTGACTTCTTTGTCAGTATGAAACAATTTACCACCCTCAACAATGGCTGCTAATAGATAAAAATATATGGTACAAGACTGAGGAATTCTCACGAATCTGTGTGGAAAGTGTAACATCAGTTGGAATATTTTTCAAATAAGTCAAATTTTAATAAATGTGTATTACTGTTGCTGAAAGAAATCTGCTTCTCCATGAAAATGGAGTCTTAATTTCCCCTGCTTTGGGTGACAAAGTGGAGTTTTGAGGTACAGTATCATTTTCAAATGCAATTTCTCTCCTGCAAGTCACGAGTCTTTAGTTAACTTTGCCTATTGCACTTAACACTGTGAGCTGAAAAAGTAACAAGGGGAAGAATTACCGCCTTCAAGCTGGAAGAGTCGGCGTTCCAAATTTACTAAAAGATTGTGGCACTCATTGTCTGGAGAAACAGGTAGACCTATACAGATAAAAATAAAAGTTATACAATCAAGCAAAATTAGGCTTTGCTGCTAGGAATAGTTCTCCTGATAAAACTAATCATTTTCCAGAACTAAATAGCATGCAATGTATCTTTTTTAACATCATCAGGTGTACAATACATATTTTCCTAGTATTTTTCACATTGTTGTTAATCTATGTTAAAGCAAACTAACAAAAAAACAAACAAACAACAAAAACCTAAAACTTCTCCTGTGAAAGAAGTGATTCTCTTTGTAAAGTCAATGGAAAAGCACTGCACTGTATATATTTATATATACAACACTTATATATTAAAATATTGATTGATAACCTGTTCACTTTCCCTTTTCTCCCAGAAGAGAGACAAGGCCAGCCTTTTAGAAAAGGAAAAATAAAACATTAAACTGCCTGTTTCCTCCACTCAGTTTTCCTCCCTCTGCTTAACACAGCTGCTTGCTTGAGAGGACATCCTTCTGCCTCACGCACCCTGCATGACAAGGACCTGTTGCCAAAAAGGGAAGTTTACTTACCTGGTACCTGTGGCAGTCCTTTCAGACCATCTCTTCCAAGGATATCAGGTAGCTGAGAAGCTTCTGGACATTTACTCAATGCATGGCAAGTCACTAACAAAGCAGCTACTGCTGTGAGTATGTAGGATGACATGACTGCCCAGGCCAGCTGTAAGAAAACCCACACATTTGTCAGGCAATAATTCTGTAAGAAATCGTAGGCATTGGCTTATATAATTGCACACTCCCCCACTCCCATTCATCCCTTCTTAAAATTTACATTATTTCCTTGCTTAAAAAAAAGTCTATAGTTTAGGTATTAGAGATTTCCCAGACTTCTTTTGCTACCATTGTGTAGCTTATACACAAAACTGTTTTTAGTATAATTCAGCTTGACATGCTCATTACAGAATGATAGCCACACATTTGGGAGTAGTGAAGACAAATTATCCCTTTTGCTATCACTGACTTTTTGTTGGATTAATTCTTGAGAAATGATGGGCCTGGATGTAACAGATCACACTTCAGCCATTAGTTGTCTGTAAGGACTATAACCACTCAATGATACTTATGATACTAAACTGAAAAGCACAATCTGTTACAGTGGTTGTTGTAATGTTTTGGAACTAGTTAGCAGTCTCTTTAAGCACAGTACTATTTAAGAACATTTGTTTGACATAAACAGACTAATAGTGTTTTACACACGGGCAAAACCTTATAGCTCAATTGATATTCCTATCTTGTTTTGGACAAAATTCCATAAGCTTGAAAATGTCAGAGTCAGTCTTGTAGAAAATGCATTTTTGCTGGTTGGCAGCAGGCCTATCCATCTTATTTTATCCTTTCAGATATAACATTAAGTAGGGTTATCATCTTAGTGCTGAGATATTATGACTAAAGCCCACTCAAATTATACATCATGGATTTACAAACTAGTGGGTGGGTATGCAGTGCCGTTATGAAACCTGAGTCAAAGGACTATGAGTTACTGTGGCATGGAGATATCCAGTATTGACATCATTCAGTTAAAATAATAATATAAAGCAAGGTTCAAGAGGCCAGAATTGGTATCCATTTTTAATGAGGTGATCTTGATGGGCTGACTCTCATACAAATCATATAACTTAATACTCATGACTACACTTTTCTATTGAGATGAGTTAAAGAGGATCCTGTACTAATCTCTCTTAAAAGCTTTCATCCTTAAAAAATATCAGAATTGACACGTAATATGTGCTAAATCCAGCTCCACTCAAAACTGAAAATAAAACCTTGGTTGGCTTGAATGCCACAAGATTATTAACAACTGGATTCATCAGTTATAAAAAGGTATTTGTTTCAAAGTATATATGCCAAGCAGGATCAAAATATCAGTTTATTACCATTTGTTAAATGGGCTGAGCTTTTCTTTTTAAAAAAGACGTATTATTTAAATCTTCCAGATTGATTCTGTTATAGAAAAATTTTGAGATTACTCTTAATCTGCATCAGCACCAACTCATTTTTCTAGGGGAAAGTCTCATCAAAGTCTATTCAGTGGGACATAACCTTGATCACAAGAATATTCAATTATGTCAAATTTGTAGCATATAGAATCTGTTTAATCAATAGCAGTACCTATTCCTCGTGGTCAAGAACTTCCACATTGAGTGGGAACACGTGCAGTATTAAAAGTGGCGTCGAGTTCTTTGTGTTGAATCTGAAGTGTCTTGAGCTGTTTACGCTTTACTATATTGAAGGCTAGCAGACACCTCTGAAAATGCTGGACAATGACTCAGAGCGAGCAGGTTATTAAAGTGTCTAACAGAAACCTACCTTAGGTGGTGGCTAGGAATACTTACATCCCTGAGATAAGGAAATGCAATTACATGTTCGCTTTGCCGCATGATCATCATTCAAGGAATTACATTTGAATGGACTACTGCATCCAGCTCATAATCAGATTATGATGCAGAGTCAAAGTCTTGATCAGTTATAAAGCAAAATGGAAAAAAACACAGCTCTTCAGTTTTAATCCACTTTTAATGACCTTCATCAGTCATTACTATCTAGTGTCCTTCAGGCATCTCCTAATCTACTGAAATTACTAGTATAAGCAAAGTAAAAAATTACTAATAAAGGAAAACTTAATTTTAAAATGTAAATATGATCACAGAAATCGAAAGAAATGGATTTGCCTTCTAGCTGAAATTCTTTGCATTTTATGAAAAGGAAATTCAACTTACCCTTCTGCTTCAAAGTGAAGTGAAAGTGCAGTTCACACAAGTCCCCTTTATATGGTGTTCTGTTTGTTGAACGACACCACTGAGGTGGAGACTGGATACTGAGGGCACAAATGAGCTTTTTTTTTGTTATGCAAATGCTGAAATCAGTTTTAAGGCTTGAGCAATTTCTTTTTCCTTAATAACAATAGAAAGACAAAGTTGCAGAAAATACAAACTAGAACTAACATATAACTCCAGATTTTTAGACACAAACAAAACGTATAAAAATGTAAAGTAACTTTCAGTGATTTCAGGTCATATTGTAAAAATTGTTTCTTGTTTTACAAAAGCAAATATGTCATATGACTGTCAGTGGCTAAAGGTACTATTATGAATCAAGGAATCGTGATACCTTCCAGATAATCTGACCTGGAAGTTAGAATGCTAAACTTTGGTTCCCATCTTTTTGTATATGATGTAATTACCTTATCTTAATACAATGTTTCCATGAGCTTCTGGTCTCTTTTGCATATGGAGTACAGCTGATTCTCTCTTGGTCAAAGATGGATCTTGGAAAAACCTGTATACACGCACAAAATTCTCCAATGGACAACATTTTACAAACAAACAAACAAGAAACCAGAGGTTTTGTTCCTCTGGTTCCCCAGGAATGCATATTGCGATCTTCTGAGTAACTTCCTTCTGGTTCTGATGCCTTCTATTGGAGAATGTTGGATCTTAGACAAGGTTTGTTTCATAAACCTTAGCAAGTCAGCACATCAGTCTGTCACCTGCAAGACAGAGATACCTCTGCTTTACACCTTTTCTCTGTTTTGCCAGTTTATACTGTGATCTCTTAAGGATAGGATATTTTCTACTTTTCATTTGCATTTTACTAGAACTATTTAAATTTTGTCATAATCCCTCACTATAGTGTCTGTGTTCACAGCAGAACTGACAGCTGCAAGCTGACATCTTTAGGCTCTGTGTTCAGCAATTAAAGAGATGTTTAACATCAACTGGCTGCCCTAGCTAAGAGAAAATACAAAAGGAGGAGATATGTGTAGTGCAGTTACTTAAATCCACTTCCATTCACAACTCTAAACCTCATCTTGCACTTAAAAGTGCTCAGCATGGTCTGTCCTCCCTCTCAGAAAACCCCCCCCACAAGTAGCAAACTGAGGACAAACTGAGTGTCCTTTTTGGCAAATGATCAATTAATACTCACAAATGTATGCTGTAAACAAACTATCTTCAACTTCTTCCTGTACCTGATATGCAGCAAATCTTAGAATGCAGATTAGTAATTTTTACAAAACCTCTCACCCTACCAGTGGAAACTATTTCCATCTGTAGTCTAGAAAAGGTAGATGAAAAGAAATGGTGTTGAGTGTATAAGTGGTGGATTAGACAGTACCCAAGAGATAACTTTTTTTTTTTTTGCCTGAATCCTATTGCAGTTTGGGAATAGCACAGATACCAGGCAATTCAGCACCATCAAGACACAGGTCAATCTGTTTCTGGGTGGCAGCAGACCTCTGGGGTACCTAGGAAATTTCTTTAGTTGCAGGATAAAATGGAACTTAATGGATTAAGATTTTGAGAGGTAATATTTTAAATATTTAGGTGCCCAAGTCCTGGGAACATAAAGAACACAATCTCATACAGATCCAGTTTCTAGGCAACTCTGCAACAGTTGTATTAATTGTTCTGCTGTATCACTGCCCACATATATCCTCCCCATACAACTTTAATACATGAACATTATATAAATCTCTGCAGATCTGTACTCTTTCTACCACCTAACACAGTTTATAGTCACAAAAAAAAAAAAAAAAAAAGAATTGAAAACATGAAATAGGGAAATTAGAAAAGCCCTACCAGCTATTATCCTTGTCCATTTGGGAAAGTGTGGCATGAGCAAAACATGGTTTATAATGTAAGAAAACCTTATAAATTATTATCTTTTACCAAAACCTTCAAAGAAATATACATTTGATAACAGCTGTTCTCCCATGAGTCAGATTATGCTTACACAATGGATGCTGATAAGAAATCTAAAACATAATCTAACCTAAGAGATTTCTTAGCCATTAGATTTACCTTCCCTAGTTATGTGGCAGAGAATGAGGGAAAACAAATATACTAAACTGAGTAAGAAAGAAAGTAAATATTTCTTCTGCAACCCAGTACCCCTGTAGAATAACTAAAAGGCTGAGTATTTTGAAATTTGCAGGTAAACCTGTGTGGTAATGACTGAAGGTCTTTAGCTGGGAAACACCCACAATACCCAGTCAGGGAACTCTAATGGTTTCAGTGGACCCCAGGTACTGCATACCTCTTTCTATCATTAAGAAAAATGATAAGAG
This sequence comes from Margarornis squamiger, assembly GCA_035222235.1. NCBI lineage: Eukaryota > Metazoa > Chordata > Aves > Passeriformes > Furnariidae > Margarornis > Margarornis squamiger. The sequence continues at coordinate 10,390,423 of JAWWTY010000158.1, forward strand.
TATTAAATATGCTGTATTGTTAATACCTGCGGATTAAACCCAAACCCTGCAATGGCCTGCTCAACTATCAGCAAAGGAGAATCTGGGGAAAAAAAGGATTCTGATTTTCAAAGATTGAATGTACCCAGTAAGACTGCTTCTTTATATAACAGCTGTGCGTGCTACCCTCAAAAACCTAACTGCAAGGGGGTTTCAAAACCAGAACTAATTTCATATAGCCTTCAAATCTCTCATTTTTAGAACACAAGGTAAACTCTTCATTTTGCTCACAGTGTTTTGAAATGAGTGATTATTAACTGATTATGATAACTTATCATATCCTAATCTCCATAAAGCTATGCCACACTCTTTCACATAAAACACAGTGCTGTATAGCCTTTTTAGTTTATTTTATCAATTTGTGAGACATTAATTTTAAATGTGTCACTGCTGCAAGTTCCTGATACCGGCTCTCTGAGCTTGTCCTTGGCACAGTATCTGTGTGACAAGCAGGTGTGGTCAATTCTTCATGTTTACCTTATTCAAAACAACAGTCATTTTTAATATTTGTCTAGTATTTCTCCTGTAATCTATTTGCTGTGCTGCTACAGAGCTTTAAATCATATAGAGTTAAGTGCTTATAGTTTTAAGAATTCTCATTGGCTTCAGCTTAAGACCTCATCAGAAACACATAGCACTAAACATATGTCACCTCTTAAGTCATGAAACAATTAAATGCCTGAAGTCCTGCCTACTCTCTACCTGCAGTTTAACTTTATTGAGACAAAGCCAAATAATAAATATGGGAAGGTAAACAGTCCCCCACCTTTGGAAAATAAGAAACACTGATAAAATAATTTGTATGTTAATTTACAGTGCACTGATGCAGGAAGAGGGTGAAAAAATGTAGAGAATATGGTACCTTACTACACTACTAATACTGAAAGATAAGAAATTCTGCTGCGAGTGAGTTTTAAAATTTGAATTAGCGCTGTGTGTATCCTAGACTTAGGCCACTTTAACTTGAGGATAAAAATCTTACAAGAAGGATGTGATTGCTGATGAGGCATATTTATACGTATGAAAAAACACAGCATCACTGACACACTCTCAACTTAATAGCACACTATTATTTTAGGCAATGGATCCCAGGACTGAGATTTCTAAGGTTAAGTGTAGATGGAGGAAAATAAAGAATGCTGAATATAGATCACAAGGTTCCTAAAAAGAGGATAATGAAGGTAGGGAACAGAGTGCGGACTAGTGGATTTTAAAGAGCTGGTTTCACTAGACTGTACTGGATAGCCCTTGCACAGCATTGTTCTTGCAAAGTACAGAAAGCATAAGCTTAAGACAAAGAAAAAAAAAAAGGCTTCATACTTCTTTCCATTTATTTTACATTCTAGGAAAAGCAATTTAAACTATGCTATCAAGAAAAGAGGTGACCAGGTTTTCAGAGCTTTTGTTAAAAAACAGACATGGTTCTCTCCAGCCAAAAAAACTTACAATGTAAACCTGTGGTAACAGAAGAACTACTTGTCCTTTGCTTTCAGATTTTATCAGATTCCTTCTTTCTCAGATTATTAAATCAATTAATTTATACTATAGATTCAGAGTCAACAAACTACAGGACATCAGCAAAGCAGTCTCTTGAATTATATAAAGATGGTAAGCAAGTTGCTAAAAAAGTCATTTTGACTGAACTATTATTTCTATGCCTTGAAAAACGGAAGAGAAAAAATCAACAAGTGCATATTAAAACAAAGGCATCAAACAGCTCTTGCTTTGACAATGACATGGCAGATTTTTAGACACGGGCTTCTTCCTTCAGACAGGGCAAGTACTCCTCCCTTCTCCCTTCCCCTTTTCTCTATCCAGGTTTAGTAAAAATTTAGCCATATTGTAATCAGCTTCTGTCTTGTCCTTTTATAAACAAACAGAAAATCACGAAAAATCTCATTCTAACTTCACAACCTAATAATGATTTTCAGATCTGTTCCTTACTTGTTTCATATCTAGAGAAACTGCAGTTTAGACAGATGGTATTCCTATGATCATTGAGGAATTACATTTTTGTTTCCAAAGCATCAATTCATTTTTTTTATCCTGTAGGCCATATTACCAACTCTGTAATTCCTTCTTGCATCTTCCACATCAAGTAAGTAGTCCCCTATGGGAATACTACATAACAGTATGGGAGGTAATTCCTAATCTTTGTTCAACAACACCACAAGATTACTCACTGCAATATTGATTAGGGGTCTCACAATGGAGTAAATATTGCCTTTTTTTACTGGAAAAAGTAACAGTGGAAAGAGTAACGAAGGAAGTGTCCCACCACATCATGTTCCCATAGAGATGAACTGGATTCCATCCCTCCTATCAAAAGTGGTAATAGGAAGCAATTTATGCTTGAACAGCCCCTGGCCAACATTGCCTTGGAAATATATGCTTGCAATTCATATCTTGTCCTTATAAATAGCCACCTGGCCCCTGTTATCAATTTAAAATAAAGATAATCTAGCCTGCAGATAGCAAAAAACCAAATCCTACCAAGCTCTTATTACATTGTAATTGCCAGGAAATGGCCCATATAATGTCTCCCTGATAAGTGTTAGGACATATATATCCAAAAGCATGGTCAATATTTTATTTGGAATTGAAATTCAAAGTCCCTGGGAGAAACTTGTTATTGAAAACACATGGCAGAAACCCCAGACCTGTAAATGAAAATAATAAACTCACCGAGCTCCTGTTAAGGTCCGATGGTCACAGTAAAATAAAGCTGCTTTGCACCTTACTGAAGGGACACCAACCGGTAATGGATTCTCAGGAAACACCACCTATTGTGGTTGTTGTTGCTGTTACGAGCTGAAAATGAAGACAACAGATATTACAGAACTCTATTTTGCACTGAGTTTTTCAGGAGACTGAACACAAAATTCTGTCTGTTTTAGCTGATTGTGTTGTTCGAAGCATACAGAATTGAATATACTGAATCTGCTTCTTTTTTAATGGCACATTTATAGACTCTACTTAGTGCAAAAGCATTGAGGAGCACTTTATAGCCCTTCGGTAGCAGACAGCTAGCAAGGTACTTCATTATTTCAATTTCCATGAAAAGCAGAGATCCTGAGTACCTGATGGGCTGGTGAAGCCCAGCCCAGCATCCATCCAGCTCCCGCAATTCCCTGTGGTGGTGATGTGCTTCACCTCCAGAGGAGCAGACCGGGCAGCAAGTGGTGCTTCAGGGCCCCAGCCCTTAGCATGCTGAGCTGCACACTGTGCTCTGCCTCAGGGCCACAAAGCAAAGGCTTCTGCCTGTGAACCCCAAAGCAGCCATGCTCACTATCACCAGGGGGAATAACTAGAGTGCTGAGATGCCAGGGAAAGGCTATACACTGAAGTGCCCAAGAAAGCAGATTATGTCCTTACCTTTTATTGACAGACCTGAGCTGACTTGAAACTATGTAAGGTGCAGATATCACCGTGACTTCGGTGTAAAAATGTTCTTGGAGGTTTCCTATAAGGAAAAATGAGAAAAACTCTATTTAAACCCCCTTGAAGTTCATCTAGTAGATAAGGAACAGATGAAAACTCAGAGAAACAGGAATAAAACAAATAGGAATGAACAGAGTCCTACAACCTCAGATTCTCTCTGGATAGATGGGGAGGTCTTGAATAGTGCTTGAGGCCAAAATGATTCAAACTGAAACTGTTTAGTAGGTTACTAAAACACAGCAGACTTAACTTGAATGACAAATCAAAGAGAATATTTAATAATTCTGAAAAATGTAATAACTATGAATGTCAACTACTTAACTAATAAAATATCATTTTGTTATTCCATGGGGGTCACCCCTTATGCCTTTATAGCAGCTTTATATGTAGTTTTGAAGATTTAACACTACTTTTCTTAATACTATTTTTCTTAAGTTTTTTTTTTTTTTCAAAAGAAACTCTACAAAATTGTTAATAATAATTTCTGCTACCTATTGAAATATATTCATTATCATTCACTGCTCTGATTTGAGGAATCATTCTAGGAGACTGGCATGCAGCAATCTGGGCCCTGTGTGCTCAAGTAGATCATTGCCTGGTTAAAGAGCAGTTATCTTATTCTTAGTGAGGTAATGTGAACTACAGCCTGACCTAGAGATTTCAAACCTATTCTGCTAAGGATGACAAATACATGCACATCTGAACAATAATTACATGCTTCCCCAAACTTTTTCCATCCAAAATACAAAAGTACAAGCAGCAACCTCAGTTCCTTTTGTCTCAGATCCCCATGTATGTGCGTACCATGCAACTACACAGCCATTGTCTCATTCCACTCTTATCTCCACAGCAGTGACTATGAAATATGTAGTGGATTGCTGGCCTGTTGTACTGTTCTGGAAATACAAACAGCAGCACAACTCTGGGTACCCTTCCTGTTGATTTTTTCCCCATTCTTCCTGGCAGAGACATGAGCTTCCAAAAAAGTGCTGAACTAAAACAAGTCTTCTGGCATCAGTGTAGCTCACACACCTGAGCGGTTTCTGACGTCTATCACCAGTCATGTACTTGCACATTCTATGAATATTATTGTTTGCATTCATGAGAGGTTGTGGAATTCCCTCTATAGAAGCAGTCTGTGATATCTTAGAACCTCTAGTTTTTTGAGGGATTGGACTGCAACAGAGACACCTCTGCAAACACCAGTTGCTGCTTGTTTCTCAGGAGTGGAAATCTGCTTCTAATATGCTTATTTTTCAAGGAGTCTCATTCCTTGTCTGCTTTACCAGACTGTCTCAGGGATTCAAGCTAGAAAATAAGTGAGACGTAGTTTTTTTCCTAACTGTGCCTTTCCAGATGTTTCCAGTGTCCAGCCCTGAGCAGAGCCCAGCCTGCTGGGTACATGGAGTGCCTCTTTCACGAGGTCAGACCATTTCCATTGTTCCCATGGACAACCCTCTAAAGCTGAAGTGCATTTTAAATATTAACTTATAAAATTTAGCATTCAAAACCTGGAAAGCAACTGTGCTTCTAAATGTTTTGGTACCAGTGTTACCATGCCAAAGGCACATTGCATTTCTCTAGCATCTATTTTTCCACACAAATGGGGCTCAACTGTCTAATAACTCCCATGTTTATGTTCTTTTACCTTTCCAAAGGAACATATTGTGCCACTGTAATAGAGATAAGTGATGTAAACTATTATACTTTTCAACAACTCAAACAATTTGCCAGAATAAAGACCAAATTCAGAACTATTCTGAGAGTATTTGACAAACCCCAGGACTGCAGCACTCAAAAGCTCTGGAGAGCTCCCAGTAACTCAAGACAGAGTATAATATACAATTTTCAGTGAAATGATATATAATACACTTAAGCAGTGTAGGCAACATGTGAAACATTTCTTAAATAGCTTTTACAACTGCTATTGTGTGATGAGCTGACAGCTCTTCTTGCCATACAAACTCCTGCCATACTATCACTGACACTTAATCCCCAGTTATTAAAAATGGTTTATGCTTTAAGATAGACTTTAAAACATGAGATTTAAAAGAAAAGAACATTTTTACTTTGCTTGTAGAACTTTTCCATTGGAAGGCTTTCAACCTTTCTCCACCATTAGTCATGAAAGCTAGAAATGCACTTCAGTCATGAAAATGGAAGCTGAGATTCTCCAGATGCTGGCAATTGCAGCTTTAAGCTAAATACCAGGAACTAGAAAATAACAGCACATAGAGAACAACCTGAGTCTTCAAGATAATATTTACCAGTTTTTGATGCAAAAATAAAAGTTATACTTTGCAGGCTTAGGAAGTACCAATAATATCACCCATTTTTCAATGTAGCTGCAATAATAAAAAGGTCAAAGTGTTTAAAAATGCATCACTTCCTCCTGCCTTTACCTTGCTTCTGTGAATACATATAGTTTCTTAGGCAGGGTGGAGAGGGCATAAGGTTATAGAGCAGCTGAAAGGCTGTGACCTGTAGGCAACATAGTATAGATCAAACCACTTCTGAGTGGGACACCCTTACAGTGTCACCGGATCCATGAGGTGCAAGGTAAGAGATAATCAAGAGAGTAATCAATGTAGAGTACACACTATGATGTTGATTAAGAGGTTTTGGGATTTCAGACTAAATTTGGTGAAATGCTGCATCTGTCTCAGCTAAAGCAGCTTGTAGTAGTTTAGCTTCTCTTGTACCAATACAAAAGTTTGAATCATAAACATGCTTGGAAATAATTCTTGGGGCAGGACAGAAAGTTGCACAGAGCCTTTTGTGGTACGTATCTGACACACAACACAGAGATGGCCAAGAGTTGTAGCCCAGCAGTGCAGCTGGAAGGTAGGAGAAGAGATTCTGTCCAGAGCTCTCCCAAGTGAGCACAGAACACCTGATGGGGAAAGGTGCAACGAAACACAGAAATTCAGTCAGCTGCACCACTGGGCTAATGCAGGCCCACTTCCATGAACCCCAACACAGCACACTTAGACTCTCTGAAATCAGACACCTAAATGTGGGTTGACTGCTGCTCTCACATTCTGTATACTTAATCCAGCTGCTTGAAGTTTTATCTGAATTTAAATACCCTGAAAGATGATGCCAACCAGTTAGACACTGTAGAGACTTCCTCCCACTGCAAAGCTGCCAGAAGCTTCTTGAAGGATTAACACAGAAGCTCATCTCTGAGGGACAAACTGTGCCACTACTTGAAGACATAAACAAGCCAGAGCACACAGAAAGCTAGGAAAAAGCTTTCACAACTGTCTACCCAAAGCACTGATCTAAACAGGTCAAGCTACTGATTGAAACTTCACTAGGATCACAGGCCATAAAAAGAGATGCTAATTGCAGGTGTCCCTGGATAAATTCATTCACCCCAGAGAGAACACAGTGTCTCCAGTCATGCTGCTAATGCTGAGAGGTTTGGCAGAGAGCTTAAAAGAGATATGATACTGTACTTATGTTTCCCGGCTCTCCTGTGTTATTTATTCTCCTGAGCATTATTGGTCAAACTACAAACCAGGAATTATTTTTCATTCCTTATGTCTTCAAGTGCTAAGCCTAAGAGTAGAGCCATTTGGTAGTGCTGAAATCACAGACTCCTGCATAACACTTCTCTGTGTGTTTCACACCAGAGTTTGATGCCTTCACAACAGGAAACAAGGCAGAGCAAAGAACATGTTATTCCTCTGCTCTGAGCATAAGTTAACCTCCCCTTCCCCATATTTATGTGTTAAAAGTAAATAATAAAGTAGCAAGTACAAGTTCCTACTGATTGAATAGCTTCCTGTTTGCACCTTGTAGTTCCCATTGAAAATTGCCACTTGAAAAATATAGAGAAGGAAAAGAGCTTTTCAGAGATTGTGTTTTTCACATGTAACAGGATAGCTCTTCCTAAGCCCGTACTTAACCTGAAATTGTGTTTTAGCAAGATAAGCCCAGCAGCTGATTAACAAATGCTGCTTTCATCCTGAATTACTCAGAAGCTCTGCGGAGGTCATATTAACACCAAATGAGATGGTTTTAATCAGGGGTATAACAGCAAACATAGATTAGTTTAAATTAATACAAAATTAAGTGATCATCAGGGATGCTGATTTAAGCTTCTTGGAATATAATAGAACACAATTTCAAACTCCTCCTTTTTAGCACTTACTGAAGAAAGGCATCCCTGGAGAAAGAAAAGGTGTCCCTAACATATATGGTGAGAAAGGTCAGAACTTAGGGTACATCTGACAGTACCTTGCTGAGTAAGAAATAATTTTATTAATGATCATCACCCATGACCAACATGAGATAAATGTGTTTCAACCTTCTCTTTTCCATCCCTTCTCCAGAACAAGTATGTCCATCATTTTACCAGGCCAAAAAGTAAAGTCATCTATTTAATTCAGCCTCCAAAACCTGTACTTTTGTTTCCAAACAACTAGTCTCTGCAAGTCATCAGTTGCTATAACTCAGAGTTCAGGTTGCTATCTAGTAATTTATATTAAAATGGCTGCACAACACCTGTCATTGAGATGCTTAGCTCCCTTGTAATCTGATGCCATGTGAGAGAGCTATTTGACTTTCAGAGCAGAAATCACAGGCCACACTGCAGATTTGTTCACGGGAATTTGTCCAACTGGGAGAGCCTTATCCCTGACCGAAGTGAACACGCAGATAGGTTTTGAATTCTCTGAGCTGCCAAAGTCATCTTCTATTCAGAGGGAAAAGCCTGGTTCCCAAAGGCAAAACATGCATACAAACACTTTTAAATGAACTGAAGTAAAAAACACATGAACAGGCAAAGAATGAGAGAAGAAAAACTGCTCTTTACAACATGAGATAGATGGTTTGCTGTTTCACTCACAGACAATAAGCTAGGGACTCATTCCAGATGGTTTGTTCCCCCAGTTATGCTGGGCAACTCACCTCCTGTGTAACAGATGGTTTAATTTTCTGCCCCTCACTCCTTTGGAAATCACACCTTTCCTCAAATGATGTTACAGGAATACCTGACACTAACACAAATATTTTTTTAGAAAATACACTAAACGTTTGAAATCCATATTCTAGAAACAGGAGAAATTTATTTCTTACTTCCATATTCTCCTTTTTCTCCTTTCTCTCCTTGTGGTCCTAAAGCTTCTTTTATTTCTGGAGATCTCACTTTTCCAGGGAAACTCTCTAGCATCTCAATTCTTCTCCTAAATTTTGATTTAAAATAAAATTGTTTAAATGTTTTCTAAGTTTTTGTCTCACTATGTTTTCTTAGTGCTTAGAGACAGTATCAAGCATTGACTTCTTCCCCCTTCCCACTCCACCTGCCCACCCCCAGGAAAATAAAAACATCTCAAGAAAATTGAATTATTTCTGTGGAAAACTTAATTTGCTAGGGAATGCACTACTTTGATGAAAAAGCATTTAGTACACCTACTTATGGCACTGGAAATCCAATGAAATAAATGCTGTCTCATGTTACTGCAGAGGTGCACATGGTCTCAAACCAGAAAGCCAATATACTTCAGCTGTAATCCAATCTCACATAACTGTATATGATCTAGAAAACAAGCTAAATCTTGAGATTAAAGATACCTCTCTCAAGAAGTTTGTTGAAAGATAGTGCTGAGTTTATGTATTGCAACCCTGGAATTGCAGAGGGCCTACCGAGGGGTATGTGGACCAGAAAATGTTTATACAGAATATCAATATTTGTCACGGAAATTTTATGCTATAGTTCATATCAAGTGGTACTGATATTGATGAGAGTTTTCTTGGAGGTTGAAAAACAAGTATCTAGTTCCAAGATGAGTGGTATACACATGATAATACAGACAGGATATGGTAAGAAAATATATAGTTCCATATGTCCTTACAAGGGGTTAAACTGATTTAGCACCCTGGGAGAGCATGTGACTTGGTTCTACCACATGACAGAAAGCACTTGCAGATCCATTCGCTGTTTGCAGCAATGCATGAAAAACATTGCCTCTGTTGTTGAGGCGCAGAGAGTATGAAGCAATCAAGTTATGACCATCAGATTAGTAACCAACTCCAGCAAGCATGATTTCTGGTTTTGAGAGTTGGCCCCAGGAAAGAAAAAGCAGTAATAATTTAGTAGGGTATAATAGGAAGTGATTTAGAGTACAAATGGCACAATCGGATTAAAACCTCATTATTTCTCTATTTTATGGGCTGCTGTGAAAATATATAGTATTTTTTATTTATTTATTAAAAGCCAGGTGTCTAGAGTAGCATTATAAATGCAGAAAGCATTTTCAGCTTCCTGAAATTGTGCAGAGCCTAAAAAAGGCTAATGGCACAGAAAGAAAGGAGAGAAGTAAAAAGACAGAATGAAAGATTGAAGGAGGCATGAAACAAGACTAAAGGGATGATAAGGAGTGTCAAAAATACAGTATTGCTAAATGGTCATAGCTCCGTACCTGTTCTCTCTTTGCACCTTTGGGACCATCTCTGCCTGGTGAACCATTAACTGCAGGAGCACTGCACTGAATTCCTGGGCAGGAATAAATTTTCTCCTCCGTTTTATCTGTGTTAAGTGAACTTGTTAACGTCAGCAGTGAAACCATTGAAAGGCTGAAAAAGAATCATTGCTAAGTCCACAGATCTGCAACAAGCCAAGCAAAGTAATGTCTGGGAAATACACTCCTGTCTTCAGGCAAAAGACCAAACAAGGCATAGTGTCTGACCTGTTTCATGAAGCCTGCGATTGTATCTGTCTGTATAGAAAGCTGAAAAGAAGCAGCCAAACTTCTAAGAATCTGAAAATCTCAAGGTGTAATGAAAATACCTAATATGGCAACAGTCATCAATCTCACCATGCTGCAAATTAATTTCAATGTTTTCTCCACTGTATGTCTAAATTTAAAACATTTATCTTCATGCCAAATGAGTCATACAGCATTCCAGTTTGAGATGAATCCTCATTTCTCCAGCTATTGTGTTTCTGCTTGGACTCTTCACAGCTATAAGGGTTGTTGTATGTCTAATCTCAAAGTGATTAAGCTGCTTTGCTTGATAGCAAACACCCACACCTTAAGTGTGTTAAAGTGGAAAGATCTGATTGCCACCCCTACTTCTCCTTTCAGACCTGATATATTAATAAGATATGTTTCTCCTCAGTATTACACCTCAGAGCTGAAGTCCTTTTGGATCCCAGATCTGCAATACTTTGCTGCCCTCTCTGAGCAGAACAGACTGCAACATTATACGGGAAAACTCTGCATGACATTCTGACAAGCTGCACCACAGTAATTGTCCTTGTTTACAATGTGAGGGTCTAATTTGAGGCCATCATGTCCCACGTATTCCATCTTTACCTGGAAAAAAAAACAACAAATGAAACTACCACAAACATGAGCTAATGAATTTTTACAATACATAAGCCACATACTAAAGTCAAGTGGCCTTATTTTCTCCCAGTTTTACCAATCAAAATGAAAAAGAAGTTTAGGGAAGCACCATTTGGTTGACAGATTTGGGTAAGGAGAGAAAAATCAAATCCAGCATGAATTCTGCTACTCACCTCAATTATTTCTCTTTATTTTAATCTTCAGAAAAGATTTCCCACAGAGAGCAGCTTCCCCGTCATGTTTCATCTGATAAAGTACAATATAGAGTAAAATCAGTAGCATATTACTGTGAGAACATCATAATTAGGATAAAAAGCAGATTTCAAGAAGCACCATATTTCTATACACTTCTTTGTGCTTCCTCCATTAGGGTCCCATCAAAGTCTGAGGAAGTGGCACACATCAAAATAAAATAAGGAAAGGCATTTAGCTAACTAATATAGCAAAACTTGAATCCTGGTTTATATTACTTATCCATCTTCAAGGACTCCAGACCACTCCATAGGGATTTCCTTCTGCTGAATTTCTATACTGTGTTAATTACCCAATACCAAGAAAGTTGACTGGGAAGTCTCCCATGAAGGTAAGAAAACAAAGCTCAAAATAATGGCACAATAAAAGAAAACTTGAAAACAAAATGTAAGCCCTCAGGTAAGTCCACTCCCTGCAGAGATTCAAACTCAGACAACCTCACTCTGTTGGGTTTGCCTGCCACAAGCTAAGATCTATTTACCTCCAAAGTTTTCCACAATGACCACTCAACCCTTTATTCTGGCAGAGCCAAAGTGTCTGTTTACCCTTTGGCAAACTGGTGGCAGGGTTTCCTAGCAATTAAGTCACTTTCCAAAGAGACTAATGACAGTTGGCACTGACAACAGCTTAGATTAAAAAGCAAAACATTCCAAATTTCTCACAAAAAATGAATAAATCTTAGGGAACTCAAACAGAAGAGAACAAGTTTTGCAATTCATACTTATATTTATAGAAGGACAGAGAATTCCACTGTGAATGTAATGAGCGTCTTCAGGTCCCAAGACACAGTTGCAGATTTCTCAGCTGAGATCAGAATTAGGCTTTGAAAGATGACCTTAAACTTATATTTAGGATGTAGCTAGTTCTGGAGGTCCTATTTAAAGCCAGAGATCCCTTTTATTCCTCCTTGAAAAGTGCTCTAGGACGTTATTCACCCAGTGCAGGTAACAGCAGAGAAGAGAACGTGGAAGAGACAGCAGGAAGCTCTTGTTCCAGACCTAGTCTTGGAGGTGACAGCTCTTGGTCATTAGCCCAAAAGGTGACAGCAGAGGACAGCCTTATTGGACTTAAGTACTAGGGAAACTGCTCCTCAAAAGAAAGTATTACATTTATCCACAGACACTCAGGGGCAGGATGCTGCTGAAATGTTAGATTACATCCTCCTAACAGCCCTCCTCGTCAGCCTGCTGTGCCCCAGTGGGCAGCCTAAGAAAGTCCTTTCTAACCATTGTGTCTGCACCTGCCAGGGTTGCATGCCCTCAGAACAGTCAAATTCTTATCATGGCCAAAGAGAACTTTGCTTACCAACACCGTTGCTTGACCAGTCTGCAGTGAAACTCTTACTGCACGGCTGCCTTGCTTGGCAGCCAGCACAACAGAACGCAGTAGGGAAGAAGTCAAACAAAAACCTGCTGAATTTTTACCCTGAGGGCAAGCCTGCCAAAAGGAAAAGATAAATCACGAACATTCTTACCAAAGCTGTTGTTTTGTGCTTTGTCTTGGGAGGAGGTTGCTTACTGGCTAACCTTGGTCTTGCACAGTACTGATGATTGCCCACCTCAGTCTTACCACCCCTATTTACAGGGGCTGCATATGACATTCTGGGAGCAAGCCCTTTGCTCTTTGCCTGGCCTTGGACAGGCATTGGCTGTGTTACAGTACAAATGAACAACAAAAAAATCAGTACAACTGCAGGCATTGAAAGTTCTGACTGTAAGGCTTTTCCCCTTTATTCAGTCGATGGATACATTTTTAATAAGCTAGGGGGGAGGGAAGGCTGTTTGAGGCTTGATGCAGTGACTGCCTTTCCTGCAATAGAACTCGCGCAGCCCAGCTAGCCACGGTACCATTGTTTGGACATGGAAAGTACAGTAGCAAGAACACGGTGTGCCGGGTAGCTCTGCAAAATTATAACATTTAATGCTGAGGAAGAGTTGTTTTAGCAATTTTGCTTGAAAAAAATTTCCTTACCCAGAGGAAGGTCTGTTAGGCATCTCCAGCTGCAAAATTAAAACTCTCCATCTCTGCAGCAGTGTCAAAATCCCATTTCTGGGGCTATTGTTCTCTGTTGTGGTGCATCAGAGAAAGACATTGTAGATTGTCAGGCTGCCTTGTATCTTTCCTGTTCAGGAGCTAGGATAAATTTAGTGTCTGTAAAAATAAAATGAACACATCAGTTCAGAGCAGTGCTACTTGACAAACATGATTTGATAAAAACATTCTAGAGCCAACATCATTAAAAAGAGAGATTTGGAATTAGAGAGGTGGTGGGTTTTGTTTTGGTGGGGTCTTGTTTTGTTTTGGTTTTTGTTTCTCTTTTTTGGGGGGGTTGGTTTTGTTTTGTTTTGTTTTGTTTCAGGAAGAAGCTGAAATTTCCACACTGACCTTTGCTATTTTGGTCAAGAAGCAAAGGAGAAATCTACATGCTGTCAACACGTGGTATTCAGGGCTCAACTTGTAACCTTGTAACCCACAAAAATGCCTTCGTTCTTATATGACTGCTCAACTTCCCTGAAGGTTGCTTGGCTGCAAAAGCAGAAGTATGAAGCAGAAAGGATTGTCAGCAATTTCTCCACCCCTAGGTTCTCACCAGGTCAGGATACAATCTTGCTGAAACATAATTTATCACACAGGAGAAATTTTACTAAATTCTGGTGAAACCATCATGTTTGTATGAAGTTCCAACCCTACAGGACTATTGTAAATGTCTGTATTAAGTGACAAATAAAAATTATAAGGGAAGGTGTCTTAGTATTCACAAAATATTAAATGTTTTTCTTCACTGGATTTGTAATTTCTTTTTCTATCTGCTTATTTCTATACAACGTTCTCTTCCTCCAGGATTATTTGGTTCTCCTGATTCCAAATTTGCATACAGAGTTCCTCACTATTTAGATCCTTGAATGTACCTTCCCTCTGCATACCATTCATTTGGGGGATTGGTCTTATGTCTGGATGTTCTTTGATATATGGTGTAGCTCACTGCAGATTTCCTTGGAGAAGCAGCTCAGTGCAGGAGAACACTTGGTTTTTGAAGTTTCAGACTTGTCTTTGGAGCGATCAGTTTTGAGTATTCTTCACAAACAGCAATATCATATGGGAATAACAGAAGTGGGAACTATATCCAATTATTTTCATCACAACATAGCAGGGTGACAGCTTCTAGACACTTGCAAAGGAATATATGGCTAAAGCAGTGGATAGAAATGCACAGCTAGCTCACTGATTCACTTTGATGTCAGACCATCAGAGTGCTTTTATCCTGAAACCAGGAGTTTACAAAGTGTTTCAAACTTTTCATTGAGACAATTAGAGTCATCATTAAAGACTTTTGAAGAGCAAAACTCTAGGAATAACCTTGTTTTAGAAAAACCTCAGAGCAGGCATTGTGGGGCACCATTCTTAATAGGTGCTTATACAGCCAGTGTAATAAGAGCTCTTACAAAAATATAAAGTGGAAACTGTCCTGTGCAGCATCTTTTGCTTCTGAATTAGTAGTGACTTATTCCTTGCCCGTATTATCCTACCATGTATCTGTACTTCTGCACAATAAGAAGGATGGAGCAGAGCTGAAGCTTTTTATCTATTTCTTTTCACTTGTCAGCCTGCCAAAGAGACTGTGCAGATGAACAGTTGCTTTCTGTTTTGTTTTCTATCCTGAAATAGTCAACCCTCATTAGTGATAAAATCTTTGGGTGTTCTGTGTCCACTTTGCATATTAAAAGTGAAGTAAAAGTATCAACTGCTTGTGAGAGAATAGGGAATTTATATAGCAGGACACAGTAGGAACAATGCCAGAGTAATAACACAGTTTGCAAGGCTCAGGATAATCTTTAAAGAAACTGAGAGAGAGAGAGACAATTCTGAGGCAGACCAGACCAAAAACCCCAAACAACTTGCTTAAGTTAGAGGAAGTTCTGTTTGAGATTCAAAGTTCACAATTCACACAGGATCCCTCACTCGGGATACTATTGAGAACAGAAGTACTGAGCTCCTCCTTCTCTTCTGAAAATTTGCTGACTGAGTTTCCTATCATCCGAGGTAAAAGAGATCTAAGATTTAAAAGCATGAAATTCTGAAAGAAGATAACATCAAGATGCTCTTCTTACCTTCCCTAGTCAGCTCTTCTGCTTTACTTACTTGGCAAAGTTTGACTATAAAGTCAAAAAACTTCTGTCTTCAGAGAGATTTAAGGGATCTTACCTTATACATTTGTGATGTGTTTGTGTATGGACCATCCATCACTCAGTAAAAGTTTTTATCCAGCACCAGGCCACTTTCACCCAGCTTTGACTCCTGCATCACAGAACGCATTACTTAGTGCAACTGCAAAACTAAGCACAGTGTAAAGTTGTTGCGTATTTGCACCTTAATATTTGAGAACCGCTACAGTCTTGTCCCAGTATTAGAAGAACTAGGGAGCTAGAAAGACAAAGAATGCTGGAGATTTTTGCCTGCTCCAGTATCCTACAAAGATAAATTACAGTGCTTCATGATAAAACCATGGTTTACACCTTGATATTTACTCAAGTTACCCAAGCAAAAAATTTACTAATGTTTGCATGTATGTATAGTGCCAAATTGGTCAGTACTCTATTGCTCTGTGCAAGAAGTGGTTAAATCTTGCCATCCACAAGTAGCAAAGTAAAAATAAATGCCATTCATACAAACTTCAGAGCACATTATCTAACTATTGGGCTAAGAGGGTCTATAGACTTATGGGGAATTTCTGTCCTTCATTCAACTTGGAGGAACAGGGATCTTCTTGCTTTTTTCCTTTACTTTTCTTTCATCTGCTGTAAATGAAATGTGAACAGAGTGGTATTATTTTCTGTTCAGCGATCTTCAAACACAGACCATTTCTTAACACTTAAAGGCTCATAAAACACCATGTCTGATTTCCAGCTTTTCACTTTAGCCACAACTGAGGATGCAGAATGGCAACTTTTGTCAGAGTTGGATGAGCTGTTCACACTGACAACTGATCTTACAAGTGGAGATCTCTCAAGGGTTTTCATCATGTTGCAACGAAAATTTATGCAGCAAAGGCTTCCACTAGCATGCAACAGCTGACATTCACGTACAGTTTCAGAAGTTTCTGAAGCTGTAAACACAGTTTGCTTCTCAACTTAAGTGCACATTGAGAAAGGTTTTGTGAAGATTGAGCAGATAAGAATCCCATGTAGATACAGTAATACAACAGGGTAGAGGGTGTTCACACTGAAAATCCTTTAATACGCACAGCAAAACTTTTGAAGCATGATGTAGTCACTGAGATTACCCACTGAGGTTATGGGATCAGTGAAGTCCTCATAGCTTTTCATGATTTTTCTTATGTTGCAGCAGGATTTTGCCTTTCTGTTTCTTAAAGTTAATTATTCTAGAAAGATTCAAAGTCATTAATAGGATCTTCAGGACCTGCATGTGCACAGCTGATCCAGAAATACTTAATACGGGAAAAAACAGATGCTAACTAGGCAAGTGAGAGCACAGGCAATAATAAAATAAAGTGGCCTGTAAGTGACCTCTGGTGGACAACAAGAACAGTGTTAAATTGCTTTGCTTTGTATTATTCAAGAGAGTAGTTTATTATTTAACTAGCTTACATCCATTCAGTTGAACGTTATCTAACATTATACGATAACCAAAACCATTTTCCACTTGAACTAATAGAATTTAATAAAAAAAAAAAATATTGGAAATTAAAACAGGAAGGGTAAAGTTTTAAATAATAAATTTTAAAAACATCTGTAACAAGGGGGGTTCTTTATTGTGTATACACCATTAATATTATACCACCAATAAAGTGGAGCTTTCATGTGAACTGAAAGGTGAACTCACAAGCAGTTTCAAAGGGAACAGAGTGGTCCTTTGAAGGCATGTCAGTCACTCCAAAGATCCACCAGCATTTTCCAGGTTGGGTGAGTTGTTGGAATCTGTTGCTTCCAACACAGGCAGTGGCTGATCACAGCCACTGTACTCAACCATAAGACCTTATATGTCTATTTCTTACAGCACAGATTATCCCCAAAGACCTTACCCAACTCCCAACTAAATATTTGTAAAGATATTTATAAGCTTGAGAATTCATTTTAATCTCATGGCTTGAAGAGGCTTCTAATGCTGGGTTTTGGGGCCTCTGTTTGCAGAGCACACATACAGTCTGACACACCATAAACTTTGTGCAGATCCCTGTAGGACTGCAAGTTCCCCTTTGGTATTTGGGCTTGCTTTTCCTTCCTGCCGCTTCCTAATTTCCACATGGAGCCAAAACGCCAATGGTTTCTCACATGGGTCTAACAATAGACAGGGGAGATGGTTTGGTGTACAGAAATAACACATTGAAATTGTTCCCAAGGAAAGCCAGTATGTCTTGGCAACAGTTGTCCTGGCAACCAAGTCTCCTCACAGAGGGTGATGGCCACTGATCTGTGGAAACCGATCAGTGAGTCATTTTGTTTCAGAGACCTGAGTGGATAGGAAATAGAGTGGCAGAGCCCCCACTATTTGGTTCCCCCCATCACTTGCAGCGACAGGGGGGACTGCACCAGCCAAAAAGGTTAACTGGAATTTTACCTCTTGAACATAGATCCAGGCATATTAATAGGCAGCATCTTTTCAGATATCATTACTATTTTTTATTTTTTTTTAACTAGTCATGTTAAGGACTGGCTTAACTCTTGACTAGGAAGGAAAACTGCACTGGAAAAATCAAAGCAGAATATAAGTCAGCACAGCCATGTCAGTACTAAGCAGAGCACAGATAAAAATGGGAGAGTGCATTTTTGTCTAAGTAGTTTTTCAGAAGACTGTGAAAGCTTTGAAGGTCTGTATAGCTTTTAATTCCATATGTTACGTGAAGAGTGGCACAGGTACTCATTGAGGCTAGCACTGCTCCAGAAAGGCTGCATTGCATTTGTAACTGCATAGCCCAGATCTGAGCCCAAATGAAGTCTAAGGATCACAACAAGATGCTCAAATGGTGGTCATTTGCCTCAGGGTGCCGATGTCCAGCCCTCCTTGATTGCCTGTTATGACTTGAATGCTCTTTCTGCTAAAGTGGCCTCACTGCAAGTTACCATCACTTTGGGTCAAAGCACATGCTCTATTCATTTCTGCTCCTTCCACTCTAAGGCACATGCCTGACACTGTGAACTGAAATGGACAGAACACGAAAGCAGAAATGCCTCCTTTGCGGCACCATTTCACACACCCACACCAGGTGTACCAGCACAACATATGAAGCATCACTTCCCAGCCAGAGCATGCTGTTCCCTTTTCCCTTACACTCCCACCTCTGAAAGGTCTAAGCAGAAACTTAAGCCATTGCAGTCTGAAGTGGATCAGTTAAAAAAACACCAAGAAGTACCTGAGTCCATCCCAGCTCAAAGGGGTCAGCACTGAGGGTGAGCAGGGCTGCACCAGGATGTTCCAGTCCAGAAAGAGCAGCGTTTCCAGCAGTTTCTGAGAAACTGATCTGAAAGAAACATTTCTGTTTCAGAAAACCTGACCTGACAAGGAAATTATTTCCTCCTGAAATATTTCTCAAGGTTTATTCTATTACTTTAGTCTGAATTATGCCAATCTATGCATACGATGATTCTATTTAGTCGTGAATACTTGGACACATACATTTTCATATAGGAGGAATGCAAAAGAGCTTATTAGATGATAGCATAACCATTGCATCAATTCAATATTTGCAGAATATTTTCATCAGTTTATGCTTCTCTTTCCATTACCTGCACAGTAAACTCAAAGGCAATAAATGTTTCAGGAGGCTATTAGGCAGACGGACTTCCAGAAATTTTCAAGGTGAGGTAAAAAAGCAGCTTAAGCAGTAAATCATACAGCTTGAAAATTGCATAGTAAACACTTGGAGACATGTAAAATCTGACTTCTAACCTAAGTGAGTAAACAGCTTGGAAAAACGAGCTCGGATATAAAAATTATGAGCTGACTACAAATCAACTGCAAACACATTAAAGGCCTATATTTGTTCAAATACATTATTCATAAGAAATAATTTGAGTTGTAGTTGTATGCAATTTGTGTTGCATAAACTTAAGCAAATACTTGTAGCCAAAAGCTGATTTAAAGAATTAATGAGCAATCTCTAAATAAAATTCTATTACTAAATAAATTCCTCCCTGATTTGCAAAGCCATATGCTTCATTTAGCATCCATTCCAATACTTGTATTAACAGCTGAGTCCTGGAATGTTAGGATAGTGACAAGGAGCTTAGATCTGATCAAGCTTTTGCTAAGCAGGACTGATGTGAGGTAAGGGGGGAGAAACCATTGTTTTTGAAATGTTCTTGGAGTATTTAAATGCTCAACAGCAACACAAGCCAGCTGTATGTTCATGCTAAACTGCTCCATTTCTTCTCTAGGATCTCTAGGATTTTGAACTTTTAGTAAACAAAAGAACAGAAATGGGAATGTCCTTTTTCACCTCTACTAAAGCACTTCCACCATCCATTGCTGGACTCCTTTGGACAATAAATTTAACAGTAAGCATCTCAGGCTAAGAGGCACTGCAATATAATGTGGTACTTCTGCACAGTTTGAATTGCTATAGCAGCGCTAGGTATGGAAATGCATGACGGGCAGCTTGTTTACACTAACGGCACTGCACTAACTCCATACTAATTCAGAACTAAACAGGTGCATTATGCTGAAGCAATACTGATATTATTATTTTGTAAATTCTCATCTAGAAGCCTTAAAAAACCAGTTTTTGAACAGTTGGAGATAATGAGGAATGCCTACAAATTAACAATTCCAATTATTACCCTCCAAAATTATTATCCAAGCAGATGAAAGAACTAGTCTGGATTCCACAAATAGATGTCCTTTAAATCTGAATTTAATTAAAGTACATATGCTGCTTGACCAACAGTTGAGACACTGAAAAGCTTTCCTTTGACTTTTTGAATTCTGAATTAAGAATGTATCAGGGATAAATTAACCTAAACAAATCAAACATCTAATATTTGCAAACAAATTAAATATTTACAATTACTCTAGTACAGTAGCTCCTATCACCTGCTTTCCACTAATATTTACCAATTCTCTTGTATTTGCGTTGTCTCACAAACATGACTTGTAAAAATAACTTCCTATTATGTTTTCACTTACCCTCTTTATTTCAACAACACTTTTAAAGTTCTAAATTGTTTTGGAGAAGTTTCACTTATTAGTCATGGGGCAGATGCTGTTTTGCAGATTGACCTCCCTTAGAGAAATGCTCCAAGCCTTTCTTGCTTCCTTGCAATGCATCCATAGGCTGTTACGCAGTGGATGGACAGTAATCCAGAACAAGGTGTTTCTCCCAAGTGCCTCCACCAGATCTGACTCTTTTGAACACCAGGACAACAGAGATGAAGTTTGCCTTTTGGTAATGTCATGCACAATTTCCTCACGTTATGGACTAAACCAAAATGGACTCATTTTAAAATGTGTTTGTTTTTAACTCTGTCCCCATAGTTTGGCTAATTTATGGGACCAACTAGATAACTAGCTGTTGTCATTAATCTTTGATAGCTTTACTACTCATTAGAAATAAAATTCTACAGGATCTTTCCGCAGAATGTGTCTTGCTATTTGAAAAATAATAGGGAATAAATCCTAACTGCTTTTAAAAGGTAGCTGCCAAAAATATCAAAGTCATGAAGATTTTCCAGACCTAGAATTTTGAGACACTAGATCTTTGCAAAGAGAATGAGTCAAAGAGATCTTGATATGATGACCAAAACTCAAAAATGGTTTTGTTCACGTGTTCCAGCAGCAGCCATTAGGTCTCCAATACCCCTCAGTGAAACCCCATCTGACAGGAGGTTTTGCAGCTCCAGTGCACTGAGAATGACTGTTATTCTGTTAGTCACCTCTCTCATATAGTCTGGATAATTTTTAAGTGACCAGTGGTATAAATACAAAGTGAAGTGAAGTACGTAACAGAAGAGGATCTTCTGGCACAGACTGCTTCTATTAGGAATTGCTCCAGTAGGTGGGCAATACACCATTAGGTCTCTGGAGCCACTTTTTGCTATAACTCTAAGACAATTGTTATCTTTTGGAAAAGCTTGGAGCCCCAAAGCTTTCAAGTACCTCAATGAGAGCTGTGGGTTTGCAGATTTTCTGAAAGAATACATGGGATTTTTGTTTAGGTTTGTTGGTTTGGTTTTTTTGTTTTGGTGGTTTTTTCTTTTTTTTAAAGAAATCTCATTTTAGCATATTATTTTAAGCAGCATATCTAAATACAGGCATAATTCCGAAAAATATGGAATAGATCCCCAACAGCTTTCATACATGCAAGAAAAGCCCTAAACCCCAGCCATCATTTTCTCACAACCTTTTCTATACTTATTTTAGATAACCATAGGATATGTCATGGCTTTTCACACAAAATTGTGAATTGCCTAGTAAATGACAGCTAACTAAGGTCAAGGGAGGATTTACTGTCACCAATATCACCTTACAGTAAGAGGGAATGTTCATTTCCTTTCAGTGAGTCACTACCCAGCAGACAGTTTCTGTTTGTCTAAAAATGATAAGAAGGGCAGAATACAAAAAAGCTAATTTTCACTGACAACAAAGTGAATGAAGGAAGAAAGTCATGTAGCTGACAAGGTCCAATGTGGAATCCAAGCAGGAATCCTAAAATAGTGAATTTGTTACTGAGGTGGAATGCAGCCATAATGGGGACATCATTTATGCAATATAATAAAGAAATATTACGTATGATACATTGACAACATATAAAGCAACATGCACATTCACACCAAGTGACAAATAACCCAGGGACAGGTGGATTAGAGTCAGAAATTACTAACACGATCCATCTTTTCACCTACACCTTTGTCCACTGTTCTCTTTTCACCGTTCTCTCTGTTTCTATTGATCTTATTTTGAGTTTTACAATTTTATGACTTACACGCCTAAGCATTTTTTCTGCCTGCATATCATCCATTTCAGGTGATGTTACGATGAGCTGCTATTTATTCTATAGCACTGCTCTCTGCTGACTTCCTTAGAGAAGAAAGCTCCCCAGCATTTTGGCTATGAAGTGCTTCTGATGTCTCAAGTCACCTCTAAAAATATCAGTTTTTAATATTTTTCCACCAGCATTCCTGCATGTTGGGAACAGAAGAATGAGGAGGACCCAGAAACACAATACATCTAAATTACTTTCAGCACAGCATAGCAGAGTTGCAGCTTCTGGGAGCCTGCTGAGCAAGGCCATGTTATTTCCCTGAGTGACCCCTGTGTGAGAGCACTGCATACAAATCCATGGCTTATTTGTCAATTTACCTTGATGCCAGTTCAGCTGAGTGCTGCTGTTCCAAATGAAGAGTTTAATGGGTAACCAGCTCTGTAGCTCTCTGAAAGATCTAGGGGCTTCAAGATCAAAGGGGTCCTGGAACAAAATACCCCATGAGAACGCCTCAGCATTGGTGATCCTGAAGAATTACTTTGGTCAGATCTCCAAAAAAGCTGCAGTAACTCTGAGAAATGCTTGGGGGTTTGTTGTTTTGGTTTGTTTTGCTTTTGTTTTTCTTGGAGGAATATTGCATTTCTTGTACACTCTAATTTGCTGTTGTTTATGGCATCAGTGGTCATCACCTGCCATGCCACAACTTGCCTGTATCCCTCAGCTGAGGACGAAACAAAACGTACCCAAATCAGTTGCAAACCCAAGCTCAATCTGATTCACCTTTCAAAAGGGAAGTGACTAACAGAAGCTGCTGTACCTGTGCTACACCAGTTTCTCCTGTTTAAACAAGGGCCTTATCTCACCCTAAAAAGAGGAAGTGGACCGTTTTCCCCTACTTTTATAACAGGCCTGTTTACCTTACTAGGCTTCTTTCTATAATGGTAGGCTGCTATTTTTATGTGCCTTCTGCTTCCTTTAAGAAAAGGTTGAACCACACCATCTGGATCTTCTAAAGTCTTTGAACACTGTCCTTTTTGGTTCACACAGTCCATGTTTTCTAAGAAGATCCTCAACACTTCATGATCCAATGAGTTGAATCAGTGAAGGTGAAGAGAAACAGTGCAAAGAAAGCAAATAATTAGTCTTACAACTTTGTAAAGATTTGCAGCTTCCTCTCAAAACCAGTAGACACAATTACAAGGAAAGTCTAGTCTTTTACTACAAATGCAAAGTATAATATTTGATCATTATTGATCTCAACTGGAATTCCAGAACTGAATATATTCAAGAAATTCAGACATTTGCATTTAGATCCTGCTTGAATAAATCCCTGATTGCCTGAGTAATGGCCCTTTAAGCCTTCCTTTTGGCCTTTGTAAAGTTATTTAAGTGGAAGAGAGGCATTGCTTTCTGTGCAGTTTGCCCAATCAGGCTTTGTAAATTTGCCAGATGGAAGGAGGTACAATAGTGAAAAGATTTCAGTGCCACAAAGTCAATTTCTTCTTTCATCACAGGATAATATACACAGAAGTCAATTTTCCACATGCACTAAACAACTCTACTGACCTAGATATACTGGCAATATATAAATTGTCATTTCAGGAGAAAATTCAGTCTCTCTTCTGAAATAAAATCAGCACTAACCCCTAATACCACATTTATTAAGAGCAGTTTCAGTGGTAAATAGCAGCTGCTGTGTGTTACTGTTTGGAAAAACAGATTTTACTACCTTACCTAATTTCAGAATGTATTGAATTTGTTGGAAAACATGAAGTAATGATATTCTATTTATAGCTGTGCCATGATGATGAACTAGCACTACTGCAAGGTATAATTATGGCGAGTTAATGCTGGCCTTATTAGAAGCATGTCTTGACTTTAGTCTCTATTACTAGCTAAGCTTGGAGGCTCCTCTAGCTGGAAAGTAGCTGCGGTTTTGTTGCGGTCTGCTTATCTTTCTTTAGTATCCTCCTCACCATCTCTACTATTCTCGGGAATTCTACCAAGTGTAAGAACCATAGAACAAAAATTACCTATGGAATATTCCACTAGCACTTTGCTTGGTTCCCTCATGTTCATCTAGCCCTTCACCACAGAATCACACGAAACCAGAAGATTTTAGAAACCTTCAGATCTGCTATGCTCACAAATCTTCTATCCGTACTCAGCAGGGTGAGGAGGACTGTAGTAAACAAATTGTAGGAAAGCCGCTTTACTGTAGCTGGGTCCCCTTTTACTCTCATTTCCTTTCTATTTCTTCTGTCTTTGCCTGGCTTTCCTTTCTGAGCAGGGTCGCAGCCTGGCATGGATTTGCAGAAATGGAACTGTCACTCATTCCTGGGACTGAAGCACTCAGCAGTGGATGACACAACACTGCTCAGTCTGTCCTGGAATAGTTAATGACAGAGCTACTGTCAGAGCTGATGACCCTCTTTAGCTGCTCATGCTTCATAAGGTGACTATATTAAGTTGGCTTGATTACCACTTTTCATTCTGTCTGCTTTTTAGTACATGAATGCTTCTAGACAGGTCTTAAATAACCCCTTTCAGAAAGAAGCCCTTCAAAAAAAAGTTAATTGTAAAAATCCATTAACGTGTGGGAAACCAAAGTGGTAAACTAAGGTTCCATAACACGACACTAAGAGCCTTGGCAGTAAGTACTCCCAGGTACATTGCACCTTGCTCAGAATTAAGGGTCTGTGATGTCCCTGGAAAAGAAAAGGACTTCAGAGATGGAGCAGATGTTCAACATGCTTGGAAGCCTTTATTCATTGAATGTAAGGCGATGAGCTTGGCAAGGGCTTTAACTAATAATTATGGGAGTATTTCTGCTAAGCCATTAAAGTTCCTCCTTGTAAGTAGAACTCAGCCCTTATAATCCTCTCTCTTGATGGCCCTTTTTGCTGTTTCACTCATTAACTAGAGGTAATGCCCAATTGCATCTGAACACACAGTTGCTCTGCATTCACTGTTCAAATAGAACTGCACTAAAATCCAATTTCTAAGCTTATGGTTTCGTAATCAGCAGCCAAAACCCATACAGACAGGACCTCTTTAATGTACATTCATCTTCCTAACTGTGAAAAGAGATAGACATGCACAGGTAAGCTGCTTTGTGTGAATGACACCAATGCATGTCAAATCCAGAATTTTAAACTCTCGATAATAAAATGATGCACACTAACATATCCTCTGTAAATCAGGAGGCCAGAAATATGCATTACTTTAGACACACTTAATGGGTGACACACATTATGTTGAATTCAACATTATTACACTAGATTTGACATTAGAATCTCATCTATATAAAAACAGACCCTAAATTAAGAAAAAAAGAAGTCACCTTTTTTGAATACAGCTTCACAGAAAAAGAGATTAAAAAAAAATAAAAATACTAGAGGCAGAAAGTGCACTCTGCCTGTGATTTTTGTTGCTTTGCAGAAGTTTTAAGCAGAAGCCATTTTGGAGTTCAACCTTTCATTAGCCACTAAGCAATTAGCACAACCTAGGTACATTTAAATAAATAATCTAGGCAAAGAATCTATTTCTTTTCCTGGTAAGTAACTACACTGTACAAACAAAAGAATAGCAGCTGATAACTAATTAACTGATATGCCTGCTTCATGGTGTAATTGAAGCCAAGTGTCTATCATAATCAGGCTTCCAGAGTATTTGATAATACCTGAAACAACACTTGCCTAAGTTACTGCAAATTATTGCTTAAGCCCACACAAAATCTACATTTAGGAGTGATCAAAAGTCTAATAAAAGCAAGAAAAATATTTCTATGGAATGTAACAACTCTGGCTCATGCCTCTGTCAGGGTCAATTAGCATGATGCTTAATTTAGCAGTAAATACAAAATGTGAAATACAAACAGAAAAGATTTTTCTTCTGCAATATATTCTGCTTAGTTCATGGTCTTGAGTTCACATCTGGAATTCCCAGCATTTTTCCCCACTCCCAGCTGTCATCTATTATGTAAAGCAGATATGTAATTATGGGCTGCTGTGAAAGACGTTCAACAGAGATGCCCCCACCTACAGCAGGGAAGTGAAAGAACTGATGATGTCTCTTTTCAGCTTCATACATATGATTTTTCCCCTGTGATCAAAATGTCAGGTTTTATGATTTCACTAATTTATAGCCCAGTGCTCAAAAGCTATCAGAGTTGAATAATCAAAATAATATTAGAGCTTCATAAGGCCATAGCTTCTCTATCATCTTCTAGCTGAATATTTCCATGTTCATTTAAATTGCAATGATTTATTCCTTTAGACCTGATTAGCAAAAGCAGGGTGTGCCAAGTTACTAACTCAGTTTCAGTAACTATATATCCCTAAGAAAAAGTTTCTGAAAAGTGAGAGGGAAGCTGATTTTTCTTAAATTTATTAAAAAGAAATAAAAATCTTGGCACTATATGATGCCACTCAAGTACCCAAAAGTCAGGTCTTATACTAATATTGACCCCAACTCATTCCTGTGACCTCAGGGATGATAGTGCTTTACACACTGCCCTCATATATCTGGTTACAGAGAATCTAAATAAAATAGCTTCTGCCTTCTAAAATCTGGCTGAAATGACAAGCCTGAATTTATTTTTATTATGTTTGTTAGAAACAGATGTAGATAAGATATTAAATTCCTTCTATTTCTTACTTATATTATTGTCATATTTGACTTAGGTTTAAAATTATTTTCTTGGTAGGGACAGTATTTTCAAAGAAGCCTGGAGAGTTCCTAATTCTGCTTTAACATATTCAAAGATACCTTGCAAGAGTAGGTTAGCATTCTAATAAGAAGGCTCTATCACCTATGTTATGACATTTCTGAGTTCTCTGACATTAATGAAACACTGAGGAGACTTTAGTGTAAAGAAATGTGCTCTGGCATCCAAGCAGCTATGACACCATCATGATGACAAGGTTGAAGTCTGGTGCTTACCTGAGTGTTGTAGCAGGTTAACAGGCACTAAAACATGGGTAGCCAGCTTTACATTAGTCAGAAATGGTTCTCAAATAAAAGTCTGCAAAAAATTTCCAGATCCAAAAAGGGATGTTTATAAGGATGAGGCAAGAAATATCCTATGCTATTTACTATTTATGTATTCTTGAGCAAAAATTTAAAACAGGTTTATAGTACTACATAATATAAAATAACAATCCTTTGGATCAACTTATATAGAAGTTACAGGCATGAATAAACACAAAATAATTAATTTCATATCCCAATTTAACTTTTCTCCTTTAAAGCCACCCAACCCATTTCTTAATTCTTTTTATTGAGTACACAGACATTGGGCTCCTAATTTCAAAAGTTTGAGTTGGATCAGAGCTAGCAGTTATCATTTAGGGATTTCACCAGGACAGGAGGATGTGAAACTGGTGGTAGCAGTATCGTTCAACTGCGAAATGCAATCAAGGTATCTTGATGCAACATAAGGGACATGCATGATTCAAAACACCTAAGGGCAAGCCAAACATCTACACAAGGAATTATTTGCATACATACATACAAACAGAAGTTCCAGTATTCAGACAGATGGCTTTTATTCCAGTTTAGGATTCCAAAATCCTAAATGTTTGGACACTTCCTCAGGTATGAACATTCCTCACTTCATGGCTGTACAAAGAGCCACTTTGTTGAATTTGCCCCCTAAATAATTTATAATTTGTAGTAAAATGGCTGCACATTTTCAACACTTGAACATCCTACTCCTCTCCTGTCATTTCCATGGTACAGAGCTATTTGTGCAACCGCAATCTTTAGGCAGGCAGTTTTTTTAAAGAAAATGATACTCTGTATTTGTAGCCTCATGCACATGCTTTAAACACACGATATTTTCAAAATTTATGCTTGGCAGTCAGAATTGTATACTTGTCATGTGAACAATTTTGCACCAGCACTAACAGTCGTTTATGTCTCAAGTTTTCTGTTTAACAGCAAAACACAGGAAGGGAGAAGAATTAAAATCCAGCACTAGGGTTCAAAACAAGGTACGAGCACATACTGCAATGGCTGCATAAAAAGAACTACACATGTAGTATCTAAAATGCAAATGTTTTAAGGAAATAAAACTTTGACAAATTATGTACTGCTTCATCTTGAAAGAACATAATTAAGAGAGACATAAAAGACACAAGTAATTTTGAAATTGTGTTTTACAAGATTCTTAAAATAAACCCTTCCCTCAGAATGTGGGTCTTTATAGACACACATGTATGTATACACGTACACTACGGATTAAGTGACAGGAGCTTTGGTGTCTTAGCTGTGCCAGTTTACAGTAAGCAGCAATGGTGTCTACCATACTCGAAGTTTTGACCACAAAAGAGATCAAAAACAATGGAAAGTTTAGTGCTGACACAGGAAAGAAAAAGAAAGCATGGTGAATTGACTGCTGCTTCATCTGCTGCAGGTTGTTCTGATGATTCACTTTATGTTACCTGTACACACACCTGGCTTTTCAGCAATGAAGCACAAATATTTACAGAGATCACATAATCTTCTAAAAATTGTCCTCAGTACAATGTACTTCAACAGATGTGGTTTTGTTACTCTCCATTTAAACTAGTTCCTTTGTTGCTACCCTCTTTCTGTGTTAAACATGGACTACTCTGAGACTGAATAGGGTGTGCCCCTGCCTATCTTCCTCACCTTTCCTTCATGGTCTGTTCAAAAGAAGTACAAAGATTAAAAAAAAAATAAAAATGCATATATATCTGTATATATAAAAATGTATATAGATATTAAAGTAATTTGGTAGAAGGCTTATGCTTTGATGGAATCTCATTACTTTGGGATATCAAAAAGGCTTGACCTTAAAGAACAGATTTTAGCACTGTTCTGGTCAAATGGATCCCACTGGAACTGTTTCTATGCTTTTCAGCCTTTTACAGCCTTTAAGAAATCTTAATTCTAGAGCTCTCCAAGTAACAAACCAGCCTACAGCCTGGCCTTAATAAGAGTAGTAATTAGGAAAGTGAGAAAGTTGACTTTAGGGTAGTAGGACTTCTTTCAGAAAATACATTTCAGAGGGAACACAGGAGGACAAACACTTGTATAAAGAGATAATCTTAGCTGTCCAGCATCATTTCTTAAACTCTACAAAAAAGACCATCAAATTCCTATTTCCAGTTACCAATAGATTTCAAATAGAGATTACAGGATTGTTACTACCTGTTCCATAGAAAGGGCACTACTTTTCAATTCTTTATTTTCTCTTACAGCAGAGATTGACAAAAGCAAAAAGATCACATAGGGCAACTAAAATAGTGTTTTTTCTTCCAAGCAGAGAATGACAACAAAAGAAAGAGAGAGATATCTGTGGAGGACAGTTTATTCCACTGAAATAACTCAGCTATGTTGGCTCTCTAAGCCATATTGAGGCCAAGAACTTTTGGGAAGGGACCATACTCCTTGGGTCATTGATCAGCTTTACCTTCCACAGCTTATAAACTCTCTCTTGATCCTCTCCCCTCCAATCAAGGCCTGAGACTGAATAAAACCCTTTCTGTCAAACCCGTTTCACTGTTTTTCCCCCTCCTTGAATTTGCCTGAAATTCTCCCTTACCCTACACAACCTGCACAGAGTTAGTATATTACAGTACTTTTTTCAGTGTTTTCTAAGTAATGCATATGATATTGATGACTTTATTAAAAAATAAATGTGTTGCTCAGTTACTCAACAAGGTCATGCTTCTTACAGGTATTTTGGCAGTCAGCAAAACATTTGTTATGATTCAGTCCCTTCTATCCTCAGGGTTTTATTCACAGGACAGACAGTACTTCACTCAATACTTCTATAACGCTCTATCAGATACATCATTTTATCCAAAAAAAAAGGACAGAATTCATAGTTTGAGCTTAACACATCAATTTTTTTTTTTTTTCCCCATAGCTGCAAGTTAAGGACAGTCCTAGTGGACTTAGATGGACCATTAACTATAAAAGTCATCACCAAGGTTCCATTTCAAGGCAACACTGAAGAGATCAAGTGAATAAAGTAATCCTCTAGGTGAAACACTTCAGTACAAATGACTAGAAGCAGGGTATTCTGCCGCTCAAACATCTGATTGTAACTTCCATCTGTGCCTTGCTGAATTCTGGCAGCTTAGTCTATTATTGTTCAGGCAGCAGGATGACTTTGTTATAGCAGGAGATGTGGGACAGCTTTCTCAAATAAAGGCAGCTATCAGAGCAAATTGCTAACTGAAGAAACAGGACTTGAATGAGCTTATGACCTGCTTATCTATAGGCAGACAAGGCATCAAATAGGAATTGGAGTAATTTGTGCTGTCGGATATTCAGATTATGATTCAGCACATATCACTGCCTCTTCAATCAGTTCTGGTTTCTTACCCTGGTATACTGGGAAAATGAAGCCTTTTCTGTTGAATAATCATGAAAGGTATTTCTAACGTCATGTAAACATAGTAGAGATGAATTAAACATTACACCTTAAATTAAGTATATTCCAGACAAAGCATAATATACAATACGGTTTTTATGCTTATCTGGTATATCATGAATCAGCAGCTGTAAATTCTTCTTTTAAAAATATTTGCTGGTCTTTGTTTCTTTGAGTGAAATATGCTTTTAGATGTAAATTAATAGTTGAAGATTGTACATGCCTCTTTAGTATAAGCCAGAATTTCATTATTTAACTATGTCCTTTAATTATGGGATTAATCTTCAAAGCATTGTGGAGTACATTTCCAAAGTCACAGACAGAATAAAAGGATTATAGAGGATAAAAGCCATACAGAGCATAATAGGTACCAGTGGTATAAGTGAGTGGTGATAATGAAAAGATGCACATGTGCTAAAGCTATACTTATATGCCAAGATTACAAGGCATACGAATGAAGGAACCTTGATTCTTTTGTCCCTTTACACCTGCAAAACATACTGTGGTCTATACAAGGCTACTCCAAGATTTTATAATCAGCTCTTTCCTAAAACTGCATGCCCTGCAGCAGTTGTGGTCACTCCTGGTAGAGGAGCTGTGATACACGAGCCTTCTCAAGTACAGTTCTTTATTCAATGGAATCAGAAGGCAAGACCTTCTGATTTACTGCAGTGTGCCTCACAATGTTGTTAGAATATTAAGGTGAAATATCATCCTTTTCACTCACTTTTCCATGAGCTCTCTCTTGGTCACCTTGAACCTTCTGGCTCCTCCAGTGGAAGAAAGAACAGACTACAAACTAACCTCAAAAGTAGTTTCAAATGTTTTGGGCTTTGGTACAAAACTGTGTGATGCTGAAATATTTGTAACAATATCTATTGCCATTTTGCATTAAAAAAATAATATAATTAAACCAAGTGAATTTATAGATGACAAAGAAAAGAAAAAAGTCACCACTGGACTCCTGAATTTCATGTCATGAATAAATGATCCACCTTTAAAGGAAACAAGAAAATTATCTCTTTATCTGAAAAGCTCTTCCTTTATCACTGCACAGAGATATTTTGACTTCAACACCTTCAACACTCATGATTACATTATGTAGAATTCTTTTTTATGATATTTTTTCTTCATAAAAAAAGCATAACAGTCAATACTTTAACATGAAATCTAACCTAAGGATACCAAGAATGCTGAGCATAAGTTGTTTGACGATATTGGATAATTTGTCTCTGATGGAACTAGTATCTGTGCAAATAATTACCATAAAATATATGCAATATTTCTCTAAAATAAATGGCCCATTGGCCATGTATCTAACTATGTACTTCATGCAGAATATACTTCTAGACAGAAATATTCCCCTTATACAAAAATAATTTTCCATCTTAGGCATTAAAAAAGGGTGACTCATGCCCAGAAACTCATGGTATTAGTTTAAAAATTAAACAATTTTCTAAAAACAAAGCAAAAAAACCCACCACCCTTTGGTTCACTTTCTGTAAACTCTCACAGTGCTCTGAAGTCTAGTTTTCGTAGTTACATACTCTACAACACAGCAGAAATCTCGGGGCGGGGGGAGTGGGGGGTGGATGTAGGAGTGTAGGAGGGTGAATGGATCCAAATGAGACTGTCAAACATCAGGGAGAATTCAGAGGCCAGCCGGGGAAGGCAGGAGAGAATACCTTGTATTTAAGGCAATGCTGCCAGCTTGCTTCATCTTAACAATAATGGAACGTGGTAGCAACATCCTTGTTCCTCCTCAAGCACAGCAGGATGCTCTTGGCCAGAGCCCTGGCTCTCTTCATGGCCCTTACAGTCTCCAAACGCCCCAAGGAAGACCTGCAAGCACTGCAGGAGCTGTTTGGTGCTACAGAGAGAAACAAAAACGTGTTTGCTGTATGCCTGCATCAGTGTTCCAGTCACTCAAATAGAAGGAGACACAAATGGATCAGAATGACCTTTGTTAAAAGCTGAGAAATGAACAAACCAACCTGCTGGGTAGGGAAACGCATTAAGGAAAACAGTTACATTTATTCATTCCTTGAAACCCAAATCCAACAGATCTGCTCTGCTATGATGTTACTGTTCTGCAGAATTTCCTGGCTGAAAAAATAGTTATGTTCACTAAAAGGCAGTCCGTGTCTGTACTGAGTAACATATTGGAGACTGGACTGTCTGTGGAGACCTCTCACGTACTTTTCATGTTCTACATCAAATCCTACCAGAGACATGCAATCTAGCAGAAGGCAAAAAGGCCAAATTACTCACCTTGTTGCAATTCCCTTGCTTATTTCTTAATATTCTGTGTTTGTTTAAACACAAAAATAATATGTTCAGTTTTTACCTAGTGTGTTTTCTCCATTCTCCTCCTAGTCTCAGTTTGGAGGGAGACAGCTGTTTGGAAATTGTAGTCTCCAAAATCAAAGCATACAACTCTCCCTGGTTCCTGAGCATTTCTAAAGCTACAAAATTGTGAGGTTATTCCAAATCTCTAGACCTGTTTTTTCCCCAGAATTTCAGAGCAGAAAATAAAGTTGATAAAAACATTAGTTAGCTCTCCTAACAAATGCAGTCTTTACACTAATGTTTGTTCTCTTATTTTTTAATTGTCAGACAAATTAAAAACCTAAATGCAGGTTTCTATGATTACGAGGACTCCAACAAAAAACTGTGTCAATTTTACATTAAGTGGCAATTTTTTAAAATTCTAAGCACAGTTTTAGTAATACCAATCTAACAGAGAAAATTACATGGCTTTAAAAGTAATATGAAACAAACTTATATAATTTAGCTTCCATCTACATATGTTACTTCCTATATAGGAAAACAAAATTTGTAACTCAAACTGTCTTTCTTAGATGCATCTGGATTACATGAGACTAAAGCAATTGTAGCTTGAATTACCATAATGCAATTATCCTCGATTGTCACATATCACAAAAACAGAATTTGAATTGAATTTGGGATAGATAGGGAAAGAAATGGCGCTGCTGACAAATTTTAGGCATTATTCTAGTAATCAGATAACAAAGACATCACGTACTACTTAGTGCACTGTATTTGATAAAACCAAGAAATTAAACTGGAAAACTCATAAACTGAAAACTTGTAAAACTGAAGGTAAGCATATCTGAATGCCTTGGCATCCAAAGTCACATATACACATGTATTAACAAACTCTGTCAAAGGACTGTGGATGACTTCACTCTGGAAAATATGCTTGTTTTGATCTGTTTTCTTAATCATCCTTGATTTTTCACTCAGTATAGTTTCACAAGACAACTAAGGAATAAAAATATTCTGATAAAAACAATGGAATTGTTTTATGGCTTCCTCTACCTAATACAATATTTTTCTATACATCTTATCTTTATGGTGCTTCTGTATTTCCTAACTGGTGTGCAGAGATGATCATGGGCAGAAGAAATATCAAGACAGCATTTTTTATTTTTGGAGCCAAGAATATTTAAAGCACTAGCTCCAAGTCACTGTGAAAAGAAAAGGAGAAAATCAAATCCATAAAGCAAATGTAAGTTATTATGTTGATACTCTTCTTTTGTTTGCAAGTAGTAGCTAAAGTTCATATCAAAACACCATGGGATAAAAACTAGATAAATGGTCAGATAAATATGGAAAATATTAAACTTTTATGTATCAAGTAACCTTTACATTAGTTGCTGACAGTAAAGCTAAAGTACCTAAACTTTGTGCGTGTGTGTTTTTCTTTGACTTGCCTTTATTTTCTGCTGTTTCTTCATATATACTCTCTTGGGGTACTGTCCAGACTTTTCTGTAATCTTCCCCCCTCTACGTTCCCACAAGCCTTCCATGGCAGGCTTGTGCAGGCTGCCATGCTCTCCTGGGGTCCCTTAAATGTGGTCTTCTTCAGTCTGGTCTTTCATATCAAACACAAGAATTATGTATTTGTCACTTTTCCCCCTTTAAATCAAATTATCTCATAGTTTCCCCTTGAGAAGAAAAAGTACAGACAAGAATGCATACCAAATTAACATGAATTTCTGCTAGTTACCGAGGTGCTGTTCCCCCCCAACACACCTGATTGCCCTTTGAATTTCAATTCATATTTAAATAACATACGAAGTAACAACTACTTTATCAGATTAAGGTTTCGACAACAAACTTCTCCACACAGCTTAGCACAATGCTTTTGGATTTGCTGCACTTTATATACGCTTCCACAATCCAACATGGTAATGATTTGAAATTGCTTCTAGAGCCTGTATGCCTGCCGGAAGAACAGATTACCGTAGGTGTGATCAAAATGCCATCAAAATACTTTGCAGACATCCTAAAGCAGGAATCTTCAGTGGTAAAGTACGAAAAGGTTAAGGAAAGCACAGCTGATATGCTGGGCTGAAGCTGAATTATCTCCCTGAAGGTGATCGGACAGTAATTAAGCTCTTCAGAGTATTTATTCAGCACACAAGATAAAGAAGAATTCCCGCATTAAAGCTTTTCAAAACACTAGCTCGATTTTCTTCGTGCTTCCTGCTGCTATGAAGCAGGAGCGGGGGAAAACGGGCTGGGAGAGAAGCTGAACATAACCGTGCCGTTCATTAAGGGAGAGTAGGCTTTACGGAGCCCAAACGCGCAGACACCCCCGGGTGCGTTCGTCCCGCGGGGAGCGCTCCGCAGTGCGCGGCTCCCCGCGGCGGGCGGAGCGGCGGCATCACCGCGAGGGGGAGCGGCAGCATCGCCGCAGCGCCGGGAGCACCGAGCCCCGCAGCCCCTTCCCCGGGAGCACCGAGCCCCGCACGGCCTCCCCACCCCCTGCAAGCCCCGTGGCCAAAGCCATCATTTCCCGGAGCAGAAAGCTGCCACAGCAGTGGTTTGTGCAGCCGATGGGGAGCGCGGCCGGAGGCTGGGCGGGGTGCCGCTGACCCTGCGAGAATCCTTTGGTAGGCAGCGGTGCCGCTGCCGCCACGGGCTGGAAGAGCTGCTGCTCTGGAACAGCGGGAGAAGCCAGCGTTTCACGCTAGTCTAGGCAGGCAGATGACAATGGCTTTATTGCTTATGTGCGATCTGCGCCATAAAAGGTTATATAGAATATCATCCCTGTTGGCAACTTAGATGATGCCAGATTTAGTAATGGAGACAGAAGGAATTGGGATTTCTCCCTCAGCTTGCTAATACTTTGATTTCTCAGCTCCAAATCATGCAGGGCTTTCCAACCTCAACAATATAAACTCATGAAACACCCACATTGCCATCCTGCCTACACTGATGTTTCCTCAAATACAGGTATTTTGCTGCTGTAAAGAAATTTTTTCCAGATCCATTTGTGACCGTTCTGCATCAGAATTAAAGCACATTGCTGAGGACAGGGCAAAGCTTGTCTTCAGCAGTACAGCTCTGCTCTGCAGCTAGAGAACAGAGCTGTCTCTAGCACCACTGTTGTGATGAAACGTACTGCTGGTACATTTCAAACAGATTTTCTCACAGAACATTATGGTCTCTCTGAAGGACTATTACATCTGAATCACTAATGTGAAAATGGCACGCATTCAGTCATCCCCATTTCTTTTTGGGATCCAGATTTCACTAGGTTCCACACAAGACCATTGCTCTTGTACACAGTGAGTTATCAACTCCAGCAATGCAGTGTCATGAAACTGCAACTAAAGATGGTGTTCCTTATGGCAACAGAGGAAGTGATAGGGCATCAGATGACTCACACCCTTTCCTTCTCTTATGCTGTCTTTATGTCATATTTGGTTGCTAATTAATTAGAAGATACGCATTAAAATGTCTTTCCTCTCTAAACAATACTTCTGTATTAATTTTAATCATTATGCACTCCAGAGCTCCAAACTTTACCTGACATACAGCTGGAAAAGATTTATATTGTTACATCTAAGTAGTAAGCCTTTTTCTGCTTAAGTACAGATAGATGTGTTTAATCTATTTGAATTTGCCTAAATTGTTTGAGTCTGTAGAAAACTGGTTGTACTTTCTGCTTTATTTTGGGCAATTCCAAGAAATTAATATGCACTAAGCTGTTTCCCTAGATATTACAGACTTCTGTTAGTAGCTACAGCTACTAAGCAAAGACAAAGTACATTCCCTGGTGATGTAAAGACACCACATGGTGTTTACACTGCCTGCTTTTACCTTGATATCCAAAAATGGATGAGGCTCCATCAGGATCAAGCAGCCATCTAACTCCTCTGCTCTACGCCACTTATTCCCACTCATATCAGTCCCCTCTGAGGTGTAGAATCAATGCCAACTTGCCTGTACCTCATCATCAGTCCTGAGACCACATAAGAAAAACTAGTTGCTCTTCCTTACACAGTTGCACTAAACAAAGTAATGACCATGTCACGTGCAACCTGGACATTGCAGCACTATGCTCAACAAGAGATCTGCATACTTTATTAAAAATATATTCAATATTTAGTGAAAATAAATGGAAGAAAATGCAAAATTGCCTATATGACAGTCAGATGGGCAGCCTAGTTAACATTCTTCTCTGATCCTGCTTGAGAAATAATTTTCAATTACATCTTCCTGTATTTTCTTTAAATCAGAACTTTAACAATTATTTCTTGGCCCTATTGCATATTACAAATAATCCCCAGGATAATTCTTTTCCCATCAAAGTATTAGTTTTTCACTCTGACTCTACCCAGCTTAAAAGTTAAATATCAAAGCCAGATATTGTTTCTGTTACCTAATTAAGTGTGAAATATTGTAAATGGAACACTAATGGAATAACATCCTTAAGTGCTTTCTGTAAATCTTCTGGGATTCAAAGTCTTTATCACAAATACATAAAGGCTATATTCAAAAACTCTCATAAGGGCTCAAGACAATCCACTGTGAACTGAAGTTTAACTTTTGCCATTTTTGCAAAATATTTTCCTACATTTTCATGTTTTACACAGGCAATATTGCTCTTGAAAACATAGTTAGTTTTGGAAGTTGATACAAGTTAGAAAGCTGAAAGACAACTGAACATATGCAAAGTTCTTAGTGCATATTTCTGGTCCTCTCACCTCATGAAATCAACACTTTTTTTTGTTCTCCACTGCTAGAGCATTATCATGATGAAATAAACAGACAAGAAGCTATTATTTTCTAATTTTGCTGGCAACTGCGCTTGTATACAGTATTCTGCAATTGTACTTCTGCAAGTACAATTCTTCAGCTTGGAAGACAGCGAAGACTTCCCAGACTGAGCTTACCATTAAGCCTTTAACACTTTAACATCTTACCTGCCAATGCAAGAAAATGACAGACTACTGGGAAAAGGAGTAGAACGCAAGACATCCCGAACATCCATGGCCACTAGAAAAAAAAGAACAGATTTGGGTCTTTCTAAACAATTGATCATGTCTTCCAAACCTTTATTTACATTCTCTAAATTGCCACAAGATTTTCTCCTATGCTTTTCGCTGTCTCTTTGGTTCATGTAGTTTTGTTTTCAGGAGGAAAATACAAAATTGGGGAAAGAGTGAAAATGTTAGATCTATATAAAGTCTGGTTTTGGTCTTCTTTTCCTGATCTGTCAAACTGTCACCTCTGCTCTGTCAGACATTTGTGTGGATGACCCTGTCTCAGTGTCAGGAGATAAATCTTAAACAATGTTACTCTCATAATGGAAATATCAGCATATCTACAAAGGTGCAAATAAAATCAGAATCCAGCCTAGATCTCATATTACTTTACCAGGTATTTATATTTATCCCATTTCTGTTACCTACTCGCTCTCTCTTTTTATTTTTTCCCCTCTTCCCTACAACATTCCAAAAATTGTATTTTGGGATAGAAAGTTTCCTAGTTTGAATGAGAGTTTTTTTAAGTGAGCAAAATCCATTTGGCTGTATTCCAGCTACATAAAACTAAAATAAATGCTTTACTGACTTTATTTTTTTTTTTATGTATGCTTTTCCTTTCACAGGCGTCATAAAGATTGCTTTTATTTGCGAAATTTAGCATGCAAAGAATATATGCTGAAGTTCAAATATTGTGACAATTAAAAAAAAATGTGTGTGAAAAATAGCTTTGTTTACATGTATTAAGATAAGAATATATTCCAAATTTAGAAAAACTGCAGCTATCTCCATAATAAAAAAAATCCCAAAAATCATATTTTCATTTTCTGATCCCTCTCCCCCACCCCATTTTTGGGGAAGCACACGGAGATGGGGAAAAATTGTTATGGTTTTTTTCTAAGATGTGTTTTAAAGGATGATTTATAGTATTGGGTGCTTCTTATCCATTTTACTGAGAACAGGATCAGGTCCAAATCGTATTTTGCTTCCATGATGACTGATGTGGATAAATATTCATGAGTCAACACCTGGGCTTGGCTATTTTCTAAACCTGTATAACTGTTATTGCAGTTGTATCTGTGAACTGCAACATCTCATTTGAATTCATGAGACATGTTATAAATTTTAAATATATATGAAATGATATTAAAGTCTAATGAAGAACAAGAATCCCATCTGCTACCTGCAATCTAGTAATACCTGCATAAGAGGGAAATAGTAATCTAAGCAAAGAAGATAGAAACTTGTTTGTTTATTAAAACTTCAAATTTGTTTTGATCATTCCTTCTAATCCCTGTTGATAAAAATCATGTTCCAAAGTGGCTTCTTTCCAGACCTCTGCAGAGATCTTGGAGTTTTAAACCACTAAAAGTTTGGCAGAGCATCTAACTGCCACATTTTTCTTAAAGAAGAACACGACTTAAGTTTACTAAGAGCAGCATATTTTATAGACAATTTTGCTCACATATGAGACTCTTTTAAAGATGCACGCTCTCTTATTTCTGTGGACTGTAAGACAGATTTAATTTAGGGTTTTCAACTTAGTTTTGTGTTATGAGAACTGCAGGTACAAAAACTATATTATTTGCACAGTCACACTGCATGTAAAGATGCAAGATATTCTTCATGGTACCAAATTCTCACTTGTAAATAATTTTTAGAACTGTTTTTGTATCAAATTCCATCAAGAGTTATTTCTGAGCTTAGAGAAAGATTTAGCTCTCTAAGTGACTAAAGAGAGGCTGTGAACAGCAGGGCTTTAGAACATGATGGTATCCTTGGTATGATTTTGGTATCCCCTACCTAGGGATAATAAGACATCCTAACGTACCTTTAGAGTGTATATTAAATTGCTCTTTTAAATTGCATTTGTGGTGAAGAGAGGAGGAAAAGGGAAGTTTTCCACTGATACCAGCAAGACTGGTGTTTCACAGTGTGCTATCCCTAGTCCCCGTGACTGGCATCACTCACTGTAATATGCAAAGATGCCATGATCCAAAAGGCCTAATCAAACCATGCACAGAATATTTGTAATATAATGAGGCATCACTACTGACTGTAACTTTGCTTAATATCTAATTTACAAAGCAAATATTTTCAATTGAGTTTTTATGCAACCTAGAGAGTAACTGAAGAAGTTTGGCACACTGGCCAGCTGTGGACTGAAATGAGCCCCAGGAAAGCATTAACCCCCTGTGTTTTTGTAACTGTAAATATTAAAACTATGCCATAGTTTGCTGAGAATATTTGCATTTGCTACAGTAAAAATGCATAACAGTATCCAATAGCCTGACACAGGTACTCAAAACTATTTTCATTACCCAATGCCAATGTGACACCTAAACATGTTTCTGAACAGCAGCAATCAGATTTGACTTGCAGAAGCAGCAAAATTCTAGCTACAAGGAAGGGTCAGACAGCACTATCCAGTCCAGTGGGATCAGAAACCCAGACAAGACTCAGAGTTCTATATGTTAATAAAGCTACTCAATTTACTTAAACCCAAGTTTGTTCCAGTCTCCATAGTCATCATTTCTGGTTATTGTACTACTTTTCTACACAAGCTGGAAAAAGATGAACTGCCAATTTTTTTATAACTCGTGTTGCCTGCCATAATTCATGCTGCCTGTAATAATGCTGACCTTATAACACTGATCAGTAAGAACATGAGAAAACACTAACAACATCTGTATTTTAAAATATATATGGATGTACATAACAGAAAATGATACACTTTTAAGTTAAAATCTATTTACTCATCACACCAGATGACAACCAGGGTTTTAACCTGAAAGCTTCCTGACATCTTATTTCCCTCTTAGTATTTTCTGGGCTGTCCATGCCCATATACTTCCAAGTGTAAATGGAAGAATTTGTCATACCACCTGAAAAATAGCTGCTTGCTATGTAGACTAAAAGCAGAATACCATAATGAGCTAAATTTTTTCTATTTTCCCTAGATACATCAAGCTCCTTTACTAAAGACAACTGTAAATGTTGGCCCCTTGTGTTTGCCTCCATCATGCACAATAATTAAAGAATTTCTGTCTCCATATACTGAAAAATATGGAATTAGCTACAGTATTTCCCTTGGCAGACCCACTTAAATGCTCCAGTGGTGCCACACTGACTTCTACAACCAACTTTCTCCCAGCAGCTGCAGCAACAGGAAGAATCCACCTCTCTAGAGGTGGGAAGAAGCAGCAGCAAAGGCAACTTGCTACAACTGCTGTCACTTGTACAGAAGAAAAAAAATCTCTGCTCTGTTAATAGAAATCTGAGTGTTTTACAAATGGCACAACAGATGCTGTGCGCTGATGAAAATGATATAGACAGTGATGCTGCAAAAAACTCTTCAGGCAGAAACATGGTTGTCATGTTCTGAACGTCTCACATACACATTGCCATGGCAATGATTTTAGGAACGTTTGGCGGTGCCCTAAGCTAAGCTCCTGCACTTTCTGAAGTATTCCTTGGGGGTTTCATTTCCAGATGGAGAAACAATAGAGCTGAGTTCATCATGTCATCTTCAGGATGACATTGTCCTCAGTGAAACACCCCCTGTCACCAAGAGACACTGCCAAGCATTGGGTGTGAGCCTAATACACGAGGTGGAAATGGAAACCGCAGCCTTCTGCTGCAGAGATGCAAGCCAATAGTTGAGTCATCCCAAGACCTTCACATAAATCCTTATACACTGCTTTTTACATTAGAAAATTGATATTGATACAAATATGTTCTGCCAGGATGAGGTTATGCAGGTGGCAGGATGGAAGTAAAGAAAACAACCACAGAAATAAATGCCCAGATAGGTTTTCTAATGCAAGGTAAATGCTTTTTATGCATTCCTGGAAGCTTATAAGACCATCACTAATCTTAATTAAAACTGAATACAAAATAATATTCAAGATTAAAAATCAGAAATCAATACTACCTGAAAGATAAATCAAGACCTTATCATGGCAAAGAGGTTGGCAAAGAAAGAAATGACTGGCCAAGAATTCGTTCAGAGCTAATCTGTGCTAGACATACTGTTTAGCTGCATTATCTGATGCTACCTCATCTTCTGACTCAAGGTCTGCCTCATTTGTCAGGTCCTGTCCTTTAATCTCCAAACACAATGACGAAGTGATTGCCAGTGATTTTATGCTTTTCTGTGCCCAGGACAATGGGACTGCTCAGCTGCCTGAAAGAGCTAATACATACTTAATGATGAGAAAGGAACAGCCAGAGGGACCAAGGAAAGGTGGGTTTTTTTTCATTGTTCTATAGCATCTCTAGCAGCATATGGCATTTTCAGTACTATAGTTTTAAAGTGCCAGAGATTTTCTTAAAGTAGAAAAGTATGGCATATTGAGAGAAAAAAATCTCAGACGTATTTAATCGAGTTAAAATATTCAAGATTCATTCTGAACTGTATTAGTCCACTGTGATTCAAAACATTAAATGCTTCATCAAACACGATCAGATAGAAGGATTTCCATAGCAATCTGTGACTATGAAAGTGAAGTAATTGCACAGTGGGCTTCTACAGCACCATATAATCTTCTTAAGTCTTAAAGAGGAACCTGTTTGACACTTGCTGGGCTTCTTGCAGCCAGTCTATGTGTCTGGGATGATGATGCCTTTCAGACTCATTAGAAACTGTATGATAGCTCACTATTATTAAAGTGGAGCCTTCTTAATGCAACAAGCTTCAAGAAGAAAGGAGGACATTTACAAAAAAAGGAATGAACTCAGACAGTCCTTCACTTTTTCTTTGTTCAGTGTTAGGTATTTGTACATGCACAAAAACATACTGATTTTGAATCCAGTTTATTTTACCACCTAAGCCAGGCATGAAGTTGTAATTCTGTTTTTGGAATGTTATTCTCTTCCTCTGGAATCCATCACCATTTTCAAAAATCATCAGTTTAAAACTATTCTGTAGAACAAATCAAGAGGAAAAAGGATCCAATCCAGTCTGACACTAGATGTCAAGAGTAAGAGTAAAAGTCCTTGGAATACTGTGTAAAGTGTTTTGCTTTATGGTAGTAGCATTCCAAGAACCAAAAGATCAATGTAGAGAAAAATAATTTTGTGCAGGAAGAATAAAGAACTATTTACAAACAAACGAAAGATGACTATTGTACCAAACATTATTTTATACAAATACATAAAATATATATGCACATAAATATACAGACACACATGCACGAGCATACGTACACCCATATAAACTCTATCTGAAATCATATTTCAGAATTACTTTCAATTTCATTTTAGAAAGGAATACTGATTAAAACTGGAATGGGGAGAGGAATATGAGGAACTGCTATAGATTTTTAATTGTGTGGAGCTGCAACTTAAAATGAGATTAAATTCCTTTCAGACTTTGTGTAAGAAATAGCCCTGGTACTTGTAAGATCATGTGGTATGTCAAATTAAAAAAACACCACAGTAGGTTAAAATCAGATTACTATTGATTTATCCTGAAATTTCTCAATATAATTCTATTTATATAGGAGGGTGTCTCTTGACTAAGAGACAAACGTAAGATTTGCATCTTCATCATCATTCACCAGGAAATTGTGGAGGGACAGAAAGTAACTGAAGTCTAGGATACATAAAAGGCCGGCCTCATAAAAGGTGCTATAATGA
Source organism: Margarornis squamiger (assembly GCA_035222235.1). Taxonomy (NCBI): domain Eukaryota; kingdom Metazoa; phylum Chordata; class Aves; order Passeriformes; family Furnariidae; genus Margarornis; species Margarornis squamiger. Next base: position 10,433,800 of record JAWWTY010000158.1, read on the forward strand.
CCTGTCTCAATTCAGGAGACTGATTCCTCAGTCTTTTGAGACTACAGTGATGAAACCACCACCAACGAGGTGAGCATCCTATGTCTGATATGCCAAAAATAGATAAAACACCCTTTCTGCTATCAAACATTTTGGCAGCGTAATACAGAAGACACATCCAGTGTTGAACAAGAACTGAGGCTGTAACCAAGCGAGAAAGCCTTTTTCAGGGAGACTCCTGTTAAGACAAAGTTTTGCGTGTGCCGAGACAGCTAACGATAAATAAGAATGGAATTTAACTTACTCATTCGCACTGAAATACTTTCCTCTTTGGTATATCTTTTCTCCCCATTGGCTCAAGAGACACCAGACAAACATCTGGCCAGATCTTTAACAACATATATAGTTAAGGTAAAGATAATAGGATGCAAAACATGCAGTTACTATCTCAGATGGTAGGAAGCTTTCAGGACAGGAAGATTAGCATCCGAGAGCGTGATGATTTATGATGACAAGACAGTAGAATAAAATACTGTATGAGAATAGCAACTAACCTTTTGAAAAAGTGATGATGCAAATTATAAAATTAAAAAGACGGAAGAAACTACTGCAAAAGGAAGTATGAAATGCTTATGCTGCAACATGATTCCTTCAGAAGCTTTGTGTAAATAGCAGAATGACCTCAAATGTCTAAAATAAATTAATGCAGTGGCATGGACAAGAATGAGAAAGGGATAATTAACCTGATGACAACAAAATAATAAATTAAAAAAGCATTCAAGGCAGCTCATTTAAAACTTGTAAATAGAAGACGCAGTGTCAGGATCATGCTGGAGGTTGTTACAGTCTGTTCTACTGAGAGGAGGTAACAATCACACTTTTGTAATAAATGGGACCCCAGAGAATTCCCAGAAAGCACTAAAGACTGATGCACAAACCTGCAGTGCACCTGCATCCACCGTCTTTCTAAGAGATACCTGCTGGTCAACGATATCTGATGCACAGTTGTAATAAAAAAATAAGAACAACTGTGTTTTCTTTGGTTTTCCTTTTCATTTCAAAAGCTGTAGAATGTAATGGATGAAATGCACTGCCATTAAAAATGGATGAAATGCACTGCCATTAAAGCCAAAAGAAAACCTCCTGCTTATTTCAAATCAAGCTTAATTTCGTATAGTGATTTCATATAAGACACACATGGTATAGGAAAATGTGTTACTGCTTAATGACTACTCAGTCATAATCCATTACTGTTCATTTGAACAAATTTCCCACTAGGAATTCTAGTCCACGGAAGTTTTGGCATCTTCACTATATTTGGTGGGACAGTGAGCTGGAAGATTTATTTATATTAATGATGATCCAACTTAATTAAAAATGGTTAAAAATTTGTAAGAGATGTAAAAAGATGTGTCTTGAGTGTATTCTGCCAGATGAAGATAAATGAGCGGTGCCATCAGAATTGAAATAAAACCTTGTCTGTTTGCTCATGCTTTACTGCAATGAACCTGAATTCTTGGTGTTTTTTCATAGTTCCCCGCTTCTACTTACTAATAACCTTGCATTTTCATGGCTGGAGAGCAAATTACTTCTCTTCTGGGAGGAGTTCACATTATTTGCTGATATTGAAGATCATGCCCTGACACACAGAGAGGTTGCAAGACTTCATTGACTTGATCAACACTGAGCACTTCTAGTGGAATGGCTTATGCAATCCTTTAACTGAAAAGCCTGAAAAGGCAAAAATGAAACAACTAAGTGAACAGGCCAGGATCATCATCCACAGACCATCATATACACCCTCTGTTAGCACTTGTATGGCTCTGCTTTTGACCACTGAACTGTGGGGACCATGCTGCTTCAAACCAGAAATAAGAGTGCCTTTTACCAAATCATCACCAATCTGCAGTACCAATAAGAGAAACCCTAAAAGAAGATTGAAATTATTACATGAAAAAACTTGCGAAAATGTGATCATTGCACACACTCATGTAGCTATAGGCTATATTTATAATTTATGATTTACAGATTTATAGTGTGAGATTTTAGTATTATGCAGTATGATTTACAGTGTGAAACTGCTGTTCATACTGTCAAGTATGAAAAAAGCAAGTTTCTAGGTTGTTTCCTTTTTTTTAAATTAAACAACGAAGTTATGTAACAGTTAGTAGGATCTTCTAAAGTGAAATTAACATTTTCACTTTAAATATGTGAATATTTAATAAGACATGAATGCACTTCATAAGTAACTCAGTCACATTCTGCTTCTAAAAGATCAGCTTGAATCCCAGCCATACTGGTATTAAATCCCATTAAGGGGAAAACAAAATGGAGACAAAACTGAAGCAAAGACCATTCAGATGAAAAAGAAGTTAAAAAATAAAATAAATTGAGAGACTTGAGAGTGAGAAAAAAAGAGGATGGAGATACAGCATTTAGCTGAAAATACGCTTTCTCAAGCTGAATTCTGTAAGAGCTGATGCAAAGTCTCCTTTGTTGTACACAGGCTTTGCAGTCAGCCCGGTAAAAATGTAGAGTGAAATTAAACTAGTTAGTATTTTGTGATTCATCCTAGCCAGTACATGACAGGGAAAATGTGACTTTAAAATGAACTTAACTTTGTCAGAGGGAAAAAATGAAAAGGGAGGAGAGAAAAAGGGTAGTGAAATAATCACTACAGAAAATAAAGAAGATATTCGAGAGCTTCAGATGAGTTTGCAAGTAATTCACAAAACCTCAGTTACCACTGTAGAAATTGCATCTGAGCACACCTGTCTCAAGAATGAATTTCAGAATTGAGGATCTCAGTAAGACAGGTGTTCTTCCTTTCATAAAGCACAGAAATCTGAAGCTAAAATGTTCAGTTCAAATCACAGTTACCTCACTGTTTGTGCCAAGGTAAAAGCAAGAAGTTAACTGAGACTCCAATACATTTGGTTTCAAAATTTGGGTAAATTACTTGAGAGCATACTGGCCTTCATGAGTGTCTGGACATGGACAGCCACACTTCACAGAAAAACAAGTGACATATTAAAAAAACCCCTTACAATTTAAACTTACATTTAAAAAATCTTTTCTGTGATCACTTTTACACATAAAAAGAGACATTCTTAGCACAACTTAAAGTCCACAGAAAGGTCTTTAATATCAATGACTAGTTTTTTCACTTGCAAATAACATGGCAACCCCATGGATTTTAAACCACAAATCATTATAAATCAAAAATCTCATACTCAAAGTGGGCATCGTTCACTTTTCTTCTAATCAATTATGTGTTTTCTTGAATACCTGTTTTTCCTGCTGTATCTTCTATTGGTCTGTGATTTTAAGTATAGCTTTGTTCACAATGTAGTGCCACATTCCAGGTAAACAGATCGAATAACATATGTTAAAAGAGTCCAGTCATGTAAGCGCACAATGGGAGTGATCTCACACGGCTCAGATGACGGTGACATTAAATAAGAACAGTGTCTAGAGACTGTAAACAGGATGATGACAGATATTTTTCCACATAAATCACAAAAGAAACAAAACTACATGGAACTCTAGAGTATCTGGAGGAAAGAGAGTAAATGATTCATGGGGAGATACAGCACATTTGCAAGATCATGCTGTGGACAAACTCACTTCCAGTGACATTCACAGAAATGGAGTTCTTGGCTTAACCTTAATCTGCACAGTGTGTTCATCTTTCTGCTCAGCCTAACACTAGACATGCAGCCAAGACATACCAATTATCTCACACAACAGATGCTGAGATCACATTGTCTACAGTATTCTGAGGCTTGGATCACAAACACTGTCTTAGTATGGTCCTGGATTTACAGATCCTAAGCATTTGCACAAACACATTCCAGTTTTGCATAACTTGGAGTTCATGAAGAAACAGACCTTAATGAGGAGGTAGCAAAGAGCAGTTTGCTAAACAGCATGTCAGCTGTTCCCCTGCCCAGGGAAAGGCCAACAGTGATTTAGGTGCCCAGCTGCACTGACATGGGTGAGGCATCCCACATCTGCTGGGGAAGCAGGGTATGGGAGCAGCCCTTCCTGCCTTGGGCAGCACAGCATACCACACCCCTGGACACAGTCCCTTTGCCAGGCTTGGTGGGTGCTAATTCCTCAAACAGGGCTTCACAGTTTCTCACGTTAGAGCTCCTCCATGGCTGGGTGAGGAATGCAGTGCAACCACACCGTCCTTTGGACATACCCATTTTCACTGCATTTCACTTTCTGAGCATCTGCCCACTCTCTACTTAGTCATTTCACACTAACAGCTTCTTCGGTCCGCTTGCACGTGCTGTTCCCAAGGCAGGTATAAAACAAGAAGTAAGGCTTAAAGTGGTTGGAATCTTATATATCAAGACAACTGATATCTCCCCCCACAGACAGACTTGCCATGCTCTAGCTACACCAAGTTACTCTGTTAAGCTACAGAGTCAGGCTAAAAAGAGAAGGGAAAATTCTCTTTTTCACTGGTATAATGCGTTTTGCAGCATATGATCAAATAGTCTCTCCCTTCCTAAGCAACCCACATAGTGGGTCTTACTTTAGTCATCCCTGATGGGAAGCCACTCTGCACAAGCCCTTGCAAAATAACTCGCCTTGGTCCAAGCCCATCGCTGTGAGGTGGAGAAGAAGCCACTGCTGCAGGTGAGGCTCACTCAGCATGTGGCAGGCTGTGAAAATGTCCAAGCCGGGCCAGAAGCAGCTGTGATCCTCTCTCTGCTCACCTCTGTCTTCCAACCTCTTAGGGAAGCAATAAATATTGACAGAACAGAGCAGATTTTTTGTTTTTATTATTCATTGATAAATAAAACCACTGCACTTACCAGTCCCTGTGTACTGCTTATGAGAGAATAAGAAAATGAAACAAGAATCTATGTTCTACAAATAGAGCCCCCTGAGAACGATTTACTTCCTCCCCCCCCCTCCCCCCCCTTTCCAAAATCTATTTTGAGCAATAGGCATTTCAGATATGTTTCCAATTGTTGTGTTGATATGTTAACATACATTTCTGGAGGGGGAGATGAATTGCAACAATATAATAAACACTTCACAGGAATGGATACATGCATCACAGTTTTGTAGCTCTCCTGTGAATTGAATGGATTCCTGTAAGCTTTTATTTAAAAACAAGTAGCATAATTGAAGTGGAAAACAATACAAACCTTAGATGATTTAAACATACTTCTGAATTTTTAACACTACTCCAAATACTTCCTTTTCCCAACTATTTTTCCTTAGTGAGCAGAACTAGATCAGGTGGATTACTTGGTTTAGCTGCCAGTATATTTCAAGCTGTTGTCAGCAAGAAAAGCAGAAAATGCACAGGAAGACATTATTACACAAAAGAAGCGCTGAGACTAAAATGCCCACTCATTGTAATGGCCAATTAGTGCAAAAACATTACCCGCTTCTGATGGCAATCAGCCTGTACCTGCTAATTACTCGTACGTACGGGTGTCATGTTGGCTTTTGCTACTTGATTTACTTAGATATATACATAGAGTGTACAAAGGGACTGTTAGAGAAAAACAGCAAAGGAGTACATAAAACTAAGAGAGTTTGTAAATATTATTTTTTTTGTTATAACTCATTGGCATCGCAGGATTTTTTATGTCTGTGACATATGTATCAGAGGTGTCAAAATAGGCTAGAGACAAAAGAAAAAACAAAGAATTGCTTAATGCATTAAAAAGGAGAAAGAAGAAATAACAGAAGCAGGAAATAATAACTTTAATTTCACTGTATTATGTCAATTATGTTGGTTTTCTTCCCCTCACTTCCCTATCATTCAAGGTTGTAAGTCTTTAGTGAATATTCCTATTTATATGTTACAGAGAATCCATAAGACAGCATCCCTCTCTCAGTTTTACATGTTTCCTGAATCATCAGATGAAAAGAACAAAACATTAAAAAAAGCATGAATCCTACCACAATAAGAAAATATCACAGGACCTCTAACAGCACAACTATTTTAGCTGCAACAGTTGCTGCTCTCTGCTTACATTTTCAACAGAAAAGGAAAACAAAAAACGGGGTTTATGTGGCTTAGGTGCACTTCAGATTTAGGCATGAAGGCTTTTCAGCTGCCATCTCTTTAGAAATAGTATGTCCTAAAGACTGGCAAATTTTGTCGGAATACAAGGCAGGCCAAGACTATGTTTCCAAAGGGCCACAATACCATGCTGACATTAAAGCCATGCAGAAACAGTAATGTTAAATACAACTTACTGCAAATGTAGGAAATATTTTTGGATTTTATAACCTCTACCTATGAGGATTTGTATCAGAAACTTAGTGCTATGAAAAGAGAAAAAAAATTGCTGCTATATCACAGCATTAGAATTGTATTAGTGTACGAAATGCGCTTGGTAACCATGGGTACTAAACAATTTCATAAGGATTTCACATAATCTAAGAACTATAAATAGACTTGGAAACAAAGTAGGAGCTCAACTGCAATATCCACATTTGTTTGAGAAGAAAAATATTCTTTGTAACATAATTTATTTCTATGTGTTTCAACAAGCATTTTTAAGGTATTTATGGCCATGCCATAATTCCTTTTTTTGTGTACATCTTTTCTAGCTTAACCTGCCCATCTCTTGTGACTCGATCAAGCTGAGACTGGGTGATAATGAACCAGAGAGTAATAATAACCTCTCACTCAATCTATTTAAATTTTAGAGGAAAGAGTATAGAATAATGTGTATCAGTCAATGCCAAAAAAAAATTAACGAACTGAAAGATACATGGAGTCAATTATAAAGAAAAATTATAACATTGAAGAAACACTTAACTCTTTGCACACTTACCAAAAAGTAATAGAAAAAGGAAAAGAAAAAACATTAGAACTGAACATCTCACTAAGACAACAGACAAATGTAGTAGGCAGTTCCACACACAAATGTTGGAAGACTCAATGTGCAGACAATTCAGTTAATCAAATAATTAAACTCATGGTCTAAACCATTTAAAAAAAAAGCTAACAGTAAATTAGTTTCAGCATTGCTGAACTAAGCTTCTGAAGAGAGCTTAGAAATTCTTGATAATACAGAGAACTCTGTTTCAACAGAATAGAGGCCGCTGTAATTATAACTTCTATTCATAATTTAGCATTCTCCTTCATCACCCAGACCTCTCCTTTCAGTGTCTGTGCTTTGAGAGGAAGAAGCACTTGCAGATTTTTGGGGAGCATCTTGTTTCAAGGTTGCTCAGACACCTCACAATGAAAAGGCTTTGGCCTCATAAGCTGAATTTGTTGTCAATCGGGTGAACATTTCTGATGAGCTGCTTACATGTACTTTTATTCAGCCATCTTTCATTGCGGCACTAGCAAAAGCTATACACATATATATTTTCTATAAATGAACTCCCAGCCAATCACAGATACCTCAGACTTCATTTTAATTTATGCTTCAAGTCCGAACTAGCCAGCCCAATGGGAACTGTGTCATAATATTCAAATTCTGCAAAGTATCAAAGTAATAATGCAGTAGGACTGCAACCACAAGCCACAGTTCAAGTTAGCATAATTCATCATCTGTTAATCAAATCACTCTGGGCTCCCAGGCTGCGGCTGGGCTGGGCGAAATAGCTGGCAGCAACACTTGCAGTGAAGACAAAGGCTGGGAACACACTGAGCCAAATCCAAGCAAATGCTCCAGCAGTTCTTCTCTGTCAAACTAATTCATGGGTGCTCAGTTTTTAAATGGGAAATTCTTAATGAATTTAACACAAATGGCTATTTTTCTAAAGGCTAACTAGCATATGGATTTATACTTGTAAAGCTGGAGCTAATTATAGATTTTTTTTTTTTCATGTTTTCTGGCTACCCTTATCACTAAAGTGGAAAAATATGTACAATACAACATCAAGGCAAAGAAGTGTTTTTCCTCATCCTAGCAAGAAGTCTCACTTATTAGATTTCTCATTTTAAAATAAGTCATCAGCAACCTTTGCTAGCACTGGCTGGCCACCATCATCTGCATAGCAGTTTCATTATCTAAAGAGGGTTTTCATTACTTACCTATTAGTATTTTAAAAGTTTATATTGTTGAAGATCTACTTGCACTATGCACACAGATACAACCAGAGATGCCCCAGGGAGCTCAGGGATCCAAAATACACACCAGAGCTCTCCAATCTCAGCAATCAGCACCCAGCCCAGTTGGCAGGTCTGCAGAGCCCCCCTGCCAGACTGCCCGAAGAAAGACACTCCTGCTGGGCAAGTCTCTGCTGGAGAAGAGCTGCAAGGAGAGACACAGCATGAGATCTGAGATAAAGAAGGAGGCCAGGAGGACCCCTGCCACCCCACTCTGGAGGTGACCGGGTCATTCCCCAGCAGTCTTGGTGCTTTCCCATATGTGCCTGGGAGTGCATTTTGGATCATTAGCCAGAAATTACTTTTTTCCAGCATTAATACCTTTGTGACCATAAAAAGAAAAGTTATGAGAACAAAGGTGTCAAAATAAAACTTAACATTTTCTTATTTTATTCCAAAAATAAAACTTAACATTTTCTTATTTTATTCCAAAATTGTGCTTGTCTTTGTATTCAGTAGTGGTCATCCTCACAGTCAAGCTTGACACTGAAGTTGAAGTCAAGCTTGATATTGTAGTCTAATTAAGTTCCAGGCCTGAAGTCCAGCATATAGTGTTCTTACTTGCATACCTTTCAGCAGAAACAGGACCATTTAGGTAGGAATTTGCCCAATAATAGGCTGACACGCATCCCCCACCTGCATCTCCCACACACTTAAGCACCATTGTAGTCTTACTGTGAAAAAGTCCATCCAGCTACCATATTCACCCCCACACATACGGCTACAGATGCTCTCTATTTTAACATTTATGTTAACCTTACAGCACACATGATCTTTGAAAGACGCTAAGCATACTGTTTCTCCACAATGACATTTCCAACAAAAGATCAAATTCCTTCTTTCCATTATTAGATATGAAACCAATACTCTGCAATTTTATATGCCATGGGAAATAAGATGACCATCTTTTTTTAAAAATTAAAAAGACTCTTTTGATTTCAAATATAAAATTCCAATATTTTGTGGTAACACATCTTCATTTTGTGTCAGAGAAAAAGCTAAATTAGTTTTATTAAAAACTAAGCTAATAAAATAAAAATTATTTTTCGTAACTTTTCTCTGCATCTGCCACCCTGATGTTGCCCAAAGGAATTTTTAGTCATTTCTGTGCAAAGGGCATGAGAAAGAGAAGACATTGTGCATTTTGCCACTGGTAGCCTCTTGAATTTGACAGGCTATGCCACTATACCATGACTCAGAACACCATCCCTTATACAACAACATTCAACATTTGCAAAGTGCTGAGAGTCTTCTGCTAAAGGATATTCAAAGAAAAAACAGACAGGTAAGTCTTGTGCACATGAGTTTTGGCCAGAACTTTGGTGATTCCCAGGAAGAAGGTGATTACCTGTTAGGTAATAAAGGCAGTGTGTTATGAAGACATCAGTTAGCCCTAACTTTGTTTAAACAATAGTGTCCTCTTAGCTTTAGATGCCTCGCTCTCTACCAACCACAAAATCTGTTCTTAGACGTGATTAAAACCATAATGGACATGGCAGGACTTGCAAAAGTCAAAGCAATACAAGCAGAGGTTTACTCAGGTCTGTTGTTAACACCATTTATGTAGCAAGTTAGTAACTGCATATTTTAAGGCTGACTTCAGAATGTGAATTACTATGAAATACAAACATTGTTTAAAAGGAAACATATACATAGCACAGCTTCCAGTATGGTATCATGAAAATCTGCATTTCACAGGGCTAAGCTAACATACTGTGAGATGAAAGTGAAGAGATTCCTCTCTTAGTTTTATCTTGGAAAGCCATTTGACTATATTCATGTGAGACAGTAATCTGCATGGAAACTTAAGGTTTTCTATTAAAATTCAAAGTCAGAAAGAGTTTTCTTTTTCACATCATCATCCTTAGGGTTTGAGTTTTCCAAGAGACAAGCACAAATTCCACCACTGCTCTATTAAATTCCTGCTGCAAGGACGAATAACTCAAAGGCTGAAACCGCCTACCGTTACTGTGGTTACCAAAGTTTCCTACTCACTGAATCGTGTTTCAGTCTGCATATTTCAAGCTTCTGATACTGGTAAATGTGGCTTTTTTTGATTTTCTATTTGCTGCTATGCAAACACCAGAGTATTTTGTACCTTTAGAACAGTCTTTGACTTCCATCCTCTGGCCAGTGTTCCAGATCACACCCCCTCCTCACCTGTTACTCATTTCAGGTGTTTCCACTTACTCCATCCTACTCAGTAATTCCAAACCCTAGAGAAAGACACCCATTTCCTACAGTGGAAGGAAATTAATTGCACCAAGCAGAGGATATGGAATGTCTTGCAGCCATACATCCCCAAGGATGTATACTGTCTGCAGGAACCACATAGCAGAGAAGTCTGGCATACTGTACAGGTACATGTTAACTGTGCACAACCTAAGAAGCACTAGACATTCTAAACACAGATAACCAACTATAAAATGGGCACATTTTTTTTTCTTTCTTCCAGAAATCTTTTTCGTGAACCAGCAGAAGGACGAAGCTGTTTCTCTGCACTGTTTCGGTAATAAAACCAGACATTATTTTATAGAATTCAAATGGGCAGCTTGAATCCAGGGCAAATGTGTGGTTGGATCAAACTACAAATAAGTTATTGATGCAAAGCCATATCACAGGTCATTCCTATGTCACGTTTCTTACATGGATTATAGCCAAACCTGTAGAGCAAGATTTTGATATCAAATAGCATCTTTGATACCGTATTGCTTTGCAATTGGTCACTTTTAAAAATGTACTGCAAATCCCACTAGGAAACACACACAAATATTAATCTAATAGAAAATTGCAACAGCTTGCTGAGATAAAACGTTTGAACAGTAGTTCCTTGCGTGCATTTCCCCTTGTATTTTTATTCCATAGTCATACACAGTATCTGAAGCATTTTCCTTGGTTTTTTAAAGATTAGCAACAGTTGTCCAGAGCTTTTAAAGTGAAACAAACTCCTGAATCTTGTCAGGGTTTAATTAAAATTCACCTTGCTTAATTTTAAAATAACTGCCCTGGGGGCAAGGCAGGAGCTGGGGGAAGGCAAGAATAGCTGAAAAATCAATGAGTGACCTGAGGCATTAATCAAACTGAAACCGAGGGGGGGGGGGGGGGGGGGGCGGGAGGTGGGGTACAAA
>JAWWTY010000158.1:10445113-10575244 GCA_035222235.1 Margarornis squamiger
CCCCCCCCCCCCCCCCCCCCCCCCCCCCCCCCCCCCCCCCCCCCCCCCCCCCCCCCCCCCCCCCCCCCCCCCGGTGTGGTACAAAGACTCTCTGAGGAGTTGCTCAACACCAATTTGCAAGTTCTAATGTAAGAATGAAGTTAAGAAAATAGCCTTAAAATTTTATAATATTCATATCCTTGGGCAACTGCAAAATTCGGAAATTAATTTACCAGGTAAATTTTTTAAATTAGGAAGACATTTTAAAAAATAAAATTTTGTTCCCTTTCCATATTTTCCAGAAAAAACCCACAAAACCAAATAAAGCCCAAACAATAGGAATACATTTTCATCACAAAATTAGAGATCACTGAACACTGAAGCAAATCAAGGAATTGCTGAAGTTCTCTGTTTCCAGGACAGCTCTTACAATACAGAATGAGCCTAGGTGATAAATGCCCAGGAAACTTTGATTATATGATCCAGCGCCTTCAGGGTTCATGCTATATATAAATTAATGAGGTCTATGTATTGTGATAAAAGGTTGGTCTCTCTGCCTTCTGTTGACTGACAATGCCAACAGTTTTCAGAAAGCCACTGAGAAATGAGCACATGAATGTTTTTAGGAATGTATCATAGAACATCCTGGAGCTTCAGGGTCCCTGCCTAATGCCCAGAATATCAAAGCAAACCATTCTCAAGCAGAGAGAAATGGGAAGCCTCTCCAGTGACAATGCTGCTGTCCATCTACCCCCTGACAATCAGATCTATTAATTGCATCACAGTTCAGGCCCCACAAATCACTGCAGCTCTTGAAAATCCTGGCCTGGTGAAATTCTGTAAGTCTGTCCTTTCCCATGATGTGCTGTCAGATTTTTCTTATCAAGTTAAAACAACACTGTCAGTTCCCTTGAATAACTTGCAATCTATATTCAGGACCAAGATGATGGGCAACAGACAAAAAGACTGGTCTAAGGCAGTAAAAGCAGGTGATTACCTGAGCAGGACAGTTACAGAACACTACTGCATAACAATAGTGCAAACACCAAGGGATGTTTGAGGATTTCTAAACTGCAAAGGCAATGAAGCACAGGATAATGAGAGATCTGATTTGGAAAATCATGCTGCTGTCATTATGCTACAAGATGAGTTCAGGAGATGTTCATTCCACCTGCCTCCTAGCCTTTAGGAATATATAAAACCCTATAAATTTTAAAAAAAATGTGGCAGAATCACCAAGACACAATAGTTATGCAAAGAACAGGGCAGACCAAACCCACCTTCCCTGATTTTTCCTAATGAAGTGTTGATTAGATGTTCACTGTACTCAAAGAATAACTGTCTCATGAAAACTATTTTTGATGTCATACCTGCCACTGTGTGTTATTTCACTGTTGTTAAGCCAATGTGTTTAAGGTGACATTAGCAGCAGACTGATTTAATTTCTGTTTCAAACAAAAATATGCAATTTTAATTTCATTTACTTTTGCAGTGCCTTTGTTAGCTCAGCTCTGACAGAAAGGAAATCAGACATTTGGGTAAATGAGCTAGGTTGATTGAATATTGATAAGCCAATTTTTAATTTATCAAGGTTATCTAGAGGAGCTAACCCGATGCTGCATACTAACAAGAAATATCAACACACTAAGTGGTGTGTACAGTGAAATATTTCTTTGGGGAAAGAGCTTTGAAAGGACTAGGATTATTAAAATTAGAACTTTACAATGAGGATAGAAGGCGACTTCCTAGGGGGAAATTAAAAGCAGGTTACAAGTGTGACAGAGAAACTGAGATGAATAGGTGGCAAATTTTGTACTTTGCAGAGACTCCAACATAAAATCCACATCAAACTAGTCTGTAAGAGAGAGAGGACTACCTTTGTGAAAAGTAGAGGCAATATGGCACAAAAAATGCTAATGGTTTTCTTCTCCACGATTTCATAGTAAGCCAAATAATTGTTACAGACATGAAAATACACACTCCACACCATCAAAAAGTCTGGCAGACCCCTAAAAAGACAATGTCCAAAGAGCTGAGAGGAAACAAGTGAGCATTACTTTTCAGTCTTGGGAATTCAAAAAAGAGCACAATGTATTGCAGAAAGAATAATGCCAGGGGAATATGTAAGATTTTGGAAAAAGAACACCGATTCCTCTCTTGACTCATAGAAGAAATTTAATAAAATGACATTTTATAGCACCACTGGACCAATATCAGGTGTTTGCATGTGTTCATTAGAGATAAATAAGTAGAATCCTTCATTTCACAGATTTATCAGTAATTTAAAAGCAATATGAGACACTAGTGTGGGCAGGAAATATTAGAACTAAAGCTTTTTACATGACCTCCTCCTCCTGTGAAACTAAAAGTACTGGAACCCCACTTAACTTCTTTGCATTTTAACTTCTGCTCACTTCCCAGGTCCACAGTAAGTAGTGAAACTGTGGCACCTCACACACATCCTGCCTGATCCCAGCCAGGCAGTCACAGCTGATCCTGTCTCAACCCTGGCTGCTGTAGCAGAGCACTAAGGGTGAATTCTGTGCCACAGTTGTGTTAAGATCTGATTTCACAGCTGATTTCCCTTACTGCTCCCCCGCATAAAAGAAAGTCTCTGATGTAAATTTCCTTTGTCAATATTTTCATATCTTTTTCCACCCTCCAAGACCTTACTTTCTGTAATCTTTTGCCTGTACCCATGAAAGTATGAGGCATGTGGGTTAAGGCAGCATCCTCTGGACTTGGACCTTAAAACTTACTCCTTTAATAAATTCCTCAAATGCTTTTCACTAATATTGTCTCAGTTTTATAGTTTGTAATACATTAATGCTGTAGCTGCTTTATGCTCCAGACACAGATGCAAAAAAAGCTCCTGCATTTTCCCACAGATAGCAACATAATTGAGGAGACTCGAGAGAGCCTGTGTATCTCTCAGTCACATGGAGCATGCTAGTAGTATACTTTTCATCATTCTATATGCTCCTGTCTAAGATTAATTACTCCCTGGTTTGACACACATGCTTAGTTTAGGGTTTTGTTGATTCTTCACTGATCTAAAATAATATCTCCACACTTTGTTAACTTTGTTTATCTTTCTTTAGGGATACCCCATTTGCCTTCTCAGAGGCAAATTCTTTTACACCCCCTACATTTGTTCTTGGTGAGTTTGGAATTAAATTCAGTAATTCATGACTTCACAACTAGTTAGAATTCAGGACAAGTTATCCACTCGTGTTTTGTCCTTCTGTTAGGATAATTTACCACTACCATAATTTGTAAAATATGTTCTTTTACTCCCCTCTCCCTTTGATTTAGGGACACTCATCCCGTAGGACACAGTCTGACAACAAAACAAGTCATTGAAAGGCTACTTTTTGGATTTACTATTTACTATTTACTATTTCCAACACAAATGACAATACAGTTATAAGTACCCTAGTATTTCTAAAAGCTTCCCTTTATACTTGCATAAAAAAAACCCATTTCTTATTAGTTCTGAAAATACTGGTATTTCAGGTGGTTATGAAGAAATAATGTGGTGTGCTTCCTACCAAAAAAAGCCCAAACCCACCTCCAAAACACCAAACCAAATATGTATAATCAAATTATCATAATATTTCAGCAAAATATTAAAGAACATGTTATTAATGTAGAGTATCTAAAACTACAAATTTGAGACAAATTCTGATTTATTGCACTCAATGAATAATGAATAAACCCATCAAAGTCAAGATAAAGGAATACGATACTATTACACTTCATAAGAGCAAGCAAATACAAATAAAGAAATCGTTTAAAAATTACTCGAGATTCTGTAAAGTATTTTATATTGCCATAATTTTTTTTGTGCTGTATAGCATATGTTTTTAACTTTGCAGCTGAGAGACTTTGCTGATACAAGTTTGCATTGTGTCATCCCTTTCAAAGAGAATGCAGAGGAGCATAATGAAACTGGAACTGACAGAGGCACAGTCTGAATTTGATCTCTTTTGAATGACCCATAGTACCCATAGCTGCAGCTGAATTCCTCTTATCTCTTAGACCATATTAATTGAAAAGCAAAATCTGAAATATTAAATTGATAACGCACAGCTTTTAATTTCCTTCAGACATTATCATACCGCATCAATGCGCATGGCTCTGAGAATCAGTCTGTGTGAATTAATGATGCATCTCCATATCTGCATGATAAAGATAGACGGCTGTGACAACGTTTACATCTGATACTATTAGAGTCTCTTCAATGATAATCATTAACAAGTCCATTAATGAGAACATATTTCCCTGGGGCCCTATGGCCATTCAACATCGTAATCTAAATCTATAGTCTCCAGAAACTCTATTAGAATGCAATGAAGTAAGTCCCAAAACTATATAAAGGTTATCAGCCACATTATCTCACTGAGCAAAAGAGATGAGGGAGACTTCCCTCAGTATTGGCAGTATAGAAGATTAAAATGTGCAATGGTATTTTTTCTTAACCAATAGCTGTATTACAAATACATTGGCTGAAAGCTGCATTTCAATGGCTTGGAATAACTGAGCAACTCACAGTCAAACTCTTAGCTTTCAGAAGATTGTATTTAACTGGAATAACAAAATTCAGAAACTTATCATACTGATTAATATAATAATCTAATAATAATGACTGACTTGTTAAAATACAAATCCTGTTGTCTTGATGTCTGTATCATAGCTTACACATATTTGACTGAAATAAGATCTACTGCAATATGTAATTCCTTATTCATCAGTAGACGAAATTATAGTTCAAGAAACAGAATAATTACTTCCACTTCAAAGTAATTCTGTTTTAAAAATATACTCATCTTTCTATTTTCTCTGAAGCTTGTTTCACCTCAGGCCTAACAGCAATAATCGTTCACCCTGCAACAGACACCTAAACTGGCAGCTTCAGAGAGGCAAATATTGTGGACAAAAATAGCCTGTTCCCAAGTCGTAGTTCTTATGACAAGAACAAAACTGAGAGGGCATCACTGCTCCAATCTCCTTGAACTAATCTGGGAGTAAGTGGAATTTCAGAATTACAGAACCGTGTACTTGATATCCTTCATCTCTGTTAAATCAAAAGTTTGCTAGAGTCAACAAAATACAAACTCCTGCTGTAAATGTGTTTTTGAGGAGGAATTTTTTTTTTCTTAAAATGCCACAAACCCACACCCAACTATCATTATTATAATCTAAAGGTCCTTTGAGAAGACACGATTTGCCAGAATGTCAGTATTATGTAAAGCAAAATAACTTATGCCCAAAATAAAAAGGAGAAGTGTGGATTGGTGTACTGAAGCCATGGGTAGCCATTGCTATACATCCCTATAGACTCCAAATTCACGACTGAACTGGTCCTATTTTACCACAAATCTGTCCTGGCCATAATGGTTTTGCTTTTGCAGATAAACATCCATTTATCTTAAAGCATTAGAGAAGTTGAAAGACTATCAATAAATTACTTGCTTATGTTGCAATGCAAATATAAACACTTCTCTCAAGAGTTATCACTGATCATTCAATGTTTTTAGGGTTATATATTTTTTTTGCCCCAGCAATAAAGATCTATTGATATTTAGAAGTTATTTAAGCTGTTCATGAATGTACCATGAGAAGATCTGACTGGAGACTGACTGTTAGCACAGTATTGAATATTAACACCCCTTCGTATTTGTGTCATACTCATGACAAGCTTGGTGCTTTCTTAGCAAATTGAGATGAGAAATAAAATAACATAAGATTCTTTGATCTTTTTTCCATGTAGCCTCTATTAGAAACAGAAGAGTGAACTACCTGAACCGTCAGTTTAATCCCATAGAGTAATTTCTGTTTGTATGAACACCATCTAATTTAGCTTTAAACCACTTCTGTTTCCTCTTATCTCTTTCACAGACAATTTGGGAGATTATGTACAATACCTGAGTTTTTACTCAGTTTTCTCAACCTCATTACAATTTCAAGGCTAACTTAGCAGAGGGGAAAACAAGCTTAAAAAAAAAAAATCACTTATATAGTGCTCTTAGCTGGAAAAGAAAACGTATTGTAAACAGTCATGTAAGAGCATCTTAACTTCTAAGCTATTATTACTTTCTCAGAATTTAATATTTAAGAACAGAACTTGAAATTTTACATAATATGTTATAATTTACTCAGCAATCATCAAGGTCACTTTTAAGCAACTGCTTGTGAAATGTTACATACAGGAATGTAAAGAGACTTCTGTGTTATAAAATAAAATGAAACATTTCAAAAACCAAGTCTCTTCCCTCCCTCCAAGGGAACAAATTATTTTTTCCTGGAAACCAGTATGCTGCAAGATTCAGACTCTGTTTGCCAAATCCGAGTCTGAGTGAATGTTTCACAGTGAAGACATAATACCTTGGAAGGAGAAAACGCATAACGAACCTGACAAGAACAGCAGAGCACACAGGGCTTAGCCATGGGAACATGTACTGTGCCAAAATTAATCACATCCAAAAAAGTACAACTCTTTCATGTTCATCTTTAGTGCTTGCCAATGATGCTGACAACTTTTAGCAAGAAACAGTATATTAAGAGCTTTTTTGAAAACCTGCAAAAAAGATTAAAGAATGGTGATAAGTCTCCTCAGACTCAGCTCAAGCAACAAATGGCAATGAAGTTTCTGAAGCACACTGAAAACCCTGTAGCAGTGCACAAAGATACTTGATCCATATTTGTGACAGTTCACAGGAAAACTTGAATTCAAAGTTCTCAGTGAAATGTATTTTTCCAAGTATATTCAACCACCTGCAGAGTTCTAACAATGCCGCTGCTCATCCTTTATTGCACTGGCTAAGCAAAATGCCAGGCAGAGTTCTGCAGTTCTGCATCAACACTTCTGCAAACCCAGTTGAATTCAAATTCTTAAAAAAAGCATTTAAAAATAAATTTAAAAAAAATCCCAACTTACTACATTTTCACTGTGCATAGCATATATTTTTTGTGATATACTGAGTGGTATTTGCTTCTCTTGGCAAATCAACTGCCTGGGGTTTTTTTTTGTGTGTGGTTTTTTTTTTTTTTGCGGGGGGGGGGGTTTGGTTTTGGTTTGGGGTTTTTTTTTTTTTTTTTTTTTTTTTTTTTTTTTTTAACTGGCCCACAGAAGCTTCTGCAACTGTCTCAAAGCAAGTTTTTCCTATCTATGTATAAACATCAGTTAGGGATCTTCAAATATAAAAGGATTTATTGAATCATTGTTGCAAGATCATTTCTCTAATATTTTGCATGCAATGAAGGATCACTGCCTTCCAGTTCTATTTCAAGAACAGCACTAACTGTTGTCTGGTTTTGTGATCCATTACATTCTGTTTATGAGTCTACTAATGCATGACCTGTACTACTCAACTGTCTCCTTGAGGCTTGGCACCTTCATAACAAGACCGTCCTTGGCAGGAACGTGGCTTTCATGGCAGTAAAACAGTACAGAAACTTCTAATTACCTTCAGACACTTGACCTTCATTGTTTGTTCCATGACTCCACTAAGTCACTGTTTCTGAAAATAAGTCATCGCAGGCAATGTCTCCAAACAGTCTGACTCTGCAAGACAGGAAAGAAGCCCATCTTAGTGACTTAGCAATTATAATGGGACAAAGTGGTGAAATGAAAAAGAACAAAGCAAACAACATACCATTATACAGAGAACTGAAAGAGGGAAAATAGAAGAGAACAGAAAAAGTTAAAATGGGAAGTCAAAATCCCAAGGCAGCAGAAATGGAAGAAAGCTAAGGGACAAATGTAGGAATGACTATTCCTCTTGTTTCTCCATAAGCAGAGTAGTAGTATGTCAAGTATATAAATCTAGATGTATACACAAGGAAGTGCCAATTGGTTGTACAGTATCTTGTTTTCTAGTCTTCAGGGTCACTTCAGAAGTCAGGCTCAAACTTTTCTAGACTGCGAACTGGAGGGGAAACTAGTTTCCATAGACAATTGTTACAAGTTTGTATATTTCACCAGAAAAAAAAAGCAAAACCAACCAACCAACAACAACAAAAACAAACAAACAAACAAAAAAAACCAAACAAAAAACAAAACCAAAAACCACCCCAAAACCACACCAACCAACCAAAAAACAACAACAAAAGCACCCGCTTAGATGTGATTCCCTAGATTAGCTATTCTTGAGCTCCACACACACTTTGTGCAAATCACTTGGCAATCCATTTTGGCTAGAAGAGTTAACTGGTTTTGGAAGCTCACAGTCTCAAAAAAGCTTGTAGTAACTTTTGTTAACTTCTCTGTATGTGGTTACAAATGAACCTTTTCTCCTCTTCTAAAGTACTAGCCCTATGGGGGGCACACAGAGCTTCAGACAGGATTATATTTATCATGGCTATTGCTGCAAATCCTACTTTTACAGTCTGAAATGTCATCTTAAAATCTAAACACCTGCAAGTCTCTGATATGGTTACATCAATTGTGGTTGGTTCAGACAATGATAAACTGTCAAATCTATTGAGTTTGTGCTGTTTCCCCTTTATCTTTCAGTTGTTTTGAGTCTGACAGCTTTATGGGAATGCATTATTCCTTGAGAAATGTAAGATCTGCCCAGCCTTTTCAATGAAAGACAGTATTCCCCAGTTCTATAAAGAGTAAAAAAAGGTTGTGAATGGACTCAGAAGCCTGAAACTGAGCAATTTTCTCCCTGGTTTCAATGTAAATAACAGGTAAGAGGAGACGTGCAGAACTCTCTGCAGATCCCCACATTGTTATGCTGTTGGCATACACTTGCTGCTTTGTACTCGGGAAAGGAAAGTTGCCTAATCTTGAGTGTCTGACGAAATCATAAGGCAATAGTCATTTTACCTTTTCTGCTGGGTTTACTGTGGTATTTTCAAACCCAATGGTGGTCTGAAGCCAGTTTCAGATAACCTCCTGGCCATCGCAGAGTACATATGAACTTTTAAATCTCAGAGTTGCTGCTATGTTTAGATTAAGCAAGTATTTCAGTTAAAATATTTTCATTCACAATTTATTTTCACTAATTTTTTTTCAGGGAGTTTCAGATACTAATGACTGTGCACATTTCCAAGCTTGACAGAGAAGAGAGATGCCATGATCATGAGGTATGAAAACTTGTAACTATCAATCCTGAACCAAGGCCTAAGCTGAGGCTTACTTCTGTCCAAAATTCTACCCTCATGAAACTGTAGAATTAAATGAAGTACAAAGTTGATGTGAAAGTCTCCTGAGACTGTCCCAAAATTCTGAAATTTATAATGCAAGGGGGCCTGAGTAGAGGATTAGGGTACTAATCAATCTCAGAAAGGCATTCCGAATACCTAGTAAAAATTTTCCCTGTAGGCAGTTGGCCAGTTTTTCCATTCTCTTGCAATTTTTGATTGTGCAACTAATGCAAGACCTGACTCCCAAAAAGGACAAAAATATAGTCCTAACAAAATAAGATATTTTCTAAAACCACTTCTACCCTTTTCGATAGAAATGGATTTCAGAGGTCTTCTGAGATGAGAATGACTTTTTTTTTTAAATGAGTTTGTTTAAGCTTTTTATTCAATACAAGTCTAGAAGTCCTTGAAAACTAATCTTCCCCATAGCAACCAATTGCATCCCAAAATAACTTTCTAGATAGGTAGCTTCGAATCTTTCAAAAGAACTACAATGTGGCATAATTGCAAGGGATAGTTTGATGGTATACAGAATATAATTACATGGTACTTCATATGTGAGTCATCACAAGGAAAGAAATGAAAGGAAGCAATAAAAATTACTCAATCATAAGCTTAAAATATTCTGGGCAATAAATTTAAACGGCAACAAACTTTACATATATGTGGCACAGGCAGCTCCTAGTAAATTATGTAGCACCTGGCATATACTGTTAATTCCCCTGCACCTAAGTTAATTGCAGATTCCAGCAAGCAATCAGATATGATTAAATTACATTTTTGGAAACTATCACATGGTTCAGGCTGAAGAAAAGCAGCTTAAAATAGACCTTTGAAAGGTGGCACTAATTAGGCAAAGTCTTAATTCTACTCTTCTCAGCTTCAAAATTACAGGGACAAATTCTCCTTTTGGAGCACCATGTGAAAAGCAGCTGCAACCACCAGGACTGTGCAGGTATACTGAAAGCAGAATTTCAACCTCCCATGGAAAATTTCTTTTGACCTCATTTATGCTCCAGAAAGAAGTATTCCATAAACACAAAATCAAGACCTTTTTTTTTTTTTTTTTAAACTGGGTCTTCACAGTGCCTTAGGACACCGGTTCTAATTCATTAGAAAGGCACTAACAGAGTCAGGGAATGCTGGAATATTCTGAAAGGAAGAGGTCTAAGAAAACACCTAAGCAAGCAGCATTACTTGAGAACATATAATGAGTAGGGAGAAGAAGGAGATGGGAGGGCAGGAACCTCCAGAATAATTTGGAAAGCTGGTTTCAGTAATACAACATGCAGAATATTCTACATCACCCACATAAATTATCTCATCTCTCTCTGACATCTCCTCTCATCCAGGCCCGTTTTCCATTTTGACTGAAGTAACCTGTTCCTCATTGACTTTCTTAACACTCATCTTTCTTACTTAGTCTTGGAATTGTCACACTTGAACTTTTTCATTGCATCAAAATATGCCTCCTCTGGTCACCTCAGAGACCTCCCTTCTACCTCCAATTTCCATTTCTAATCACATTAGAGACTCCAGTAAACTACTGAGCTCAAGAAAGGCTGTTGTTTCCATCACGTGAACCTACCACGTATCAAAGCCTGTCCTGAGCTGAACTTGAAGGACCTCCGACTTTTTCTGCCATAAAAACAGAAACTTCTGCACATTTAGCACCAGGACACTGAAAATAGATCACAGAGCAACAAACGTGTTTTTAATATCACTGATGACAGCAAAAGGTAACTTTGTACACCAAGCTACACAATATAACCACGCTGTAATAACTACTATTAACAATAAGAGTCACATTCCTGTTTAATACTCTACTTTGCTGCATCCTACCTAAAGATGAGTGCCATGCACCTTAGGCATAGAGAAATCTCAGTTGAACCTATCTAGTGCCATGGGATCTTTCAATCTCTTGTAATTGAGAGGAAAATAAAAAGTATATTTTGAACCTTCAAAAATGTATAAATATATTTGATGATTAACAGTACTATGCACATAGCGAAAATTGAACAGTTACAGAAAAAAACAGGTGTGTTTATATTTTCAGTAACACACTGGTCATGCCTTTCCCATTTTTCTCCTTCAATGCAATAAAAGGGTTTTACCACACCAATACTTTATCTTGAATGAGTTCATATAGTTTAACATAAAGAGCTGGGAAATGTTAAAACAAAACTAAAAATGTCTGGTTTTATAAGTTGCTCTAGCTAAAGCTTAGGCATTTGGAAAGCAGCAGCAACCAACTCATTGACTCAGTAGTATATTTTTCCACTTGTAGCATATTATTTGTTCATCAGTTTTATATTACTGAGCCCCAGAGTGGAGTATTTCAGCTGAAGACAGAAAGGACAAAGTGTGGGTGGATAGGCACAAAGTGCTTGTACTTGCCAGACTGCCTGAGCACGAAAAAGGAATTACTCATAAATGGGACCTCTGAGTCAAGTATTAGGCACAACTGTGCTTCCAAGTCGTGTGAAAAGAGAGAGACAGGCTCCACTCCATTCCAGGTAGAATTAACCTAAGTAGCAAATTAATTTTTTTCTTATTTCCATGACCCCTCTGGCACTAGTAGAGGACCTGATCTTGCGAGATATATCCTTAGCAGTTGTGAACTGCATCACAACAGATCACATGAAAAAATACTGATACCCCTATGTGAAACAAGATTAGTTACTTAATGTAATTAATATGCTGGAGGGGGATCTAGAGGAGCTCCCACAGGTCCCTTATGAAAATTTATCCATCACACCAAGGGAAGCATGGATGGTGTCCTTGACTTAGGGTGAATTGATTTTCTTTGGACACTCCTGAAACTTTTCAGTACAAAGTACTTGCAAGTCCCATGGGTATAAAAGTATATCTGAAGACTTCATCGTTTGTTTGTTTGTTTTTTAATGGACTGATAACATGAAATGCCAGTATTTATAAGCAAATTTCCAGGAGAGAAAAATCTTGAATCCCACAGGCAAATCATTGAGCCCATACCTGCTTAAACTACTGGAGATATAAATTCTGTGACCAATAAATGAATTAACCCATATTCTGGCTCCTAATGAGGAGATTCCCTCCTCTAGCATAAACTTATGTACTTTTACAAAATATATATTGGTATGTGTATACACTGATATATACTTGCTGCTCTTCTCTAAAACATATATAAATACACACACACACTTGAAATTGTTACACACATGCAAAGATAAAAATAAATAGAGGTAAATAGAGGTTCTCCTACATCTGTAACTCTTCTGGATCATATCTCCATCACTGTCTGAAGCATTTTCATTTAACGCATTGGCTAAACACTGAATAACTGTTTTAAGCTTTGAAAGGTGTCCTGAGCAGAACAGCAAGTGGCATGAACACCACCACCAAAAAGAAATCAAAGTCCGAGGAATAAGTTGATGAAGACACTTATTCCTCACCTTGAATTTTTTTAAATGACCTCTTCTCCTCCCTCTTTTCTTTCAAACACCATCTCTTCACCTTCATAAGAAATACAGCATATATATATATATATGCACATGCACAAGGGTGGAAGGGTAAAGCATTTCCAGTTCTTTCTTGTTTTGAAGCCAAAATCCCACATTCATTTAAAAGAGCACCATACATTGAAGTATTGCATAACTGGACTATGATTTCTTCCAGAAATAGTACTTGCTGTCAGTTTAATTTTACTGTGCTGTCACACAAAATCCTATGGAAATTCAGAGTAACAGAGAACATTGCAGCTGCCCCATAAACAGCTATGTGTAATGCGTGTGCCCTTTCTCTTAATAAACAGCTCAGCCACAGGAACATTGCTATAGAGCAAGGCAGAAATTATGGAAAATTAATCTCCAAGAAAGTCTCGTACTCTTTGAAATGAAACTGATGATACAAGTACAGGATGCCTCTTGCTCTACCACAGTGGCTTTTGAGCCATTCATTGATAGCTAAATTTGAAATTATGGGTCCAAGTCAGTGAATTCCCTTGGTGAACAAACCAGATCAAATCAGCAGTCACACCGTCTCCAGCAGTGACATGTCTTAAGACACATAATTGCAATAACTGCTTTACAGATTCCAGAGATAAACCAAAAAAGAGACTTTAAAAGACATATGTAGAGTTCATTGATCTTATCATTCTGCACCATGGGCTTAATGTTTGCTCTGCTGAAACTTCCTACATTTTCCATATTAATCTTATGTCTCTGTGTAAAACTTCTTCAAAGACTGTGCTTTTGAAGAGGAAGTACTTGCTGTTTGTAAGCAAGATTTTTTTTTCCAGGAACTAGAGAGATTGGAAGTTTTACAGTTCAACCATCAGTAAAAATCCAGATGACAATGAGCAGTGGCATTTGGTTACCAGGACAAAGTTGGGTCAGTTATATTCATGTATACATACCTTCATACTGAATGCACTTGTACCTGAAGCCAATGTGTTTGCATTGGCCAGAAAGGCCAAAAATTGGATAGGAATGAGAAACAGCTCTTCTCGTATTTGAGCCTTTCCCTCAGCTTTCCTTACAAAAAGAGAGGCACAACAAAAAGGATAAACTTGAAAGGTCGGCTCCTGTTTTAAATTAGGTTGTGCAACAAAGGCTATGGAATTGCTATTCCAGTGGCTTTCCTGAATCCTTGCTTTGAAAGTTAAGTATCTGTAGCTTGTAGCTTTTTTTTGCAATTTATATTCAACAGAGTAACCAGAAACCAGTCCCTTGAACAATACCTGGTCTTAAAGAAAGAGGCAATTCATTTGACACTGGGCTATCCCTCCAAATTTTCAGTCAATCGCAGTCCTAGTCCACCTTTCTTGTGATACGATAAAGCTAAGGCATATGACATGCTTAAGGCATTTCAAAAAATATTAAGTGGTGGATTTTCATAATTACTATCAATGCAAAATTGATACTTTTGCCTTTATTTCAGAAGACATTCTTTATTCTAAACACTAAAACCATTCAAATCAGCTGCTGTTTTATCAGATTTGCATGTTTCTGTGCTGAAATTTCCTGAAGCACATTCCCTCTCCTCCTACTTGGTTAAACATACACTTAATGTAGTGTTCAGAAACATGAAGACTAAAGGTACTCAGACACCATTTTCTAAGTTTTTCAAATGCTGCCCTAAATGTTTGATACTATACATGAATGATAAACTAGGTCATACTAATTCAAGAAAAAATAAATTAGTTCAAACTCTATTTAAAACAAATTTCTAACAAATAAATGTAACAAAAAATGTTGGTGTTTAATCACAAGTGAATTGCCTAGTCAAACACAAACCCCTCTCAGTAATTATTTTATTTACATTGGCTTAATACCATTATTCTGGACACAATATCACAACATTGAAAGAAACTCATTTAATTAAAATCATGGCAAAGGAGAATTCTAAACTTTCCTTGCTTGGTTTCATTTAGAAGCACTTAATTCGTATAATACAGGGGAATATTATCACTACAGCTCTTTGCTTAGGTAAATACCATTTAGGTCTAATGATTAAAGGTCATTCAGGAATGCCCCTGAATATAATTACATAGGTATACAGAAAGGTTTCTTTAAGTAAATAAAAATCTAGGAAAGGACTGGCTGGTGCCACATGGCAGAAAGGTGTTTTAACCTGTGGAACTGAACTAGAGAGCACATTTCAGCTCCTTGGTAGTGTGTGACACTGCAAAATGGCTTGGTTATAGCAAAGCCAAGTTTCTTACCCCCTAAAGAAAAAAAATCCCAAAACTAACAAAATCATTTTTTTCTCTTATCCACCAATTTATAAAACTATACTTCTTGAGAGAGATCTAAATTTTTTTAGATTCACTTAAAACAAGCCCAAACAAACCACTCCAAAGCAAGCCCCTAAAAAATGTCACCAGCACCTACAGAGCTTCTTTGTCAGAGCACAGCAATGGATAAATAAAAATGTTAATCAGTAGTAGACGCTGATTTGTGTAGCATCATACCAAAAATAAATTAATCCCCTTAAATACACAGGTCCTGCTTCCCGAATTGCTCCCTATTTGTATTGCCAAAGAACAGACAAAACCAGCTATTTGAATCTATGCCACAGGAGGGAAATAGGTTTAGATCTGTGTTTTCTTCCTAAAATATGTGCATTTTTGTCTCAGATTCCTCCTATATGCTATCCAATTAATCAACAACAATCAACAACAGAATCCAGACACCAGAAACTGATGCTGAGAAAAATAACTTCATATTTAGAATAAGCCCTTGTGTTACAACATCTGTTAGCTAGATAGTACAATGACATGACAACCCACACCAAAATTGTGTGCATTTTCAAACTCAAAAACCAAATTAATTTCAAAATAATGCAAACTTCTATGATGAATGACATTACAAAAGGCAAAATATCCTGAATGGTTGGTTTAAAAGCCAAAATATTTATCTTACTTAAAATCAAAGTGAAACAAAAGATTTCTTGCCATGTCCCACCATCCAGAATTAGCTTCCTTGACACAAGAGCACTAACTTAAGAACAAGTTCAAGACAAATGTAGTCAGCAAATTAGCTGAAAATAAAGCACACATACTGCTAGGCTTGACGTCAAGAAGGTGTAAATCAATTCAACACCCAAAGCAGCTGAAGGACTCTGACACCAGACAGACAGGTGTGTCAGCAGCTGAGAGGTTTGGCTGCAGGCAGCAGCACACGGTGGGTGGTGCCAGCCCCCCGGAATGGCAGGACGCTGACACCAAATGGTGGTACGGGCTTTTAACCTGCCTATCTGGCAGGTTTTCCAGATGAAAGCTGTCTTCCATCTCTGGCTAGCTCAGCTGCTCCCTATGAATATTTTAACTCTCATAAAAAATACATTAACCCTACCCTGCACTTACGACTTTGCAGGGCTGCCAGAGGAATGTGTACAAGCTACCTAATTTCTCTAAAGAATTGCAAGAAACACTGATTTAGGACCAACCTGCTGGGGATATGTCATAGATAATTTCTGGGTGTACTTGGTCATTCACAGAATGAATCCTATAGGCTATGCCTTCCTGATGCCTTACCATCTTTCCTTCGAAGAACAGACATCAAGACTATGATTCGTCCAGGTTTCCTATTCCAGACCCAACCATCTCAGCCTTTCATATTTCTTTGGAAAAGGAAACCAATCTAATCTCTGTCCTAGGAAAAAAAGTTCTTCATGGCATTTCTCAGTCTTCACATCATCATCATTTTCACTTTCACTCACTCCAACTCATCTCCTGTACCATCACTGGTTCCCAGGGCTGGCTCCTGAACTTGTCAAACTTTAGTTGTTTTCCTCAGCCACTCCTTGACATAGTGACTCTATTCCTGCCCCTTAGTTCAAAGGGCTCTTGGGCTCTTTGCCTAGGCAATCTCTGCATATGCAACTGTAGGATAATTGTTTTCAATCCATAAATCCTGAATTTTCAGAAAGGAAAAATGTGAGGTACAGTAGAGTACACAAATGGCAGCTGACTGTGTACCAATTCACTTATAATGGGGTTCTTCAGGGGTGAAAGCTAAATGCATAACTTAAGAAAAAATTTAGTAGTGAACAGTATCAAAAAGAAGAAATATCTTGTGTTGTCTTAAAAAGATGACACACACCCTCTAAGTTTAATATATTAATTTTAAAATGCAGGTGATTATATAAGACTTATTGCACAGCTCAAGAGTTGAAAGAAGCTATTAACATGAGAAAATTCCACTGAGAAAGTAAATCAGAATCTTCAGTAATAGACATGTATGATACCACTCTTTTCCATTTCTTCACATTAGCATTTATGCAATTGCTTCACCTCACAAGACAGACAACAGGTCAGAGATTGTAAAAGTGAAAGCAATCTAATTTCAAAAGTGTCTGCTACTCCCTTATGATTTTTAATTTGTCTTTTAGTCTTCTGGGCAGATAATTAAAATAGTTTCATACAATAAAATTGGCAGTCAGCATGCTCAACCAAAGATAAATCACCTTGTTACATCCTAACATATTACAAAGCCACAATAAGTATGGAAATACCCCAAAGCAATGGCATAGAAACAGGTGGCTGATTGAGATCCACCCAGTTCTTCAGCTACCTTTTTTTATCCAAGACTATACTTTAAATTATTAAGTTATCCTGGTCCTTTCTTTAGCAGTATCACACTGAACGAATTCCATAAAATACCACTGGTCTTGACCTTTCATTAGTTTTGGTTCTCAAGCCCTATTTTCTAGGACTCAAAAATTCAACTTGTCCACTGCAGTGCAAGTGGTTGTTTCAGTGCTACCTGTGGAGTAACTTTATCTGTTTCTTCCACAACTAGTTTTACTTTTTTTATTATAGTTATGGAAAAGCACTTTTTTCCTAAAAATATTTTTTTTAAAAATCAACAACCAAGAAATCATTTTAAATTGACAATTTCTCCATTGCAAGCCAAACAATGAAAAGAAGTAGCTGTTATAACCGATTGTATCTGAACTGTTTAAAAAAATAGAGACATGAGGAAATCCTGATAAAAGCTGCAACTTATCAAGTAGAACAGGTGTGTACCAAACAGTTGCCTTGAAACCCTTGCATGAGTTGACTCAGTAACAACAGAACTAGCCTTTCTCCTCCCCATCCCCCCTAAAACATGTTCCTATCCTTCCCAGCTTTGTTCTCTCCTTAAATAACGTGCTCCTTCACTCAGGACACTGTGTATTGCTAGAGGGAAGTAAAAGAGTTGCTTTGTTTCCTGGCTGAGATCAGCAGGCTATGGAGGAAAATGAAGTGAAAAGGGAAGCCCCCTCTTCAAAATGGCGAATACTCATTTCTTTCTGTCAGCAAATCAAGGAAATGACACAGGTGGATTTAGGAAGTGGAGTCTCCATCTGTACTTGCAGCCTATGCTATTGCAGCCACGTCCCCGCTCTACCAGCTCCTTCAGCAGGTCACATCAAACTGCAGAGGTAGGAGCACTGAGGGAGCTGTGATAGCCCCAAATTATGAAAGTAGAGAAGTAAGGGAAGAGAATTCCACAGGTAATACAGAAAATGGCTTCCCAGGAAGTGGAAGAAATATTCATAACATTGACCTCTCCTCCTTCAGCCCATGGAAGATGTTTACCTAGTTAAATGCCAACAACCCAGGATTACCATGCTTTGTGATTCAATGAAACACTGATGTCAATAGCTGCATTCCAAGTGTGAGAGAAATGTAGTTGTCTGTGCTTCTTAATAAGCCTGACTTTTTACAGCTGACCTACTGGATGGTCCCAGAGCGCTGTGCCAGTTAATCTGCAGACAACATGCTCAAACCACCTCTGCAGGCAGCAGAGAGCTAACATTTTTCTATCTAGTCATTTCAAAAGCAAAACATTTATCCCTTGCAGCCAGCTGACTATACCTAATGCTTTGACCTCCAGAAAGCATGCAGCAAAGATTACCCTAAAAACATGGTGTAGCTAAAAAGATGTAGCTAGAAAACTGATGTCACAACTACAGGGACAGCATGACCCTTGTCCCTCGCTGAACTGCCTGTGCTGTCCTGCTACACTTGGATGGTATATTGACAGCTATTTGGCTGCTTGTTCACAATTGCAGCACTTCCTGTGCCAACAATTGGTTCATACTGTAACACAGAAAAACATAAATAGATATGATAGATAGGATAAGGCAAACAGGTTAAAGAGGCTGCAGAGCATTCAGAGTTACAGCGGTTTCAACAAAACAGTTTCATACTATAGCATAAATACACATACTAGAGTGTGAACGACACAAAGAATAGTGAAAGATTTACTGCAGGGCAGCTGCAAAGGAAAGGCTATTAGACACCTAGGTGTGACTAATGTACTAGATAGTTCATACAAGCTTTTTGCAGGTATCCACATCCCCAAATTTCTAACAACTGCTACTCATATGCCTCCTCCTGGGCAGAATTAGGAATACAGCCAAGAACTAGGTAAGCAGGAGGAAAAAAGCTAAATTTCTACTGCTGGAGGAGATCCACAAATGCGCAAGGGTGAGTTGGGTTCTTGGGTGAGCCACAGCAGAGGAACAGAGCAGGTGGTGCTCTGCACACCAGCTGACAGTCACTCCCTCCAGGGCTCTCAGCTTGGCACCTCCAACAAACACCAAGGTCTCACAGGCTCAGAAATAAGAATCACTGGACCACGATGAAGCACTTTTATGTGGCTCCCATTTCCCAGTAGTGGCAGCTAGGATTGCCTTAGGCTTACAGCCTTCTTGAGTTGGCAGGCCTGGATCCTAGACCTGCTTCCTTCCCATGAAGGTTTTTGAGAAATACTGACAAGCAACGCCAACAGAAGTTTGATTGACATCTACCATATCAGCCTTTTGCTGTGCACATTGAGGGTTTGAAAAAGGAGGGAGGAGGAAATGCAGACAAAGTTTCAAAGACTTTTTTCTATGCAAATCTCATTTTTCTGTAACTTTTAATGAGTTTTAAATAAACCTGTTATCAACAGGCATATTATATGTGAATTAATGTAGAGCACTAAAATGAAATGTAAAATGTGTTCAAAAAGATAAAACAGGGCTGCAGTACCGGCTGTCACTTGTTTCACTGAAATACTGCATTCCTTCTATAGTACCATCAAAGCTCATCTTCTCATTACCTTTTATTTGCTTTGTTGCCCTGTAATATATTTACATAAAGAATAAAATGTCATCATTTTACACACTGTGAGTAGGACCTGGATAAAAAGACAGGGAGAATGTCTTTGCACTTCATAAAGGAGAGCTCAAAAAAGATGTCTCTGAGAGGGAAGTTAACCATTGAATACATTCATCAAAGACAGTGAAAACAGTATCACATCTGATACAAAGTGGGCAGTTCTGGAACATTTGTTGGGCTATGGGCCAGGTTTTGTCTTGTTCATACTGATGAAATCCACAACAAATCCAGTTAACTACTTTTGTGTCACCTTTTCCACATGCAAAATTTTGTTCAGAGTGCAAGTTCCCCGTACAAATGTATTGATTTCTTTCCCCTGTGATGTGACCTACCAAAGATGACACTAGATAAAGCTGTCAAGTCCATTACAAAGCCATTACAATACCAAACTGGCATCCAAATTAAATTCCTTCTTAAATGAAGATGATACTCTCTTCCTTTTCCTAAAAATTTACTGATACACCAGAATGTGGTATACATTAGGTATGCAGCATTTTAAAAACCAGTTATCAACAATATTCACTAACACTGTAGAGTATCAATTATATCTTCATTTGTAATTTTACAAGACAGTGAAAATAACAGGGCCAGCATTATCAGCTCAAGATTACTTTCATAAAGTGTGCTGTACAATCCTCAGGTATTAATCGGTATCTTGGTTTGACAATACACATGGAAGACAATGGCGCAAGTGGTCATGACATGGTTTATGGATCACTAATTGACTATTCACTGAACAAAAGAGTATATCCAGCTGAAGTACTCAACTTCCTTCCTGTAGGACAAGGATGTCCATTCTGGAAAAATGGGAAAACAAATGTTACTTCACAGTCTTAGCCACAAGGAAATAAACTCCAATAAGAGTTTTATTTCACAGCAGCATAAATCCTTAAAAATTCCAGTGTCTCCAAGTATGGAAAGGCAACTTATTACCAAGCATCAATGACAGAGGTCTTCAAAGATTAAAAGGCTCGAATTCTGTTAGTACTTTGCTTGCATCATCTCTATGGACAGCACTGCCCTGTGCATCAGAAGAGATCTTGAGAAGAGGCTTCCCACTTTGAAGAGCGACATGTAGTAGATGAATTGACATTGTGATGGATGAGATACACAAGAGGTTTGGGGTTTTTTCCCACTTGATCCTAATGCCACTATTAGCTAACTCTCAAACAGATGCATACTAGACTGTATATTGCAATCAGTGTACAGAAATCAGCTCTCACCTATGTTTCTAGATTTGCTATTTCAGGCATAGATGTTTGGATTCTGTCTTTTTCCTAGTGGAAATATCAACATAGTAAACCATGCTCAATTTGGATTAGTAGATATTGACTTACAAAATTATATCCATATTCTCTACATATGCTAGAAGATCATTTGCATTCATGGTTACTGTCAAAGATAACACAGGAAAAATTATAAGAACCTCCACAAGGTCATTACCTCCACAAGGTCATTTCTTTCTCCAGCTTGTGGTTTTGGTATTCTAAATATCATTAATTTAAAATGATACTTGATCTAGGGTCAGAAAACACTTAATAAAATATCTTAGGAGTCAAATGTCTTCATGTCAACTCCAGATTCTGCAGTTTCACTCTGCAGAAATCAAGGTTGCAGAAGTAAACTGAAAAACTGAATGCAGCAACTATGTAGGAGGAAGGGCTGGTTGAAATTCTCAGAGAAATTCATAGGTACTGAGAGATGTAGTAGCAGTACTTTTGTCAATGTCCTTTCACTAGTGAGGGGGCCTTGTTGCTTAAAAAAACCCCAGAACGCTTATCTTACTAGAGCAAAATTGTGACAAGTGTAAAGTTTTCCTAAAGCTACTTTAGGAATGTTCTTTCTACCTGTGAAACCTCCAATGTATTTAATACACTTTGAGGGCCAAATACTTTTTTCCTACCTGTGAAACTACAAATTTCCTGACCTGATCTACATACAGGACAAATTTCCCAGAGCCTGCAGCTTTTCTAGTTTTGCTTCTTCTTCCTTTTGGTGGCCTAGCTGCCAGTGTTGACTGCCTTGTCAGACAATGAGCAATGGCTGTAGTTATTGAGAGAACAATTATTTCAAACCAAGTTCACAGAAGTCAGCAGTCCCAGCTGACAACACAGATAAATGAAGTAAATGCACTGATAAAGGCGGTGGTCTTCAAAACCTTCCCCATTCACAATATACACTGTGGGCTGGCATATACGCATACACCTACCTCAGGAAATACTTCAATTTTTTGCATTTTAATTAGGAAAATATTTGTGGTCACAACTCTGTAGAGTCATCCAGTAGAAGAAATTTAAACCAAATGCTTGCTTAGACAAAATTCTGCTATGCAAGCCATAAGTACAATTCTTCTGTTGCAGCACAGAGGTAATAAATTTTAGAAGACGAAAAGATTCTATGGAACTGAACTGTCTTCAGGCCATCATAAGTATCTATGCCATCAAATTCAAGAGGAGGAGATGAGATTAAAGTAGTTCTAAGCTTGATTATCCAAGCTTAGATGATTAGTATATTAGGTGCTTCATTAAAAATATCTTCCTGAGCAAACACATTTAGAATTTTCAAGGCCACATTCTCAGAAGCTTTTCTTATTTTCTTCTACTCTTGCTGCTTTAACTTCCAGGTAGCACAGACATTTTGTACCTACCACAACGTGAAAGTGCAATTCACTAATAAGAATTCAGCTTTAATGCAGTACCCTTTGTAGTCCTTCTCTGGGATTGAAATCCCAGCTGGATGTTCATATTCATGATGAGGCAAGAATTATTTTTGTATCTCTGCTGCACTAACATGAGAACTTCACTTTCAGCAGTAAGCAAAGAGGCTGTAAATTCTCCCTATGAACATCTGAAATAATAAAGATCCAAAAGAACTTTAATTATTTACCATCCATAGGATCCAGAATTCTGCATTCAATTCTAAAAGATGCAAGAATCCTCATAGGATTTCTCAGGGTTTTCACAATTAATAGAAATATTCAGATGAAGATGTTCCCTGTATCCAACTCACTGCATGTAGTAGTTTGTATGAGTACTGCTTTCCACTGATATTTTTGCAACATGAACTTGCCTGGGTGGCAATGAGACAAAGACGCTCTGAAAGTGCTGTATAATAAATCCTATAGATTTACCATTACATTAGCCATAAGGATAGCAGATATGCTACAGTTACTCTGGCTGATTGGTTTTAAGTTAATAATGTATCAAAACTGAGTTGTGTTTTAAATTCCAGACCTCTCAAAATTAATTGTAACTATAAATTGTGATGGTAAATATTGAAATTTGTATAATTTACCAAACTGAGATTCTCAGATTGAGAAACTGAGCTTAGAACTCCTTGTCTAAACTATGATAGTGCTATGCCTTTTCTTGAAAGAGCTAAAGAAGCCTAACATTAATTATCATGTGAACAAACTTCTCAAATACCAAATATTTCTAATAATTCTGCATAAACTGAACTCTGTAGAGAATCTGCCTCAATTATGCGTTGAGCAATCACTTGTAGGTAAGTACCTTTTAATCAGAGACCCATTTGCCAATTTTTTTATGCCTACTCTCTAATGAATTACCCCATCACATGTCATTCTTCTACCCTGTTAATACATCAAATGTACCTTTTTCATTTTCAGGATATAACACACTTTATACAAAGTCTCTACATGCCACATTTTATTAAAAAGAGAATCACAGACTGTATATATTACATGTGAAGAAAACTTATGATACTTGTGTTTCATTATAACAGCCTTGTCAGGAAAGCATATCTGGGAGCAGAAATAGCCCAGCTATGGACAGAACACGGAGAGTAAATTCAAAGAGGGCAGCAGCAATTACTATGCATAACACAAGAGCCAGTGTCTTGTCAGGGCCATGGATATAGGTGATAAATTACATTACCAAAGAGTTGAAAAATTGCCTTTTTAAAATACAGTAGTGGCGAAAAATGGAACTGATCCTAACTAGATTAGATCCAAACACAATACTCTCCTTCAAATCAATGATTATGGTACAATACAACATTATGCCTACCATGTGGAGCGTACTAGAAATTATCTTCCTTATTTTTGCCATTTAAAACAGCTACAAAATATATTTGATTTTCTCTTCTCTGTCTAATATTTTCTTAGGTGACAGCCTCTGCAATGTACTAGGGAGCTGAAAGGTTGCATCTAAGCTTGTTTCATCTTTGTCTTCCAAAAATAAAGTTGCAGAACACCGTTTTCCTCCTCCTCTTCTCATACACAAAGGTGCACTTGAAGTGCCACTGTAGCCTCTTGGGTTTGGCTGATTTTCCTTCTTGTTAGAGAACCACCTGCCCTTCTGTCCTGACTTTTATTTTCCTGTGCAGAACTATGATTTGCATTTGGGCTGGTTACCAGGGTGACTCAGCAGAACAATTCTGCAGAATGTCTCTAGGTCTATAATATGAACTGATGTAATTTCCCATATATCCTTCTCAGCAGAATCACCTGACAGTTCTGAGACGGGAAAATGGTGCTCAGTCATCATTATACAGTCTCTTACAAAGACAGTTTGAAAACAGAATCCCAAAGTACCTGGTGGAAAACACTCTGAGCTCAACTCCAGTACTAGAACTGCAGAGTGTGACCATTCATAGCTCAAATATGCTTTCAGCTAGTTTATAAGTATCTGATCAAGGAAATCTGCAATTGATTTCCAGCAGGTTGTTTGTAATCTTTCAGGAGTAGTAGTTCAGTACCACTATCACTCTATTAATAAAGAAGTAAAGGACAACATTGATTTTTTTAAAAATTATTTTGAATGGTTATGTGAAACACTGTGTTTTCTTGGCAGATACAGAGTATTAGTATTACAGGAAAATGCTACCAGTAAATTATCACTGAGAAAAAGTGTCTCCCAAATTCTGCTAACCCATCAAATTCCATCCAGTGGACATGAAAACAAAAAAAGGATTAACAAGTAGTGCAGTCACATCTGTTCATATTGCTACAGAGCCTCTTTTCCTCCTCTGCTATCCACAGATAGGGTAAATCTACCTGATCATATGAAATTTTACTATCACAAACCATTAACTGAAATCAAATGAAAATAACGATCAAACTACTCACTTTGTCTTGTGTGTGTGTGAGCAGGGAGGTTTCATCTGACACTGAGCTACACAATAGGGCAGACTACTAAAACAGTGTTCTTTTTTCTGATGTTTTGGAGTTTTGTTTTAGTGTTCTGCACACTAATTCTATCTTCCACCTTCAGAGCTTTATCAAACCAATTGAGTAAGATAGCATATTAAAGGGACATCCCCTATCTTAAAATGCTTACACAGTGCAAAATGTCCTGAAAATAGAAATGCTCATGGCTTCTTTTTTTTTCAACAATTTTTGTTAGGAAAATAGACTATTCCTAAAGGAAAGTCCCCAAATTATTTAAACACATCACTTCACCTACGACTCTAATACACTGAACAAAGTTCACAGAGAAAGTTGTGATAAATTATATGAATTATAGCAGACATAGGAAGCAATGAATCATTCAATATCTTATGTATTAGTTTCATTGTAGTCCTCTGCTACATACATGTGAGATCCCAGTCCAGTGGATAATGTGGACATTCCTAACACTCCAATAAAACCTCCTTCTCAGTAACCACCACTTCTCGTTCCTGCTGCTTGCTCCATTATAGTGAAAAATATCAAATTAGAGACCATCGACAATCTGGGAAACATGTGCAGCTTAGCCACAGCATGCTTAGAACAGCAAAACCCAAATTATCTCAAAACCACACAACAACATACAAACGAGATTTAAGGAAGACAAGGTTAATTGCTTACTAAACAAAACAAACACAGCTTAAATGGTATACAGAGAGTAAACAAAGCATGTTCCTCAAGTGTATTCTAAACAAAAAAGCACAGTGCAGAAAATACATTGGGTCACTCAAATCACTCTGACATCCCCTCCCTACCACATAGGTCATCCTCAGAAATATCAGGGAAAGACAAAGTTTGTTAAAGAGG
The DNA here is from genome assembly GCA_035222235.1 of Margarornis squamiger. NCBI lineage: Eukaryota > Metazoa > Chordata > Aves > Passeriformes > Furnariidae > Margarornis > Margarornis squamiger. Next base: position 10,470,880 of record JAWWTY010000158.1, read on the forward strand.
GGCATATTTGGGACCCATGGAGTAGGTCCCGATTAGTGTAGAGCAAGAGGAGTGGACCTGGGAAACAAAATAGCTGCTTCTGGGTCTCATGGTCCCATGAACTGATAGCCCACTTGTGGCTGGGGGACATCTGGTTCAGTTTCATCCCAAAGAAATACAGCTCATGAGTTTATGACTTCTCTGTGACATGAATTAAAGTATGGGGAGTGGAGATTCACTTCAAAAGCCCAACATTCACCTGAACTACACTAACACAGACACAGGCGCAATGGTATACAGAGGAAAATATTCCTTTATAGTTATGGTGGAATCAAACAAAAGCAAGTTCTGCTTTACAGCTTCCCTCTCCCACTACAGTTTCACAATAAATCTGCCCAGATAAATTCTACATAAGGATGCAGTTTTCTTGAGTAGACAAGGAGTCACTCACCCGATCTCCCTTTAGGTAGACAGCTATTTAGATTTGGCTAATTATGAAGTGCAAAGAATTAAAATACAACTATATGAAAGAAAAGCAATCAGTCCTGATGAAAACTGGAAAAATAAAAAGGAGGCTACACACAAACACTATCTATTTTGGCTGTGAACAGATATATGCAAATAGAGGAAAAAGAAAAATTCTTTGATGCAGATAACCTCAAATAACTACATTTCCTTAATATCCTTAAGTTTGTGAGGGGAGTAAACTTTGAATGCCTCCCATTTTTTCATGAATATTTCACACATCTCTAAGGCTAACAACACTTACATACATCAGAGGGGTGCTATGAGACTTAATTAATGTTTGCAAATCACTGTGAGACACGGGGATGAAAGGTGCTACCAAACAATACCTCCTTGCTAAAACTTTCAAGAACAAACCCTCAGCTGGTGTTAATTATCAGTTCCTCCCTAAAGTCAGTTAAGCTGTCCAATTTATAAGTGCCTGCTCCTCAAATCAAATGGGTTTTATAAGAAGACAAATACCATTCTTATTAGAAAGATATTTGCAGTATAAAAGACTGGTTTATTAGTATGGAGCCTGACTCTGAATTTTAAGATTTGCATTCCTTCTGACCGGTGACTTTCTTAAACTACAATAAAGGTCTTGATATTTTATTTTTTTTAAAACAAGTGTCTGACAAGCCTAAAAATGAAATGCTGTAGTAAAGATAAATTCTGCCTTGTTTTCCTATATATGAAGTACAGACATAATGATCACCATCTGTAACAGTGGAAGTCAAATGAAGGAGGCAGACCCTTGGTCAGTGTACTTGCAGCCTGCAGTGGGACAGAGACAGCAGAAGCAGGTGCCCTGGGTACTGCCCACCAAGCAACCAGAATGTCAAAATAGAGCTCTTTTCTATTCTATATGGTTTTGTCTATGAAGAATATCTGATGCTCAAAGACTGCAAAAAATCCACCCTACAATTCCTCAGCTCTTATGACTCATGCTTGCAGGTGCAAACGGTTACCAGGGTGACACACATTCACAGGCTCAAGGCTCAAAATCCTGTGCAGTGTCTTACCACATCTTGCTACAAGCTGCTGCACCAGAAGCCAGGATTCCTTCTGTGAGAGCTCAAGCAATTAACCCATGAGACAAGCACTGAGAGAGCTTGTAATGGGAGTAAAGTATCAAAACCATGTTGGTTCCCTGCCTGTGTCTTTAATACCATCTGTCAGTATTGGCTATTATGATTGCATTCTGAGGCCAGAGTGCCTTTAAAAAGTTGCAATTTTCTGAACAACAGGGAGCACTTCTTGCTAAGCTAATATGAGGATTTTTGTAATGGTCAGCTTTGTAGCATCTCACAAGTACCTCTTCAATACCATTTTTAGCATTCAGTTTAAATCTCTCACCTGCCCTCCCTCCCTAATTTGACAAAAACACAAGCTTTCTTTCAATTAATTACTTTTCCAGCTAAAAAATAAAATATAATCCAAAGTGCATTTAAGACTAAAATTCCAATCCTTGCATATTAAAAGATCAAAGAAAAAAATGTAAGAAACCTGGTGAACAAAGCAAATCAGCTTGCCATACTCATTCCTAAAGCTCTTTGAAGATCCTGTGAATCTCTCCTCAGAGACAATATTTGAGATTCACACTTCTGTTATACCTATCACTACACCTGCAACCCTAAATTTTTCCCAATTCCCTTAGAACTGCAGATTCACAACACCAATGGTATTGTATTTAGGAAAACATGTCTGTAATTTTACTACACCTATGCATCCAAGGTGACAGAATCTAGCAACACTCATGCACTTCAAAAGATTAAAACGATGAAATAATAAATAATCACATTTAGACACATCCTTCCTTAGAGGATCCCCAAACACTTTGTGAAAATATGATTTAAGCCTCTCCATGCCTCTCTGCGGTCACATTACTCTAATTCTATCAAAGGGGAAAATGTATAAAAAGAATAAGGGCATTTCCTAAGGTCACTCAACTAGTCAGATGCAGCACAGGGAGATAAATTTATGAGATCTGAATTCTAGTCAACAGTTCTGCTCCCTAAAATAGCTAAACTCTTCAAGTTGAATAGCTCTACGTGTTCCTCCGCCGCCTTGTACTTTTTCTTCTTTGTGCCATTTGGGAAAATACCATATATACATTTTGACTCATTACAAAATTGTTCTCAACTTCAAAGCATTTTGAGCATAATTAAGAGGTTTTCATGTAATGAAGGTGATTGTAATAAAATGCAATGCAGCTAGGAGCCATGGGACAGAAGTCTGATACCATTCTGTGGAGATTGTGCAGATTAAGAGACACACCAAATCATGATCATAAATGCAACTAATTAGAAAGAGAAGCACACTTCCATTTGCCTCAAAAGACAATTATGCTAGAGGGACTCTCCTTTTGTGGAAGCCATTTTATCACCAGCTTCTTTTTCTCTTGAGACAAAAATTATATAAAACATTCATTTCATAGATGAAAAGATGTACAAGATGTAAAATATGTAATCAATGCTCTCAATTATCACCAAAATAAATGCTTCACCCCCTGCTGCCCTCTAGTTTACTCACAGAAAACATGCTCTAAAACCCTAGGACAAAAAAGTGGGATAAGATAGCCGCGTTTTAATTTAGACTTTGACAAGTCTTAGCACAGATTGCTTGAGTGATTCCTTCTGCTGAGCAGGGACATATGCTGGCCAAGAGTCATAGTGCCAAAATACAGCCCTAAGAGGAGCAGACTTAAAATCCTTGCTTTGCCTCATTCAAAGCTCCAGTTTGTTTTTTTCTTTTTTTCCTTGCAGTCTTAGGTTCCTCTTTGCAATCCTGATTTCTTACAAGAAGTAAAAGGAATAGTACTGTTGTCTTGCAGCACATACTGGGGTGAGAGAAATGGGAAGGCTACAGAAAACTCATTCTGCTGCGCCATATGAACAGCTAGCAAGGTTTAAAGACACCAAGTAACAAAAATAATACCCCATTTGGTTACAGAGAAGGCAAACCAATAAACCTCACCTCACTGAACTCCAGATCAGCAAGACTGATTGAATTCAACTCTTATCACAAACAGATGGAAGCCAAGACAGTAACATGGACATGAGAGCATCTTTCAGGAAATCTGGAAAGAGTTCCTAAAAAGCTCTTTTTGAATCTTGCAACAAACCCTTGCCAAATTTTGAGCATCCTGGAGCCAGTCTGCAGCCTGGGATTGGAAACACAGAGTACTTGTAAAATGAGGTAAACTTCTACTAGGAAAGGTTTCTCGGAGTAAGTAAAAGCATCCTCAGACTGCAAATTTTTTTCTGTAAAGTTCCCATTATGTTGAAAGAGATGAAGGGATCAATTTTATAAGAAGATGCGAGAACAAGTTCAAGGGTTTAGGCAAAGAGATGTCAACTTTGATTTTTAGATTTCTTAACATGTTCCAGTTATGCAGGACTCCTGCATGATAACTTTTCAGCCTACAGATGGTAAGCTTTATTTTTTTCTTTAGGCTTCATTGGCCTCTTAGAAATAGTCTGTGGATCTGGAAGGAAACTGCACATTAAGACCAAAAATGCCTCAAACAAATTTAACAAACTCTTGTCTCCTGAGAAGGCAGCAAAGCATCTCAAAGCAAAAACACAAAGAGAAGGCACAATCCATGAGGAATTTGGTCTCAGAATTGAAAAGGGGACTCCATTGGAGTACTTTACAGGGTGAGTTAACAAGACAGAGATTTCACCTTTTACATATAAAATGATGCAAAACAATACCAGTAAGGAACTTTATAAATGGGTGCCAATTTTAGATTCAGACAGGGGTCTGCATTCCCAGGCTCACCTAGTGTAATTCCACGGGGTGTGGATAGGTTGTTTACACACACTATGCCTTGATTTCCCTGCCTAGAAAAACAGGGGTGATGAGAATACATGCTGACTCAGAAGGAAAGTAAACTCCAATCCTCTGAAGTATGCAAGGACTGCCTATAACTACTCCTGTCCTACACAAAGGGTGATCACAATCATCACATTTTCTACTCCATAGCTTGTAATCCTTTCTTTACTAGGAATTTAACAGTTTTAAAGTAAAAAACCTTAAAATTATGGCAAACTCCACCACCCAACAGCACATAAATTAAACCGCTTTAACAATAAACCAGTTCAGATAACATCTCTAACATGGCCTTGATTTTGCAAATCACTTGGTGCACATACTTATCTTTAAATCCTGAAATTATCATGTTAAAACCAATGAGATCTTAAGTTGGTGAAGCACTTTGGTACATTAAGGGTTTTATTTTGATTGACATAGGCCCTTTTATTTTTGTTTTTCAAAAATACATTTATTATCAACATTAGGAAAACACCCACAAAATCCAAATCCACAAAGCAGAAGAAATCTAATGAGATCCACCAGATCATTTGGAAACAAATATCCTACCAGGACTAGCATTCTATATTTCTCAGTCCTTTTTTGATGAAAGAAAGACAAACTGTCTTTTTTAAACAGCATGAACTCAGACTACTGTTTGACTTTAGATGTTTTATTTTCTAAGTTTATATGACTGCAGTAGTATGCCAGGCATTCTTTATAGCAGTGAGAGGAAAAGGGCTTTTTGTTGCTCTGATTACATCTTTCAGATTTGATTTTCCTTGCTGCTCTAGCAGTCACTTGCCTTATTTTTAAAGGTGCAGAAACCAAAGCAGAGGTTTCCCAGGTGTACTTTAACCACTGTGGAACAGCCTTCCTATACCAAGTTCTTCTGTTTATATAGTAGAACACTGCAGTTCATGGCAGTAATGACTTCCAAAGTTCAATTTGATGCTTACCCTAAATTTTATCTTCCCTTCCATTAATTCTTCACTTCCATCTCCTGATTAAACTCTGAGTTTATATTTATACATTTGATTACCTGCTCCCAAAGGGACCACTATGGTATTTAGTCTTTTTCAGTCTCACTCTGCTGATTTGTCTACTGCTCTCTACGTTTCCTAGGCACCTTTGCCTCAGAATTAAATATGCTCCCGTTATTTGTGTCTTAAGTATATATTATGGCAGATTTCCCTGGAAAACCGCATAACACTGAAATAAGAACCATCAAGCTACAGTGAGAACTTTGTTCCTCACAAACTGTCAGATTTGAAGGCTTTGATTAAAGGTTTCCATTTTAGCACTCAACCAGTCAAAGAGAATTTCTCTGTCAAGAAAGCCAGACTTCCAAATTTGGCCAACTTCTCTTATGTGCAAACAGATTTGCAGTCTCTTCCTTCTTTTCCAAGAAGAGGAAGCCTCTTTTTCCATTCTGAAACCACAACCCATGAGAGATGATTCCCCATGAATAATACATGACTACTAAAAACACTGAATGGCTACTTAGGAGGGTAATATTTTTCCCAAAAGGATCACTTTTCATAGAGGAAAATTGTTTACTTTCTTGATACTGAAAGCACTTGTTTCTGTAAAAGTTGTTCTAAGATTTCAACAGTTCAGGATACACTGCAAATGTAAATGGGCTTGTACAGGCAGGTCTTTGGTTTATCAAAGTTTACCACAGTTAGACATTGCTTTTTGTCTTTCAACAGTAAAGCTACCAGAGGTTTCAGTTAAAATTGAACCATCTCTCTCCTGCTTATCTGCTGCTATCTGGTTGTGTTGTTTTTTTACCTCCTGCTTGCAGACAGGAAACGGATATAGTCACAGTTAATTGTAAATTCTTGCTCCATTAGACAGATTACAGAGCACGCCAATTTAGTCAGGTTTATTACTCCCCCTGGGTTACCCACTTCTATCATCCACAGCTATTTATACCTTAATTTTTCATGGCAGAAGTTTGAAATTCAGTAGCAAGCTGTATAGGAACAGATCTGTTTCTGACATCATGCTCTCTCTCAGCATCAAGATTAAAGATGTTTTGATGTCTAAAATGTGCCTTAGAATGTTCTCAGCATAAAGATACCATGAACGAGAACACGCAAATAGTGTAAAACTCTACTGCCTGGCTTTACCTGAGAGGGAAGGTGAAATTTATGTCTGTTTGATGTATAATCTCTCAAATGAGGAGTAATAGCAATCATGGAGGTGAAGCGTATCATCCCGCCTTCTACCCAGTACTCCCCCTTCCTACCTAAAGAGGACATGAACTTCTTCATCAAACCTTAATGGTGCAGAAATTTTCCCGACTACAGCAGTCCACAGCACACTTTAATTTATTGCATTTAGGGCTATAAACTCATGTTTTACTACTGAAATTAATTATGTCTGACACTTCCATCACATTAACACACATTAGGCACCATGACCTTTGGATGATCAAGAAAGACCTAATTTAATAATTTAGAGAGAGTGTGATGTCTGAGTAGGTCCCAAAGGGGAAAGAAAAGCGGTATGAAAAATGATCCTATTTCATTAGAGGGAATATTTGCTTACTAAATCTCCCAGACGAACTTTTGCTGCTACTTTACCATAATATCTATGGGTCACATATTAAGTTACCTTGGGCACTCTAAGTTATCATAGTGCTATATATTCCTTATAAAGCTGGTCATGTAATGCTCCATCAAACAACCTCTAAATTGTTAGAGGAACTACACACTTTTGCAGGAGTCCAACTCACAACAAAAGTGTTTCTTAAACAGCAGCTGGGACAGAAAACAGGCTAACAACTGCAATTAAACAAAGGCAGCCATAATTCACTTGAAGTTTACAGTACAAATTTGGCATCTTTAAAGAAATAATTTTGTCAGAAACAGCAAAATCAAACTTAGCCATCAATTACAGATGACTGATTTTAATCAGTTTAACTCAATCTTCACGTGGAAGCAGATATAATTCAATATGAATAGGCAAGTTGACAGAAAGCGTGAGGGACTAAGAGATTAGCAGACAGACAATATCGCCAATCCCATCCAATTTCAAAATATTGAGGCTCCAGAAAAGCACTCCCCTACAGCAAATACTCATGTTCCATGGGGTACAGGAGAGATAAAGGCTCGTAACACAAACACATAACATGGGGGTTTATGCTCTCTAGTATAAGAGCTTGAGTGACCTGCAAAAACAGAGTGCCAGACTGCACGGGAAAACTACCTTTCTTCCACATTTCTTTCTAAATAATTTCAGTAATTATTCATTTGTTGAACTGGATTTTAAAAATCCTAAATTGAAATTTTATTTTAAACTTAGTACAACAATCACTGTATGAAAAACTCCTATCAGTCTTTTTACTGAAGATTTAACAACTATGTACTAGTTGGGGTGCATACTTTAATGACTAGGAGAAGAAAAAAAACAGCCACAAAATAATTTGCTGCAATAAAACTTAACACCCGACAACATGTGTCAGATTAAGTGGAAATGAGGTCTTATTTATAGACAGATCTGGGGGTCACACAGCTATTTCCAGATTGCATTTGCAAGAAAATTCTTCCTTGTTTATTAATTCTGTTGAACTTTTCTTTCCATACCTGGACAATCCTTTTTAAAAAACTCATCACATCACAAATGTTAAGTGTTACTTGCACTCAACTAATCTTCTCTTGGGGTATGAAGATGTGCAGCTCTCACCTGTGGCCCAGGAGAAAGCAGCTCTTCTGGCCAAAAAGGCAGCTGGATTACACTGCTGCTGGGCCTGCCTGCCAAGACCAGATTTTTGAATAGTGTAACCTGGTGCATCAGTTCCTGCCTAACACAAGCTGATTTTCACAACTGTTAATTGCCAAGAAAACACTAAAAAGGAATTACAGATCTATAAGTGTGAGAGTAAGTAGTTTTCCTTTGTCTGAAATTAGTTCCTAACTCCTTTTCCATGACAGTTTTAAATGTGAAAATCATAAAATCAGAGCAAAATAATTTTCTTGGTATGTAACAACTAGCTCTTTTCACTGTCAGTCTGAAGCCTTGTCCTAGTACGCATTAGTAGGAAGTAATAAAATAGGCAAAAAAATAAAGAGTAATTTAAAAAGCGCTAACACAATACATGCTAATTAATTTCTAACTGGTCAGGGAAGAATGTGTAAGAATGTGAGATAACAGAAGATTTAGAAATAAAAGAGGAAATATTTTAGACAGGGAAATTAAAATGATCTCCATATATCTATATATATACCACAGGGCAGCTACAGTGGATGCTGCTAAGTGATACCACCAATGATGGAAGAAACCAATCAAATAATTAAGACAATAAAAACTGTTAGTGCTCAGTGACAACTATATGTCTATGCAATGTAAATAACTTGCATAAATGTACCTGCGACATTGTTGCAATGTATTTATGTAAACACCCACTAACCTTAGTAAATGTTACACCCCCTTGATAACGCTAAAAAGTTTCAGATGGATCAACATTAAAAACATGGTCTGTTTCCTCTCCTAGCAGTGAATTTGACACTTCTGGGCTCCAATAAGAAAAACATGCTTCAAAAATCTATCTAAAAAGGTAATATTGCACTTCCTTAGCTAGCACAGCCTGCTATTAATCCACTTCATCCACAATGGGATGAAAGGATGAAGATGCAAAAGCAGGGAAAACACAAGGCTATTTTAGCTTCTGACTGTACCTTCATGGAGTTAATGAACCACAAACATCTTGATAAATATATAGCCTGAGAACAGTAACTTGTTGATACAAAATATGATTTACCATATGAAATGAACAACAAACACAGATTACTTTTCTTTCTTGTTGAAAGAATTAAGCTTTGTTCTCAGGTATTATAGGCACATATTTACTTTCTACCACAGCTGCAACATCAAGGCTCCTCTAAAGCAATTAGCACAGTTGAACAGAAAGCAGTTACATTCACTTTACAGGCAGTGGATGGTATTTGTACTTATGTCGTTTTCACACCTTGAGCAGAGCGTCCTAGTTTTCCAATTTTCTTGCCTCTCCACACTATTTACAACGGTGTCATGCTTCTCTCTCTGTAATGCAAGCAATTTTGGTTTTGACAGAAATTTACAGCCCTTGGCATTTAGTATAGTTTCATGAACAATTTCTGTGCTGGTTAGCTCAAATTTCATGCAATTTCCTTGTAAAGCAAGTCATCTTTGCTTGTGGTGTTTACTAAAACAGAGTTGCTAAGAAATAAATCTTCATTCCTAAGTAGTAATGTGCAATACTATGAGGTGATTCAGGACACATTGCCTGTCATTCTGCTTCTTATCCTACCACAGACCTGGAGAATGAAAGATACATTCGCATGCATAAGCTTTATTTGGTACACGCCATCATAGACACATCACTCTGTTTTCCTTCCCTCTTTCTTCCTTTTTCCAACTGGATGGGTAGTATTTGGTCATTTTTGCACACTCATATTTTATAGAGAGAAAACAACTCTAAATTAAGATTTTTACCTCATGAGATTCTCTGTCTATCATGCCATGTCTGTTATTTCCCTACTGCAAGAACCTCTGATAAATTAAGGCTACTGAGGAAGCAGCAGCATGGATATGCACAGCATTTCCCTTTACTCTTCATATTAACTACTCCTGTTTTGACACATCAGAGGATAGGGGAAAGAGCTGCTGAAGTTGGAAAGCAAATTATTACTTCTGTTGTAGGCATCTTTTTCAATGCCTTTGCTCTTTTGTTGTTCTAATAGACACCAAATTGAAGAGAAAGGTGACAAAAGCCATATTCTCATCTTCTTTACTCATCCCGCTCAGAGGTGCTTCAATTAATTGTTGCATCTGAGAACTCATCTCATTTTTACAGATCAAAAATTCATAATTCAATCAACCGTATTGAATTATGAGCCATACCTCAATCTACTTTGTGAGGAGTTCAAGACAGCACATTAACATACTAAAACCTAAGTCAAAGGGGATGATGTTCCATTTTCAGATGGTTAACCTAGTTGCCTTGCTTTCAGTGTAGCGAGACAACATTAACATGCTTTCAAAAAGATTTAGTAAAATTGCAAAACCACTTTATGTGGCTTAACATGTACTACTTGTTAAGTAGTACATATTATCACTGGTGTTACTTAGGGAAATCAGAGCAGCTGTGCCTCACTGTCCACTTAACTGGTACTGATTGTTTCTCTGTTACTTTTAGATCTTTCTCTTATTGTGGGAACTTTGCTTGATCACAGGGGAAATGATAAGACAGAGTGCACAGTTTGAATCTGTGTAAAGTGCTCTTTGCTGCACAAGCACTCCCTGTCCTTGAATACTAGGGGATTAATAAACATGATGACTTTTTATACTGCTAAAATTACAGGGCTTGCTGAGACCAAAACACTTTTTCGTATATTTTAGCAAAGAGTCTGTTTATCTCAGGCAGAAAATGATCAATATATAATCATTACTGTTGGAGGGAAAAGAGGAAATAAATTATAGCCTAAAATTTTGAGACATACCTCTGTCTCTTGAAGGGAAAATTTAATCTATAATTTAGACAAACCACTGAACAGAAAAGTATCCTTCCAGAAAATTATTTTCACATGCTCTAGTGCCTCATCTACTTTTGATGTGATAACTAAGCTGAAAAATGCTGACTATCCACCTAGAAAACAATGAAAGAAACTTTGATTCTTCATATGTTACACAGAACAATTTGGAGAGAAGACCAAAAAGAATGTAACATTTGGGACCACTTAGTATATTTGCAATAGCAGACAAAAATATCTCAAGGAAATTCTTCATATAAAATTGCACAATATGAATTCTGGCACCATTCACCAAATTGTTTAACTGGGCTCCAAAAATGCTGATATCAAGCATTTGGGGGCATGGAGAGCAGAGGGGGAGGTGAGAACAGAAGAACCAGAAAGGAAGAGCAAGACATTTTGGAAGCAAAACCACTTCCATAAATTCATGATTTTGGATTACTGCTTGAGATTTAATACACCTAAAAATAGACCAGAAAGCACTACTCTCCTGCACTGATACCCAGCCCTTATAACACAAAGGCATCCTGTCTTGAAAAGATGCCAGCCAGCATAAATCCCTGATAAGCTCCATAAAAACAAATGTAAACAGCATCATGTTTTTCATCCATACCTCTCATAAACACTTCTGCCTTTTGCGAGTAGTGGCAAGATTGTTCCTGCAGGACATTGCACCTTGACTACACCAACTATTTTCAGAAATTCCTTACTGTTGCTAAACACAGATTCAAATTTATTTCCGTATTCTTTCCTATCTGTCACACAAATCCCTAAGATACCTTTGCTATAGCAATTACAGTGCCAGATGAGACACACTGCAGCTTCTTTTCCTAACCTCCATGAACACTATTGAAAGAAAACGTTTTGTTCTTTTTCTCTTATAAACTTTTGTACCACCAACACAGGGGTAGGAAAGTCTTGTAGTGTTTCTTTCACAAAAACAATTTATACAAGAATACCCGGCTCAGAGTCACCCCTTGACAATAAAAATAAAAAAATCAGTATTATTAAATGACATTTTTCTACAGCGTTTAAAGCATCAGAGCTATTCTGTCTCACAAAGTAATTCGCTTTACTGCCTATATCGAATACAGCTGGACAATTTTAACCATAACACATTGGCTCAGTATTTATATATCCTTTTTGAGACAAAGAGAGATAACAAGGAAAAACAAGAGTCTTCATAATTATCCTCTAAGAAATATTTGGGGGGAAAAAAAAAAGCCAGAATGATTTTTTTTCAATGTCTTCTTTACCTTTATCAATGACAACAAAAAATTAAATGCTCAAATTAGTGTTTGGAATCAAAATTAGTATTTCTTTGTAGTTGTTATCAAATCTTGAGGCTGTGTTAGTATTTTTCTTTAAAATAACCAGGATAATTTGTTCAGGTGAAAATCATCCTTCATCAGACAAAAATTTTAATGCTATGGACAAGACCATGAAAACAAGAAACCTTCATGTTTCATTACCTAAAATGCAAAAATGAAATTAAGTTCAGATTAGTTTTCTAACAGCCAGCTTTGTGTGCTTTCCTCATGAGATTTTAGTTTTAGGTGTTGAAGCTATTTCTGTTGACTTATCAAGGTTCTACAGAACACATAAACAAAAGAAGTAAGAGTGAAAGATATTTTTCAAATACTGGAATACGATGTACTCTACTACTAAACTTCATTTCTTCACAATCTTCAAATGCATCCTTTCATATCATCTCAAGTTCTGATATAAATACATTTCTATTTCTTTTGAATTTTAGGCACTGGTACACATTGTGATCTTCTGATACGGATAGTAATAAGAGTCCCTCACAGAGCATAATTCCTTGACACTGGAGAGTTAGATACACAGAAATGCTGATCCATTTTCCAATCTCACTTTTTCAGACTTTACTTTTCATAAGGAAAAAATGTATATACAGCTGTCTTAGAACAAAAAAATGCTGCAATTTTTCATTGTATTTACTACAAAAATGTAGAAAAAGAAACAAGTTTCATAAGTGCAAATATTTTCATTTTTCTCCCCACTCTGAAAAGCATCTCCAGAAAAGAAAAACATTATGCTTCCCCTTCTTGGGAAACAGGAATAAAGAAGTATGAGTCATGCAAAAAGTATAAGTCCTTATGGTTTCCTTAATTTCAGCATGCACCAGCAGGGCTCAGTCAGGTGTCTGTAGACATAAGGAATTCCTCTCATCTTAGGAAAAATTTCTTTATCAAACAAAAACCTGAGGCTGAAGAAACCCTTATCTTACCCCTAGGAGAAATTCCATGGGATTTCCTGCTCTGGATTCCACTGTCTGGTTTTACATATAACATCATTCCTAATCAAATATGTGGTCACTACATTGTGAGGTTTTTACTGAATGAATCGGAAAATGAGAAAGTTCAGCAGCTTGAGGCAGAGCCTTTTCCACGTTTGGAAAATGTTGCCTAAGAAACCATGACCGGCTTTTTGGAGAGAATTCTTTGGAGTTGTTTTTCTGTTCATGTGGTACCCGTCCAGGGATGTTTCATTGTGGCAGTTTTCTGAGACTTCCAGACCGCTTTGTATCACATACAGAAAACATCTGAATCTCACTGAAGTGATAATGCTTTGTGTAAATGTACAGTCACACAGAGGACAAGCAAAATCCTTGCTGTTATGACTAAGTAACACAGGTGCATGAAATAGGTTGTCAAGGAAATACTGTATGCTACAAATCACCAGAGCTGCACTACAGATGTATTAGAAGTCAGAAAAAGTCCATGACTCTTAGATGCCAGGTGTAAAGTTCTGGAATCCAAGTCAGGATTCCCTAACACCTCTCTCTTTCTTACCACCCCGCACAGAACTTCCCCTTGCCCCCCATCCCTTTTTTCTGCCTTTATTTCATTTTTTTTTCTAACATATTTGATTCAATTTACAGAAGAGTTCCACAGAATAATTTAAATCTATTAGACTTCATCCTTCAATGCTACTGTGTTTCTGGTAGCTTTCCAAGATGTTGCTTCCAAGCATTCTAGTCATGTATCAGGGAGAAATTAAAGGGAAAAAAGAGCAGGAAAAATATTTTCTTCTAGCAGATGTTTGAAGTGACAAATGCAGGTGAAGACAGAGCAAGGCTGACCAGGGAGCAGTTGAGAATTCTGCTCGCTGGGAAATACCTGGGGGTGGTGAAGAGGCAAGGGCCACACCAGTGCCAGCCGAGCATGAACAAGGAAGATGTTTCCTCCATCTGAGTAGTTTACAGTAATCCTTTGCTGGAGCACTGCAGCACTGCTCTTAAACCAACATAACCCTGAAATCCTATTTATCTTGTATACCCACAGGAGGCTGAAGCTCACAATAATTTTCTCAAAGTTTGTTCAGTTTCTGAAGTGGTTTCTATCGCCAACCACAGGCCTGAAGTATTGTCTCTCCCCAGCCAAACTGGTTTAGAGCTGGATTCACTGCACTTCAGTCACTGCACCCTGGACAAGCCTTTAGAAAGCCCACTGTGCAGAGCACGTGGAACACATCAGGGCTCTCTGTCAACTCACATAGCTTTGCTCTCACAAGCTGCTTCCTTGGCATAAGCTATGTCCTAGAACTGTAACTATTTCCATTGAAATAGATCTGTTGAAAGCCCTACAAATTAAAAGGAAAGTTTGGAGTCCATATGAAATCAAGTAACCTCATTACCTTCCAAATCCTTCAGCAATTGCAAAATAAATAAGGAGCCAGTAAGTGACATCTGCATATCCCAGAAACACGACAAAATACACCAACATAAGGAGGTTTTGCAGGCGAGGGGTTTTTGTTTGGTTTTTTGTTTGCTTTTTGTTTGGTTGGTTTTTTTAATCAAAAAATGTCAGTTTGTCAAAATCTTAAACTTTAATAGGAAATCATGGATTTGGAGAATAAATGGGAGAAACTTCTCAGGACCCACCACCCAGGAGCTTGCACTGCGGTTTGCTGAACTGCTTTCATGTTCCAGCTATTTCTCTAGCTGGAATTCCTAGACTTCACTAAGAAACTTGCATGCTTTATTCCAGGAAAATTTGTTTGATACTCTGAAGGAATCTGGAAATAAAAAAATCTTCTTTTGACTCTGAACTGTTGTTCCATTTATGATACCTCAGAATATTTTGAGAAAATGTTTTCTTCATGTGAGCTCTCATATCATTTGAACAGTTTTACTTCTATCACAGAATTTACTAGTTCAGTAAGGCTAATCACAGCCTAAAATCAGAAACACCAAAGTCCTTGGTGGTCTTAAAAATCCCTGATGTGAAATTATATTGAACTGAACAAAGCACAAAAGCTCTTCAAGATTTGGCATGCTTGACAGTGTTACAAACGAGCTGCAAAACAAATCTGTAGGAACAATTCTAAAAGTTTATTTTATGTTCCACAACACCAAGAAATCGAGACCACCATCAGAATAACTGTGAAAAGCTTGGATGAAAAAGTTATAGAACACCCCATCTAGAAATAAGTTTCTACTGGAGAGCTCACGTAATGACCATGCTCAAAAGGTTGCAATTAACCTTGCTCAGTACTAAAGCGATTTGCAAAACTAGACCCCAAAGCTGTTTCTGATCTGGGGAAGCTCAGCATTGTTTATTGCAAGTTCTGTACTTTGGTATTGGCATAAAAAGTACTTGAAGTTGTTTTAAGGGATCCTCATGGCACAGAGTTCAGGCTTAAATTACTATGAATTCTCATGGGAAGGACTTTTATGAGATAAACAGCTATTTGATTTTTTTTTTTCCACAGCTGAAATACACACCCTCTGGTTTCCTTTGCTTTCCATTTCACATATGGGGTGTTGTTTGTTTTGGTGCTACCTATAATGTAAATTTCCCAGAGTTTGCTTCTTAATGTACCCAAGAATGGCAGCAGCCCAAGTGACAGAGAAGACAGCTCATATACTGTTTACCCCGTTCTCAAAAACACACAAGAAAAAAAACAAAGAAGCCTACCAACTTGTGTGGTACATAGCTTTGTTTTTAAGACATCCTGAACTGCTCCTGCATCTGACCCCTCAATGGAAAATTGTGGCCACCTGCTTTGACTAGAATCTGCTATTAACATTTTACCTGGCACACACCTGTGAAATACCACAGTAGCTGACAAAACTATGAAACCTAGAGATGAAAGCAGTGTCCTCAAGACAAGACTCACAATAGTGTGCAGGTACCTGTGTGCATATGTACAAGAGATCATATGCATTAGCACTGTCTATGAGTAGCTTTTCTAGGAGGATCAAGTTTACTTCTGGGCATGTGCACCTCTTAGAGGCAAGCCCCAAGACTGCTTTGCTGTGTTTTACAGAATCATAGCTTTTCATGCTCCACATTAAGAAAAATGGTCTGGAAAGTAGTTCTAACCACAGGCATTTAAAAATCGGTAGAGGCTGTTGGTTCATTGCATAAATTCCCTAATTTGTGAATTCATCCAAGTACCATTGCATAGGTACCTCCTGTTCTGGACAGGGAGTGCCTGCCAGTGACACAGCAACTTGTCACAGCAGTGAGAAGAGGAGGCTGATCCACATGGGGCTGCAGAAGCAGAGTGTGCACAGACCATGCTACACACACAAGTTCATTCATGTGAGAAAAACATGAGCAAAAGCACACATAACTGTGGCTTTTTATTCTGAAAATTGTCAGTTTATCAGCTATAAAGAAACCCGAAGAAATAAAGAACAGTAAGCCCAGTTTTGAAACAGGAAAAAGGAATGTCAAGACATAAATTAAAATCTGCATTACTGTCAATTATGCATTAAGGGAAAAATCCCTGAGGGCTCCCTTTGGTATTAATGTAACTATTAAAATATGCATTGTTCTTTTCATATACAGCATGTTTTCTTTTGTACTTTCTTCAAGAGATTCACTGAGATAATTACTTAATTACATAAGCAAGAATTTTAAATTCATAAGGGCTGTGTTCCTGCAATGTTAATGCAAGAGAATCTCCACTATTTTTTTTTCATATGTAACTATTTACTTACAATCAGCTATTTTGTAATCAATTAATTGATTGCATTTTAATCTGTTGCATCATTGGCTTGCACTGGTTAATAAAATTTCCATCACAGATCAACTAGTCATGGGGCTCAAATGAGGAACCAGAGCAACAAAACTTAATCCATCTGTATATGCAGCAAAGCTAGAAATGCTATTAATGTAATTGTAGGCAGAAAGTGAAATGTACAGAAATGACTGCATTATAGTCACTCACTTGAAGAAATTCCATTTATTCAAACAGGCTCAAAAAAAGGGTTGCAATCTTCAATGGGAAAAATTTACATTTTCACCAGTTAAGCAGTTTGCAAAAAATTAAATTTTAACATTGCTAAAATTTTGAACACTTACCAGATAAAGGACTTTTCCTAATACTTATTCATGTAAAACCAATCCAATTAAATTTTTAAATAAAATCCAATTTGCTGCAATGTGATTGATTGGAACTATGAAGTGCTTAAAAAGAGGCACAGCAGGATGGCAGAAAATGGGCACAATCTTTACTGCAACATTTAGCACAATAAAAACAAGTTTGCTTTCCCCTCCATATCTATCCCAAGTATTGGCAATCTACATACAAAACAAACACTACAAACACCTCTGTCTCCAAGTGAGGTTCATCAGTATGCACCAGCTTATTACCCTACAAATCCAGCAAGCACAGAATGCATCACCAAATTGCAGTACATTGCAAGCCTTGTAATTGAATGTCTACTTAGAGGAGATTTGCTTTGTCCTAATACATCCTGGTAATGGGACAGAAAAGAGTCAAATAAAGGCAGGTTAGAACAGAATGATCTTTGAATTCAGTAATAAGGTCCCAGGTCTTTTACGTGCACACTCTACAAGCTGTCTTTACTTCCACTGACAGATAATGTTGCTGTATAGAAAAGATGGCACAATTACTAGTTGCAAATCACAAAACCTGAAAAGAGGGTTCTTTTCAGTTTATGAATAATCACTAACAGACTTTGGCAACGGTGTAGAATGATGGTGGCTACCAATATCATCAGATCACACTGGATGGACTTTTCCATCATACACACCCTCTAATATTTCATATTAAGCATAACTATTGTTTCTTTTTTCCAGTTTGATGGCTAGCACCAAGGCAGTACAACTAATACCAGGTTGCTGTTCCTGCTCTTGAAATACTAACTGATGAGATGTGGACCTTTCAGTAACTTCAGTAGTAATGTTACCTATTATTTTAATAATTTCTGATATGTCTTGCTTTACTTAAAGTCATTCAGCCAAGATAAAAGTAACTGCAAGGCAATCCCAACTTCATATAGAAGTTGGAGTGAGGGGAAGGAAAAGTGTGTTCCAAGGAAAAACTAGAGCAAAGCCAAAAGGTGCTAAGAAGAAAACCCTAAACATTTATAATTTTAAATTATTTTCAAGGTATCTAATGATACTTGCATGAAACTTTTTTCATCACACTCTCTGATAAAAAGTATTTTTTTAAGGCTGATCATCCCCTTTATTCCTAGGTAAAGAAAACACTTGGAGAGAGAAGGGGGGGAAGAAAAACCAGCAAATCCTGAGGTGTTGCAACACTGGCAAATCTTGCGCTAACAAAAATAATACACACTTAATTTGTTGTCAATAAAAAGAGCACTAGCTTCCCAAACCTCACTGGTTTTTAGGGTAAGCTATATATTAGGCTACAAGAAAAAAGTGCAAACCAGACAAGCACAGAAGAATATATGAGCATCTAAATAAAGACTAGGTTGAGAAAAGGAGATTTAGTGGTGGAACTCACTGCCAGCAAAAGCCTGAAAATATAAATAGGAACAAACCATTCAGGGAAATATGTAAAAGGATCCCCTTTTCAGAATAAGGCCCTGGGTGAGTTACCCTATCCATGGGAACACAGGCAATGCTGGAATAGTGTCTTGCATAGAGGTTCTCTTCAAAATGTGTTGTGCAAGACAGCCCTTTCCATCTCTTCCACCTTTATTTGTCAGAGGTGGCAATGCACAGGGAACATATAAAATTTCCTGGTGACAGTACTGACCTGGCAGTAATGTCATGCAAGTAAATGCAAAGTCACCAAATTACTTCCCTGTACAGTGAAGACGGGAAGATAAAATGTAGACTTTGATAGGCTTAAAAAATTGGCAAATGAGGGTGAATGGATTAGACAAGAACAGAACATATTCTCTACTCCATTCAAGTACACCAATCCACAAAAGACTATTTCAAGTTAAAATATTCACATACCAATTGGAAGCCATGGTAATATCTTGATTTTAGTATCAGCTACAGATTACATTTCAGGAATATTGCACTATTTAGAAAGACTGCAAGATCTAACAATTAAAAGAGACAATGCATCAATTCTTTTCACCCTAGAAGTCCCAAGGGCAAGTGATTTTATCACAGAAGGGGCCAATGTGACTATATGTCCCAAGAGAATGGTGCAACATAGAACAGAGTATTTATTTCAGAATCACATGAGCTAAAGAGGAATATAAACCAGCATATTTTGGCTTCAATGGATAACTATAAATTAGTGAATTGAATTTAATATGGTTTAAAGTGCTACTAGAGCTGCAAAAATAAAGCCATACTAGACTTGTGCAGCTTTGTATGTATTCTGTATTTGTCATCTCCCCAGTACAGAAGACAGACATGTGCATACATATATGTAGATTTTTTTCTGCAAATACCAGTGCAATATTGGAGCCAATATTGGAGCAGAAGGCAAATTGGATTGTACCTTCCTTCAGTATCAACCAAAGCTTCTGAAAACCAAATTGCTGTTCTAACATTCCAACAGAGCTGCCCTTACTGTGTACCTTGCTGTTCCAGTGGTATATTCTGCTGGCAGTAAACTGGCACAGCATTACTAAGCATACAATTTGAAGCCATTACAGTTCTGACAAGCAGACTTTGTGTTGAAACATTATTAACACCTGAACTGGTAAATCATTATCACCAAGGCCTCTCTAGTTCACCTTAGTCAAGGTCTGTTTATGCAGAGCTGGCAGTCAAACATTTATTTTTAATGACCATGAGGGTGGATAATAATAGACTGAGAGGACAAGCACACCAGCTGACTTCTCAGGTATTCGGTAGGATTCTCCTCTTTCCAAGATTCATCTTTTATATTACAATGCTTGCACCTAATGATAAGAAAAACATTCCATCTTTCATCAGGTCATGGAGAAAAGTCTTCTCTGAGCAGTAGTTATGGCAAACCTTAAAAATCCTACTCTCCTTTTAAGAGTAAGGCTTCTGCAGTGTATACTACTTAAAACCACTGCATTCTTGAGAATATGTTTGCTTCTTGTTACAATATTCCAGATTCAGTGAACTACCAGGCCTCATCCTTTTGCAGCGTAACTGAGAAAGAGACATAAAGCAATGAAAATGTGGTACAGAAAGTATTCTATTTGTAACTGAAAGGATATTATTTAATTACTAGAAATATAAAAGAATTAGGATTAAATTCGAATATTCTTCAGGGTGGAAATATCGTATCATAAAGGAGTTCATGTTTTACATCATAATAAATTACAATCTATCCCATCATGTTGAATTAAAATTGATGGGCTTTTTATTAACTCCTGTATATGTCACGGCTTTTTGTTGGTGCATCAGTCTAGAAGTTTTATTAAAGGTGAAAGTGTGTGAACATAATAAATGTGATTTTTATTTCTGAAACGTATTTAATTTGTCCCTCTACTAAAAAATTTATCAGAGAATGCATGTGGAGAGAAGAGATTATACTGATGAAAAAACAGAATCTTCTTTTATATCCTACCAACATACACAGTAGTTCTGTCAGTAGCAAACTCTCTCTAAATTTTTTTATAAAGTTCCTTTAAAAATTTTTAGTATTCTTAAAGAGAGAGTAAATGGGGAAAACCCTCCACAGATGAGGCAGAACTTCTTCCTTGCAAAATCACAAAAAGAAAGATAAACCACTGTTATTCCATGTCTGACTTCATTGGTCCAATTATTTTCTGTCTCCTATGTGATCACAGTTCTGGTCTACTGATAAGGAAGGGGGTTACTGCATAATTATTTGCTTTGGCCTACATTCTTGGGCTCAACATCTCCATTATCATGTTAGTGCACATTAGGATTTCATTGCAGAAGAGATAATGCAAAGAACATAGAGTAATCTGGATAGTTAATGACTTCTCCTTAATATGCAGGCTATGTATCTCTAGTGACAAACACTGATACTTCACTTAGTAAAAGTGTGCCAAGATGTTGGATGATTTAAGTCCAATACACCAACACAAACCCTTCTTGCTGTTAATCATCCAACATTTGAATGTCTTAGCCATTTTCACACTGGTATCTCAGTAGCTCAGTGAGACTGGCTACAGGCAACCAGCATTTGCAATCATCCCAGATACCTTTCCTATTGTTACAGATCTGTCTGAACACTCTCAACAAGCGATGTGCCTCCTCTTATTAAAATATTCCAGTATTTCACTGATCTAATGTTTTAGATCAGAAATAACAAAACCATGACACACTGGAATATCAGTTAAACAAACTCCACAGCACGTTTATGCCTTTTCTGTCAGGTGTGTTTCAAGAAAACCACTCACAGCAACACGAGCTTTCAACACCACTGAGCATCTTTCATTTTGAAATGTTTACTGCACTGACTATTTTTTAAAGTAACACAGTTTATCACTAATATCAAGAGACCCTTCATAGTATGATTTCAATAGCTATTGGTGTAAAAAAGCAGCTGCTGAAGACACCGTATCTTGGTGTACCCCTCTCAACTGAGCCCATATTCCCTCCTTTTCACAGAAAGCTCATTAGTATGAAAAAATATCAACCACATCTACTTCAAGAAACCAGTTTGTCTCTCTGGGAGGAGCAAAGAAAATGCAGCACTATCTGAAAATTTAGTTTCTTTAAAACATAAAATATGACTCATGAGATGAAAACAAACATGTCCACCAAACACCTTTAAATTCTTGCCCTTGAATCTATAAATACATGAAAATTCTTCCTCAACCATAATTCAAACTAAAATTCTGGTAGTACAAGGAACAGTTTAGGGTCTGGTGAACCTTCTGTATAGAGATGATGAAGCCAGTGTCTTTGTCAATTTGTTCCACTGAAGTTTTCTCTGCTTACCTTAATCAGGTCTCAGTTATAATAATACTCTGCAAAAGGACTCTTAAAACCAAGACTCCATATCTACACTTGTTCATGCTCCAACCTGGCAACAGCTAGTTTAACAACTCTGCACACAGACAGCAATGTCCTCTGATAACTCTAGCAGCAAATTTGGTTCAATTTCTACTGAAAGCAACTGTATGTTGGCAGGACTTTACACAGCAATATGCATGGGACTTCCCAAAGATACGGAGAGTATCATGCTGAAAACTGCAAAGCTCAGTCCTGCTAGATTGCTATCTTCCATCTCAAAGCTCAATAACATAAATAACACCATGTAGGACCCCTCACTATTGCATGTTATTCTTGAATAAAGACACATAATTTCCAACACCACAAACCTTACATTTTTTTTAATTCATCTGGTCTACGGTATAGTGTCTTCAAAGTTCTCCACTTCTTTTTGGAACATCACCCATTCTAAAGCATATTCACCCTGTAATCTGATATGTGCCGTCAAGCTAAGGAGTCAGAAAGCATTTCATCCAAAATATTCTTCTCAGTCATTTTTCCAGCCAAATTGCACAATGTCTGGCTTTAGCATGACTCACATACTCAGTGCTCTGCATTCAGTGTTTTACTATTGCTGCAAAGACAATTACACAGCTGCACTGCTTTGGATGAGGCTATGCTAAGGGCCAGAATGCAAACTCTTCTCTGGTGTGACACACTAGAACACACTAGTAAATGGTCCAAAGATCCAATAGTCCAAAGTGTAGTGTTAAACACTGATTTAAATGGCATAATTTACATAGCCTAGTCAAAAAGAATCTAAAAGAGACCAATCACCAACTGGATAGCAACACTTAGGAATCAGTGATTGTTATTAAACTAATGATAGGTCACAAAAGATTTTGAAACCTATGAGTTTTTTGTGTGTTTTGCCCCCATTCCACGGTGAGAAAAAAGCTTGTCCTGGTAACATTACTTTAAAATCCCCTATTTCAATTTAGGCTTCACTATATTAGTCCAAACGTTGGTTCTGCAGCACTTTTAAAATGATTTTTCAAGTTCCCCACTGGTTTAATTCATCATCAGAAACCATATAAACTCTTCTGACAACAGCTGAAACAAGTGCTGAAGTTAGAGAAATGGTGAAAAAGAAGGTGACCATTAGTTTAGTCCTGTAACTTGTGGCTGATTGGTTTATGCAGCAGTTAGCAGTAACCTGACTGCATGAGTCTTGGTCTTTGAGTTTTGTGGAGAGTTCAATCTTTCTTTCTATAAAGTTCCTGCAAGTCAACCTAAAAGGAAATTTAACTTTATCTTGAAGGACAAACAATATCATCTGTTTAGTTTAAAACCTTCCCATTACTACTAATCCATATATCTTCAAGTAATTGGAGATGAATTGGAAGAATTTAGGATGAAGGAGATATAATCTCTGCACAAATAAATAAGGGAAAGCATTTGAACATGTGTCATCTGAGGACATGAATGTGAAAGCTTAAACTTGTGTGTTTGAAAAGAATGGATATCTAAGAGCTAAATTGCAAAGTCATCATAGACAAGAAAGGCAACAGATTCTTCACTTACATCCCATGCCTAAGGCAAGAAAACCCCACACTCCAGGGCACATCCTCAGCAGTAGCAAAATAACATAGTTAGTGGGGCACTGACTGATCCAACACAATTTTAATTTTTGCCTGTGAGAATTTTGAATCCTCAAAATTCAGCCCTCTATACTCATTACTAAGAGGCTTCCCATAAGTGCTCTCTGGAGCATTCACAGCACAAAATATGCGCTTATTTAATTGCTGAAATTCTTTCAGCACAGAGGTGACTTCTGCCAAGGAAGCAGGAGTGTACAAGGGCTTTCTTGAGTCTACAGGTCTTTGAAGGAGCTGTCAGTCAACGGAGGAAAGCAAGCTGGTCTAACCGAATGCCAAGAGGACCCTGACTGGATTGATACAACTAAAGGACCCCTCCCTGACTGGGAAGGAAGCACATCCTATTCTGCACAAAACGTGTCTAAATCCATACAAATATGTCTTTTTGAGAGTCCAAAAAACTGAGATCCACAGACAGTGAAGTGAAGAAGATATTGGGGGCTACAGGGAAAGTAATAGTTCATGCACGTGCAAGTCTCCTCTGCCTCCAGAGCAGAAGAACAGGCCAGGGAGTCCCTCATTCCATTCAGGACTTGGTACTTCTGAGTGAGCAACAACTCTTCCTCTTTTGAGTTGCTGAACATTGGTTCGTGTGGTTACAAGGGTTGTATTTGACCACCTGGTTTTAAATTGCTACAATTTCACTTTTGAAAAATAGCACTGTAATGTTTCCCAAGATCTGCAAAAAATAGAGCTCACATTTTAAATGAAAGTCAACTTCATGTATTTTTTCAGTATTTTCCTCACATAACAATTAAAGCAAACCAGAAAACTGCTTGAGTCTTTAAGCAAACTGCTGCGGGGGAGGAAGGGAAGAGGAAGTCATGTAAACACTCTTTAAATGTTAATTCCAGAGTTTAATTGTAGCTCACTGCAAGCCTATTAAACCCTGACTAAGTGCACCTGACAGACTGACAACAGCATAATGCTAATGCATGCCAGGGAAGAGCAGTAATTAGCTTCTTTAAAAGGGTGAGATTTGGGGGAAACTGCTCACAGAACAAAAGAAAGTGGGGGGGAGGGAGAAGGAAAGGAATGATAACTTTCTTTCCCCCTGTTATACCTCTCTACATCTTAAGTAAACCTCTCTGCAGAACTCAGGCAATTATCAGGACTGTGCTATGAAAACTTTTGTAACAGCAAAAAGACTACTGGGCAGGAGACAAGAGCTCTTTAGTTTTTATGTCTTGATTTTCTGGTGGACTGTGTGAACAAACTAGGGTAATCCTGAAAGTAATGTTGGAAAAGGACAGAAAGAAGGTGACTAGTCTAACATGTTTGCCAACTCCAGAGAATTGGAAACTTACTTAGGGAATAATCTTATTCAGCATAGTCTTTCTTGCTGTCCTGCATAAAGCAAGACAGAAGTCCAGAAATGGAGGGAAGCAGAATTGATACATGTAAAAAAATAATATATATATCATAGTAAGTTGTCTCCTTTCTCTGAATAGTTACAATACCTTTAATTGAACATCCAAGTTAAAAGCCACTAATTGTGCTTTACAGTTCAAGACGATTTGTTTAAGTCTAAACAAAGATCAGATCCCTTCTCGAAGAAAACGCCTCAGACACTTAGAGTACCAAAAACTCTGGGGGATTAAGTTTAGCTTTTTGAAACTATACTGAAGTATCTTTTACATTACATTGTACCCATTATACATCCATTACATTACATCCAGTCTACAGTTACACTGAAAACATGACAAATTCAAGGAGGAGTCTGAACTAATCTTGTTAGCTTAAACTGTACATGTTAGTAAAACTTTTCAGTCTGTTTTTTTTTATTCCAAAGTATGGACAGAGAGCTTCATATTAAAGGTACATTATTTCTTTCAGACTGGCCATTGCAGCCTCATTTTTAACAAATATCCCCTCAGGATGTTTGACAACAACTAACTAATAACAACCCTACAAAAATCTACAACACTTCCAAGATCCCAAATACAATAAACCCTCTTGGTGCTGAGACTGTTTAAGGCTATAACCGTTATTTCCCAAATCAGTAGGTGAGCGGTCTAACAAAGGTATCATCCTATTTTGACAAAAAGGTCTGACAGAAATCTGTGCCAGAGGAGAAACTCTGAAAAGTCAAGCTGAGATCATACTTAAACTGAGACCAAGGAAGACCTCACGTATCTTCCATTTACAGAAAACATTTCATTAAGACACAGGAACATATTTATAAAAAGCATTTCCACTATCTTATCAGTGGGACTGATTTCCCACTGTAAGAATACTTTCATGCATCTGTTTCCTTATTGAGCTACCTTAGTGGCATAAGCTTAATCAATATTCACACTAAAACTGAAGAAATTTGACTTCATGAACATTTCTACTTTTATTAAGTTTGTTTCTAATTCCTGCACATATCAAAGCAAACTGCCAATAGAACTTTGTTTTTTTAAGTTATTGCTCTTACAGACCATTGTCTTTTCTCAGGCCCCGAGGTTCAGAAGCAAAATGAAAGAAATTAGCTTGTACTTCTTTGGAAGAGCATTTCGTGCACCTGCTGGGAGACCTGTCTCTTAAATGGCTGCCCCAGGAAAGGGGGCAAGTCCAAGGATTAAAGTGCCTGAGTAGCAAGAACTGCACAAGCTGTTCCATTGGCTCTCTGCTTGCTCTTTGTTAGACACGACCTTGCAGAAGTACAGAAGGGAGCAGAAAAACCTTAATGAAAGCAGTAAGGAAACTAAGAGCTAGATTGTGTTCTAGGAGAGGAGATCCTGAAGGCTGTGTTTTTTCATTTTCCTACTCGACCTGTTCTTATTTCAATTTACTGTATGATACAAAATCTCCATTGGAAGATCAGTTTCTCAATTTGTGATTTCCTGTATCAGTGGATAATACATTTGTACCTTTCTATGACACATACTGCACATAGAAAGTTGCTAAGATTTTTGTGGATCCATGTGCTTCTCTCTTGGGCTGGCAGTAAAGCACAGGAATCCAGAGGACTTCAGCTGCCTTTTGTTGTTATAGAGAAATTTTCTCTAAGCCTGATCCTTTTACTGTTGGACTCAGTTTGTGTCTTTAACGACTCAGTGAAAATTGGAATAATTTGTTCACAGCTGCCTCTGTCCCTGAATCTGGATCCCTTCCACCATCTCAGATACCTTGCAGGGGGCAGTGGTAATTCATTTGATTACGCCAGTTTCCTCACTGTGTTACCAGGTGTCCGTGTTAGAGTAGCCACTTTGCAAGTCTGTGGTTTCACTCTCGGCTCTCCAAGTTATCATTTGAGCCACGTGGCAAGCTGGCATATAGGTGTGAGACTGGCATGTAGGTTGGGAGAATGTTTCAATGCCAGGTGCTCTTTGCTGTACCTTGCTTTCCTAACAAAAGTGTGAGCAACTGCCCTTGAGAAATTGAAAGGCTGAGTAAGAACAGGTAGAGAAATTTGAAGCGGGATGGCAAGACTGCACTGCACTTTTTGTTCCTTGCTATGATTCCTAGGCATTATTATCATAATCCTCTCCAGACAGCAGCATTCAGTGCCCCATCCTAAGAGCCAGTAACAAGCTTCTATTTGTCACAGCTAGAGGGTCTGATCAGCAGGGGCACCTAATACATCCAAATAGTATCTTTGCAGTAAATTACAGATCACCACAGTGGACACAGCCATGCTGCCAGATTTGTGAACACAACTCCTGATCAAGTCAGCTGACTTTCACCCACCATGTGCTGTACTCTCACTCCAGGCACCAAGCTGAGAAGTCTCACAATCTCTCATTTTCTGCTTTATTTTCCCATGACACCTCGGAGGACAGCCAGGGAAATCTAGCCAAATTACTAGAACTGTACAGGAATAGCACTGAGGAATACTGCAGTTCTCCAAAACATGTCTAAGGACAACATGTTATAGTTTTCTGAGCATAAAGAACTTTGGAAGCTCCATCTTTTCCTCTCGAAGAATTTCCCCATTTCCTTTTAAATAAGATCACCCCTTTAAATAAGCTGACTTCTAGCCTTAATTTTGTAAGGATAAATCCCTTGCCAGCTTTTCTTATACACACTACATATTTATTCAACTTTGCCCTTTAAAGACCGAGGAAAAATACTATTAAAAAGGAAAAAAAAAAAAAAGATGCCAATCTGAAAGTGAAGATTATTATTCTTTTTAAGCATGAGCTTTGACTGCTGATATCACAAAGTATGATATCCTCTGGGGACAACAGACAAGGTGGTTGATGAGAATATACTCAGTTTTGGGGAAAATATCTTCTAGAATATTTTTAATGAGCTCCAGCTTTTAAAAAATATCTTAATAATGCTCTGGTGCAATTTGCAGGCAATACTAAATCAGAGAGAGTTGTGAATATCAGTCAGAACTGAGAAATGTTAGTGACAGAGCCAGAGGCATTAGTGGGCAGAAAATGACAGCATGAGTTTCAGTTTAGAAAAACGCACATAAAAACCACCTAGGGAGATAGAAATCAACGTGTGGCTGGCTATTCACTGAGTGTAAAAAGTCTAGAAAATGCAATAAAAGAGAAGTGTGGGTGATAGAAACTCCCACGTTGCAGCAATACCAAAAAACAACTGATGCTTAGTGCAGTTGCAGACAAAAATCCATGAAGACATGCACAGAAATGATAATTGCCTGACCTTTGGACAGCTTTTAGTGTGAGCACACTACAAAGAATTAATTCAGTGCAGGACACAATGTTAGCTGTAAGACTGACAAATTGCAGTGTGTTAAGAAAAGACCAGCAGAACAGATTGGAGCATGGGAGAAATGATTTATGATAGTAAATTTATATAATTAAATATTTATTAACCTGGGTAGCTGAAAGTGGAGACAGGATGGGAAGACATAACAGTCTGCAAATATCTGAAAGGGTATTAACAAGGAAAAGAGAAGATGAATTACACATGCCTATGGTCTGCAGTATGCTGGCATGCAGGATTGAGTGCTAGTATAAGTTTTAAATACTGAGCCCTGGGCTGTTACCCAGTGAGGCAAAGGGAACCCTCAGCTCCTTGAAATTTCACCATTTTTGTTCCCATCTCATTCCTTAAACATCATCTCACATATTCAGTCCTGCCCTGAGTTATTTTACTCTCCCTCAACTCCTTTGCTTCCAAATTCCCAAAGCTTGACGATCTCTATGGTCTGCGATGGGGTGGAGGGTTAGACAACTCCTGCTCAAATTTTATCCTGTTGAAACTGCAGAGAAAACTTCTCTAAGGACAGTCACATCCAGGTGGGATAAATTTCTGCATAACCATGTACAAGTAGGACATCAAAATTTTCCTGTCTCCAAAAGAGAACTACCAGATCAGAGTGTCTCATCATCCCACCTGCTGAAACCCCTGTGACAAGGAGATTACTAATAACACATTACTTAATGTTGTGAATATAAGCTATTGGCCACAGAAAACAGTGCAAACACAGTACAATTACATACTTCTAACTCCTCTTAAATCTTTAATCAGCTGATGGAAAAACTAGGAAAGTTAACTGTTCCATGAAACCATCATCAGACATGTAATTAAATGTACCAAGGCTGCTCAGCTTGAAGATTTCTGACATTATGCTTCAATATGTCAACTTTTCAGTGCTCACACTTAGTACTTTTCCATGATAAATCAGATGTACATTCTCAAAGCACGAAACATATGACACGGACTTTGTAAGCTTCAGAAGAGAATCCCCTGCATTTACACATATATCTTGGAGAGGATATTTTAAAAGAATTAAGTTTATTGAATAAACTATCCAGGGGTTATAATACTTGCCCAAGACTTCTCAAAAGTTTCTGAGAGACTTAAATGCAATATCTGAGAAAATCAATGAGTGATCATGTTATCTTCACAAAGAGGAGAGATTTGTTTTTCTTCTAAGAGTTATTAAAATCTTGCACTTCTCCAAGAATTCTTATAATGTTAACAATTGCAAGTAACAAGTCCTCTAATGACGTATAAAGTACTTCTGATTATCTTGTTCACCATATATGGGATAGAAATAAGGTCCCAGATTGTTATTTCCATTTTTTAAGGGCTCCCCACAGGTATATCCCTTGGCCATCTGTTCTCTGGACCTGATGTAAATGGCTGCCTGCACCACACCCGACCTGCTGGGGTGAGGCAGACAGCTACCCCTTGGCCTCATGGCACTGTGCTTGCCTCCCAGGAAGAGCACTTTTCAAGGAATTAATGATGGGGAACTACCATGGAAAGCCAAAAAATTATGAATAATACAGAGAAAGTGAGTGGGAAATTAATATTTACTATTTCTCATCATACAAGATACATAGAGAAATCAGTGTTATTATGAGGTAGCTGGCTAAAACAAGCAAAAGAATGTACAAAACAAGAATATTTTGAAGGTCCTTATTCTGATAGCACCAAGACCCAAAACACAAGTTGATCCAAACCAGGAGGAGAGGAATTAATGGAAAACACATCCGAGAGTACCCATAAAAGCAATCATTCACTTGCAGCCTCTGATTTGAAATGTCTCAAAATTACTTCCCAGAAGTGAGAAAAATATACCAAAGACAGATTTTTCTATATGTATAATGTTTCTTACCTTCACAGGTTGCTGTTGCAGGCAGGATGCTGAACCAGAAGAACTTTTAGTCAAGCCCAGGATCCCAGTTATTATCTTTTGTTTGCTTTCAAAATTCTATACTTCAAAATTAAATACATTGATCTAACAGATCTTCACTATCACTCCATTACCTTTGAAGAAACTCCACCTTAATCCTAGGAGTCAGAGTGTTTCACTGTATATTTACAAAATTGCCAATTACCACACAGAACCACTTGCTTTAGCCTATTTTTGAACAGTTTTAGGGATAGTTTTTCACTAATTTCCTCCCTTTGCAAGTATAACACCTCTGAGCTAGAACTTCCTTGGTCCCACAGGGCCACATTAATTACATTGTCCACACCTGAATGCACACCTGAATCCAATTCAGAACTACATGACTAATTCCAAACCTTCTCTACATGTTGTTGCTGCTGCTTAGGTTTTGACTGCATCTACTCCTTTGATGCACCACTTTTTTTCCTTTCTTTATCATCCTCTGAATCCTTTCCACATTTAAGAATTTGTCTTTGTTTAAGCTGAATATCTTGAAATTATCCATTTCTGAGTTCAGTCATCTCCCCCTTTATGCTTTCAGCTTATTGTTCCTCTGCGTTAAAGAAACTTGGCCAGTAGACAAATCAGCCTACTGAGGCTAAGAAGGGAAAAGAATATTAATTCAGCAGAAAATATAATCCTATAAATCTAGTTGTCACTTGATAAAAAGTATTGTTGGGAAAAAAAAAAGCTGAAAACACCTTTTGTTTTTAACAATACAAAAATTAATCCAAAGTATAATACCTACTGTAATTTATAAATTTGAATTCTTTCAGTCTACAGTCAGGAATTATTTCTGAAGAATACAATATTTTAAATTACCTTTTAAAAAGTATGTATATGTGTTTTACTAATTGATATTGAAATGACAATGCAATCTCTTTAAAATGAAGGTCAGATTTAGTTTCCTGCCTACCACTAAAATTGCATTTTGCTTCACATATGGAGTTGTACAAAAACTGTTCCTATTAGCTGCAGATGCTGATAGGTTAGCACTATCAAAACAAGAAATAAAGATGTCAGTGTTGCTAGACAACCACTTCTGTTTTTAACCCTACCAATGACGCAAGCTGTAAGAGCAAAAAGAAAAATTTGCTGTCATGCTTTAGGAATCTCTTCAGCTATATTTACAGTGAGACAATTTTTTTTCTAGTTTTTTAAACAAAAACCCAAAGACTCATGGTCATCTTAAGTGGCACCCCAGATTTAGTACTTACTAGTAAGAAAGTTAAACATTAAGTTCCATGCTATAACAATTTTATTATAGTATTAAATTGATGCAATACCAGTTAAAAAGTATTGGGCTTAAAAGTCAGTTCAAATCTATTTTTATTAAAACATATGTATGGGACTTAAAATCACATGTATTCTGTATCTACCTGTATAATTTCTGATTAACTAGGCAATAGTGAACTACTGATTTTTGCTAGTAGCTTCTCTTAGTACGTGGTGAAGTGCGATGAATTCACAGAACAACAGAAATCCTGACAGTCTCCTAGGTCATCATAGCTATTTCTAGCTCCCCTAATAAAAACCTTGTTAATTGAGAAACAAAATATTCAAGAGCTGAGAAACCTGAAAATTCCATTATAATAATTATTTTAACTCATCCCTGCTTGGGAAAAAATTGCTACTGGTACTATATGTTTTATCATTATTTATACACTGGTAAATAGAACAAATGAATATAGTATCACCTCTGGAATAAAATGTTATGCATGCTGTGTTATCACAAAAGCTGTGAGGTCAGGTATTTTGTTCTGTAATACAGATTTTTATACATCACTAAAAATTGTCTAGAATTGTCGTTTTTGCTCCACTCTCTATCATCATAGACACATCTGAAAAATTTAGCCCTTAGATAGCTAGAGTTGTTTCCCTCCCTCCCCTCCAGAGTTACATACATTGATAACTATAAGTATTGAAAAAAATGCACTAATGCTCCCTTTCTCCCACCTGGACACACAGTGAAAATAATTATTTAGCTAACTCATGCTAATGTAGTCCAAGCAAACTTTTAAAAAACACATTAAGCAACAGGTTCAAAATCAAGTAATGCAGCCTCATTTAAGCCCATGATAAAGTGAAAAGGCAGAATGCATTTAAAAAATGTCAAAAAAAGTATCTTTCTCACTGGAGAGGATTTCTCTCTCTTATTAAAAATATGATTTGGAACTAACATGTTAATTTAACAACTCAACATATTAATAGCATAATGTTTTCTATTCAATATGTGCATCCAAATTTGTGACATAAAAAGAAAGAAAAGCTATATGAACTATCAGAAATAGAACTTCTACCAATTCTTAGAAAAGTCTAACCTTCACTCTCTGATGAAGAGAAATTTTCCTTTTGGTCTTTGGAATATTTCTACTCTTTCAGTCAGAAACTGACTAGAAAATACAAATTCTGTATTTCAGCCATTTATGATGGGAATAAAAAACGTTTGACACCTTTGAATAAATGGGAGGGCAGAAACTATTGCAAAAAATAGGACAAAAGCTTGCATATATCCATGGCCTCAATGTTAGACATACTTTACAACCTTTGCAATACATCTCTACGTAATAACAGGGAAATACTGTTCAAAGCCCCCATTATTGTTGCACCTCTTTTGCTGGTGGAAAATCTAGTTAGAAGGAGCCCCAAACCCAAAAGACTGTAGGACCAATTTCATCAGATGTCCTAGATGCCCAGCTGAACAGCCTATCATCCAGTCATTGCTCAGATGATAGCACTTGTACAGAATCAAACTGTTTCGCTTTTTCATCTGTATTAGCTCTATGTGCATCTGAGGAGCAATGAACAATACAGAGGGACTCAGAGCAGTACTAAAAAAGGGGAAAAAACCCCAAAACATAAAAGGGTATTAGTTTCCTCCACTCCAACATCTGATAGGGGTGTGGTGCACATTCCAGAATAATGTGTAGAAGTGAAGATGAAAGATAGTGTTACATGGAGCTTATAGGAAAAAATAGATTTTGTGTTTGTGTCTTGCCTTTCTTACACATTTTTCCCAGTCTCATTTTTGCATTGAGATTGGATTAATTTGGTGCAGGTCAAGTCATTCAAGCAAGGTTTTATCATCTTGCCTCTCATCTACCTCATGAAAACACTGAATGTTCGCCTCTCCTGCTGCAGTATGTGAAATGACCTCAATACACCCTTCAGGAAAATAGTTAAAAATACATTTTCATCTTGAAACTGGCCAAGCAAAATCAATTCTTCATAGATCATGTTTATTAGACAGAGGGAAACTGAAAGCCTATGGGTTTAATCTATGAAATTATACACACTCCAATATGCATCTCTGACAGTAAAGCAACTCTCACGGAGTTTATAGGGAGATTTGCAAGTGCAGATTTTAAAGTACAAGATTCCTCTTCTTCCACAGGATCAATGAAAAAAATTTTCAACTTAGAAAAAAAAAAATCTATTGGTTTTATTGCAGTTTCCAGACTATATTCCAGAGCAGTGGAAGTTTTTTTGCACAAGATCAGCTAGTTGGGTTTCAGTTTCCTTTTGTAAAGACCTAATGAGTATGTAAAAATGCAAAAATTTCATCCAGCTGCATACCAAAAAAAAGTGGTAAGCAGAAATTTGTGATAAAATAATTCATCTATTGAGTTTCCCATTTTTCTTTCCTTCTGGAAATAAGAACGAAGTCTTTATATTTCTCAGAACCTAATTCCAAGAGGCCATTTTTCCACCTAATTTCTAACTCTTCTGAGGTCACTGAAAGCTTTGCCAACAACTTTAATAAAAGCAGGTTATTCTCAACGGGATGATTTAATGCAGTTACCCCTAAGATGCATGCCCCATCTGGGGAACTCCCTTGGGTAAATATTTTTTTTTGTGTAGTTGTATCCTGGCTGGGATATAGAAAATTTTCTTCCTAGTAGCTGGTACAGTGCTGTGTTTTGGTTACACTACAACAACAATGCTGATAACACGCTGATCTTTCGGTTGAAGCCAAGTAGTGCTGACCCCAAGTCAAGGACTTTTCAGTGTCTCATATGTTGCCACTGAGCAGACGCACAAGAAGCTGGGAGAGAGCATAACCAGGAGAGCTGACTCAAAGTGGCCAAAGGGACATTCCATACCCTGGAGCATCATGTGCAATGGATAAACTGGGCGGAGTTTGGCGGGGAGGTGCTAATTGATGCCGAGAGGTGGACTGGGCATCCTCAGTCAGTGGGTGTGAGCAGTTGTATTGTGCATCACTTGTCTTTCTTGGGTTTATTTCTCTCTCACATTACAATTATTAGTAATATTGTTATTATTAATAATATTACTAAAATATTTTAAATTGTTTCAACTACTGAACTGTTCTTATCTCAACCCACATGTTTATACTTTCTTTTCCTTCCCACTGGAGAAGGGTGTGAGTGAGCAGGTAGCTGCTCGTGTGGTACTTAGTTGCCACCTAGGGTTAAACCATGACAAGTTGGAACTTTGCAACAAATTGAACAGCAGCAATATTTATTGCAAACACCAATCCCTAGATATATATAAAAGAGAGTAATATATTCCAGAAGATTAGGTTAAGAATATTCTACTTTTTTTTAATAATCATGTGGGAAAAATCCAAATTTTCTTTAAAAATTTTTGGCAATTTAAAAAAAAATCCATATTCAGATGGTTTATGCTGTTTTACTGATGAAGTGGAAGATATCAAGAGCTGAAAAAAAACAAAACAAAACAAAAAAACAAAACAAAAACCAAAAACAAACAAAAAAAAGGTAGCTGTCCCTTACAATTTTCCAGTAAAGTCTCTTCCATTCATAAATCAGATTTTAAAGCAAAATCCAATTGATAAATAAGCAAACCAAAACTGTCATTATGTGTTGACATTATTAAAAACTCAATTGAGCAGGCAAGTATTTGACAAGAAGCAGACAAGAAGAAACCTCTCATTCAAACAGAAAAAAGTACTGAAGCTGAAAAAAAAAGACAGAAACCTCCCAGCCAAATTTGCTATTCAGTTAATTGAGAAATATTCACAGAGGAAACAAATTATTTCTTCTAATCAAACATCATTTGCAGAAGAAATGAAACCACATTTTCTGGGAAGTGGCACAAAAACAGGTGAACAAAAAAGATAAATTTGAGATAATTGAAAAGATAGCTGCAAAGTCTGGGAACAGAACACAGATTTGTGGTCTAATCGGCTTCTTGGATGTTTTGAAATACGGAAAAATTGGCTCAACAGATTAACATGCCAAAATAGGGTAAACGAAGATTAACATTGGTAAACTTTTTATTAATCTATTTTGAAGTTTCATGTATTTTAAATTTACACAGGTCGTATTTGCAAAACTAGAAAGCAGTATTTATTGCACTGGAAAATATGCCCATATTCCCTTCTTTTCTTTGGTAAGACACTATCTTTGTAGTCTCAAATAGTGATATTGTTAAATAAATATTTATAACATATTTCATTTACAAAACAGATTTTCTTTTAAATAAACAGAATAAAACTTTTGTTGCATGCTGGGTAAATATCAGATAGTTAGAAAATAAAATAATATAATAATAATGAAAAAAAAAAAAAAAGAAAAAAAGGAAAAAAAACCACAAACAAACACAAACAACCAACACCTCAAACCCAATTTATTTGGGCTTTTTGAGACGGCCTTAAGTGAAAGAACCTCTCCTGATTTATACTTTCTAACTTCAGAGCCTCTCCTGATATACACTTTCTGGCCAGAAACTGTGAAATAATTTTTAATGCAGATGTACTGATTATGGAATTAAATGAAACAAAGTATCAGTTGAAGAAAAGTAATGAAAAGGAAAAAGAAATAAATTCTCCAAAAGCCTACACTGAAAGAGATTACCCATGCAAGATGTTCAATTAACTTCTTTTATTAAGTAAATTTACTTACTGAAGTAAACTAGTCACAGCTACTGCATGTCTTATTCCCACAGGCATGTTGAGTAGCGTGGCATGGAGTGAGCTGAAAAGAGGAAAGCAGGTTGTTGCATCTGGTGCTACAGCCCCGTCTGTCCCTGGAGAGCAACACAGCCAAAACCCATCAGGATTGCTACAAGTTAGTCTTGCCCATCTTGGGATATGTTCAGTAGCACTACATGCAGATATTTTTGGTGGCAATATTAAAAGTGTGCTAATAAAGGCTACTTAGTAGCCATGTGCTTTGACTGGGGAAAATAAAGGATGGTTTGGTTCAAATGGTTTCCTGGGAGCAGCTCTCTCTATACATTAATTCTCACTTCTTCTCTCCATTCCCTTCAAATAAAAGACCTGCATCCAGCTCTGGAGAAAGATAGGGACCCATTGGAACAAGTTCAGAGGAGGGCCACGAAGATGATCAGAGGTTGTCTCCTACAAAGACAGGCTGAGGGAGCCGAGGTTGTTCAGCATGGAGAAGAGAAGGCTACAGGGAGACCTTATTTCAGGCTTTCAGGACTTAAAAGTGGCTTATAAAAAAGAGGGTGACTTTTACATAGGCAGTTAGTGATAGGAAGAGGGGGAATGTTTGTAAACTAAAAGAGGAGGGATTTAGATTAGATGTTCGGAAGAAATTCTTTACGCATATGGTAGTGAGACACTCAAACAGGTTTTCCAGTGAAGTCGTGGATACCTCAAACCCTGGAAGTGCTCAAGGTGGATGGGGCTGTGAGCAATCTGAACTAGTGGAATGTTCCCTGACCACAGCCAGGATGGAAGTCCAAAAATACTCAGTTTGAGGTATTACTTCTCCCTGACTAGAACACTAAGAGGAAATGGGAAACATACGCCCCCAGTGCAAGCCTTGGATATAAGAACAGCTCCTCATAACATTGATATTGTGATTTTTTTTTTTTTTCCCACTACTTGAACTATTTTAGAAAGAAATACAATGTTGCTGCAGAAATAGCAGAAGATTCAGATGTCTGGGTTAAACTTCTAAGTCACCTAGACTTATATAAATTATCAGCGTTTACTTTTGGCCCAGTTTATTTTTCTGATTTTTATTTGCATGATCACCTCAATATATGAAGGACAAGGACAGGACAGAATTAGAACTGCTGGCTGCGACATCTGAGAAAAGGTAATGGTTTCTTTCTGTTCTTTTACCTGCACCAGCCATATCAATACTAATAAAAACACCCATTTTTAAAATTATATCAACAACATCCTAAGCATAGATGTTCACATTTCAAGTTCTGCTGATATCAAAATTAACACATGATCAGAGAAAACTCTTCGAGTTTTTCCTTTTAGTGAAATTACCCTCATTATTTGCTTTTAAACTTTAAAATCTTAACATATTAAAATATGGATGACAGCCTCTGCATTGAAAGCATAAATGCAAACTTACTCAGCTGTCAGGGGAAAATATTTCTATCTAGCACTCAAATATGGAGGACAGGAATACAGCTGCAATTAACTCACCATTCAATTAGGTAACTGAAAGAAACAGCCATGGTTGGTCAAACAGATGTAGAGGTCTGGTCTTCATGAAATTGGAAAGACTAACAATACTATTTCTACTAGCTGAAATTTGTGAAAATTAAAAATGACATCCAAATGTCATTATTGGACAAGGCTAAGAAACAGCACACTCAGAATTGGCATCGTTAATCCAAGTGTTGCTCTCTTTACACCTCTCTCCATTTCTGTCATTATATAGCATTATATTCCTGATACTACAACCATTTCTGACTAATATATGTAACAGTCTAGCATGAAACCTTTCAACAAGATTTCCCAACTCACAGTAAAAATAGATGCATTGCACTTGTTCAGAGTTAATTGCATAAAATATTATTAATTTTTGCTGTTATTAATATTTTTAATAGAGTCACTATTATGGTATATTTTGGAGAGAAAAATGTAAGAGAGACATAACAAAGCTTTCCTCCAAATTCCTCATTATAATATTCTTTTTCCACTTTGACAAATTCTAACCAGGTCAACTGTGATTTTCTGTGCTGAGTATCTTTCTGATACAGAATCAGATTTGTGTGTGTTCATGTATGTTCATATGCAAGAAAAAAAAAAAGGGGAAATATAATTTTCCATTATAAAAGGTAATATTATAATTTTGACACAAACATACTCTAGCAGAGCCATCATTTAAATTAGTAATATTTTTGGCTTGGTATGGGATTTGGTTAATAACTCCATAAATATTAGCCTTCTATAAACTTAACAGGTTTTCAGTTAACACAGCTCAGTTCAGATTTGCAGCTGAACTTCCCTGAGGATTGCCAGCACTAATGTGGTAAAACACAGACCAGTTTTCCTGTGTTTCCCGTGCTTTTTACCTCTTACATTCAACAGCCCATTTTCTGTGTTTTCCATAGATTGCTGGGTGGTACTAATAAAGTCTAATCATGACAGCAGTAAATTAGCTAAGAAATTAATGGAAAGACAATGATGACTTCTACAGTCAAACTGGAACAGTAAACTATTACATAGAATTGAGGATGTGGCAGAACACGGTGGGACATTAGGCCAGTGACATATACAAAAATAGGACACTCACTGCAAAACCTGACATCATCAGGAGTTGATTAATAAAAGCATTTAATTTGACACCATAATTTCAAAGCTACCAAGGATTTCAGCTGAAGTTATACTAGGTATGTACACACTCCTACAAAAATGTTCTTTGTGTAACAAAGCTTTCAGGGTGCAGAATGAAGTTTTTTATTACTTTCAAAGGGTATTACTTTACTTTTAGTACTTTCAAAGGGTATTTACTACCACATGAATAAAAACTAGAAGAAAGTGAACTATTCTAATTAGACAAACAATTAATCCTTTTAGATTGTTGTTAGATATTTTAGGAGCACCTGCAAGGAAGATGACTCTTAACATCCAAGTTTATTCAAACTTAGAAAAATCCTGGTGAATTTGCAAGGAATAAAATATGAAATTATTTTGACATAATAATAGAGAAAAATAAATTATGTAAGATAATAAAAATCGAATTTAATTCATACAAATAGTAGAGGAAAAAAAAAGTAGCCTTTTATTCCACTCAAATGTTTCAACCAAGGACGAAATCAAGGAACCACAGCCCCAAGACTTACAAAGAACTTTTTTTGTATGCAAGAAGACTACCTACACAAAACATCTGTTCAGCTACTGTGAAAATTTTCTCAGCTAAGTGATAGCTTATTTTGATAATAGAAACTTGTTGGAAGTTTGCTAGAAGTCAACTTTGTTTAACAAAACAAACCAACAAAAAAGACTACTGTAATTTTTCACCATTGTTTCTCTAACTCTCTAGCTTTAAAAATCAGTAGATGAACCTTTTCCCACACCCATATCCTTCCTATGCCAAGGAAGAGTGGTTGTCCTTGATAAGTAGCATGTCAAAATGGCTATTGATACATATAACATTTACTAAATGGGTTCTTTATTTGTCAAATCATCCATCTACTTTATTTGAGAGTTATCTCAGCATTTTTCCAGTTTTATCCAACATTATTTCACACACCCAGACAAAAACAACATGTATTTCAACAGTTAAACTGGAATGCTGCTTACCTACTTTCCCAAATTACCTCTGAATTACATATGTATGCAGGGGCAATGAGATCTCATACATGTTGTGTGACATTACAGAGATCAAGGGTTAATACATCACTGTAAGCCCTTTATGCACACTGAGACTTCTGTCCAGCCATGCTGTCCATGGCCATAAAAACTGAACTGGTGAGAACACAGAGCTTGCTGCTAAGCGAGAAGGGTCTAAGGCACATTGAAGTATTATATGAGAGAGCAGGGAACAAAGAGACAAAAACAGATGATTGAGAATATGTTCTGGAGGGCCAAAGAGATACAGAATTAACAAACGTGTTGCATGCAAGAGAAGACAAAGGCAGCATAACAGATCTGTACGTTAAGAATGAGGTAGCATCTCTGCCCGCAAAACCACAGTATGGAGAAAACAGCAACAACATATATAATACCTCTTTAGGGACTGATTATAAAGAGGTGGTTCTGGAGGAAAATCGAGACAGTTTTACATATCACCAAGACTGAATATATGCATAGAGAAATCTCAGGATTGTAATTAGAGACACAAAAAGAATCAAGATTCATGTTCTGGAAGACTAATTTTCCAGGTGGAGAAAAAAAAGAATGAGGGAGCGAGGAAGAGAGGAGGAGAGTACAAAAAGAATTAAAAGTGATAATTCAGATATTTATTGATTTTGAAACCAACATATTTCTTTGCTTTTTTGTTAGACTGGCTTTGGTGAAAAGCAGTCTTAGGCTGGAAAATATTATTGGATGGAGCACTAGCAAGTTGGTTCAGAAAAAAGGAAGAATGGTATACTTTGAATGTGAAAAAAGTAGAAACAAATAAAATAACTCTTTCAAATTGCTATAGGAAATGTAAGTATTGCTGAAAGTCAAGCTAGTAAAAGTTTGGAAATTATATTGAAACAGATATCACTAATCATACACTTGGAAAATTACCAAGTAAAGCTCAAAAATCCTTTGCTATTTTGCCATACAAGACTGATGAAACAGAAAATGAAGCATCTGTGTAGTGAAGTGGAAATGTCCATACTGATGTGGAAGCAAAATTTAGAAAAGAAACATCAGAGTTATGGGACTGGATGACCTCCTGCTCAGATTGCAAAGGAGTTAATGTGTGACATTCTAAATACAGATGCCAGGTTTGCTCATAATGTAAACTAACCTGATCTAGAGGTCTCTAGCACAACTAAAGAAAACACAGTCAATGGTATTTAACAAAGGACATGTTAAGAAACTGAGAACTGCATACCCTGGCTTCAATAATATGTCATCTTCAGGGAAAAATGGATAGATTTAGGAGTAAATTTATAATTTAAAAGGGTGAAATATTCCAAACTAATACTTTTCCCCAAAACCAAAAAACCTTGTGACTTCAATAAATCTATTCAGTAAGATTGAAAAATATCACATCTTTAAGGAATACCGGAAACCAATTTTAAGATATCTCATACTCCAGGCAGATCTTTTTCAGTCCTGTACTTCCTTTTCCAAAATCAGGAGATTTTAAGCAGATAAAACCAGAATTACTTGGCACTACAAATTTTCCCTTAAATTTTACTTGTATTAAAAAAAATTGACCCTTGAGCCTGATGTGGTGGTGACTAGGCTATGCTGTCACTATGTTGCATCATGGGTTAGAGATCCAACAGGAAGGCAGGAAATCTTCAAAAGGCTGGGCCGCTGGGCGAGAGAGAATGTGAAGCAACCAGAAATGGAGGACCGACAAGAAAACCAATTTGAAGTTTACTAAGATTTTAAAACAAAGTCACAGATAGTTTCTCTATCATTAAAAAGGAAAGGTATACTTAGAAATAACAGCTAGCTCTGAACCACTCCTAGTGTTGTAAAAATAGAACATTTCTTTCCACTGGTTGCCCATTTTCTGGATTTGGTTGTTTTGTTGTTTTTTTTTTTAAACCAAACCCAATTGTTCTGTATTGCTGTGACCTCAGAGGCTGGACTTCAGTCAAATCAGGCATCCCTGTGTGATTACTTGAGCTCTCCTAAAGTCTCATGCAATTAAAAGTATCAATACTGACACACATTAATGACAAAAAGTTAATGCGAGGGCTAATTGAGACCATCTCCCTCACAGGCCATTTCACAACATTAATAGCACAGAAAGCAGTCGTTAATATGTAATTAAATTTCCGGGATGCACGAGCTATCAAACCAGGTAGCTGGAACCCTTCTTCACACTTTTTAACCTCTCATTACCTCCCGAGCCCAAAATAGCCACCATGCCTGGCAATACTGTGTTAAACCTTCCCCTACAAAAGCAGGCAGGCATGGCACCAGCTACCAGTTCTGCCAGCAACAAAAGCCAGCTTAGTGGAGCAAGCTGCATTTTCTAAGCTTTACCCATCAGGGAGATAGCAAATCACAGATTATTAACTAATTTTTCTGAGATACAGGTATGTAAATGTTTTACTAACAGCAGATACCAATCACTCAGAATTCCAAGACTCTGAACAATTTATTTGAAAATATAGCTATATTCCTCTCATTGAAATTAACTGACTTCATTAAGAAAAGGAAAAAAGATTGCAATTTTCATTCCTTATGAATCTTTTCCCATGCTGCATCAATAGAAAAAGATTCAAAGTGAAAATTACTAGTCTGGGGTTGAAAGAGATGCTTCCACAATGTTTTAGGGAGAACATTATGATTTTGAGAGACAGGTCTTTGTTTGTGTCACTGTTACACTAAAAAGATATCAGAGGTATATTTTCCCACTTTGGGCACACAGCTTGAGCTACCCCAAGTTTCTGAACAGTTACCACTACCCAAATATCAGTCTGAGTATACCTCAGTATAAGTGCACTTGCCACAGGGAACTTTTAATGCTTTTGAATAAACAGCAGACAATCACCCATGCCAGCCTCTGATAAGAGTAAAGCTGAAGAGTACTGTCGAGAAAAGGCAACCAATTTATCTCTGAAGACACATAAAACCCCCTCAGCTGAA
This sequence comes from Margarornis squamiger, assembly GCA_035222235.1. Classification (NCBI taxonomy): domain Eukaryota; kingdom Metazoa; phylum Chordata; class Aves; order Passeriformes; family Furnariidae; genus Margarornis; species Margarornis squamiger. The sequence goes on from JAWWTY010000158.1 coordinate 10,513,515, forward strand.
CTATCTGTTCCCCTGGCAGCTGTAAACTACTTGGGCTTTTGGGATTATTTTAAACTTAAAATGTATTTGGCTTCTATGGCAATCTAAAATGAAGATGTTTTAGTATTCTGGAATAACAATTGATATGGCAGACTTCCCAACTCCTCTAAGTCAGGGATGGATTCTTTGTCATTCCATTTAAGGCACAAATTTAAAGTTCATTTCCAGGAAGAGTCTTAACCACAAAGACTGGTTCGATTTGAATCTATCATCCATCTGAGGTGAATTCTAGTTCATCTGGATGAATTATTTCCAAAATGGACACATTTCTGGTGGGAAAGGAAGAGGAAAGAAGTGCTAGCCTAGCATTTGAGTGGACTGCTAATTTTCCAGTGTAAAAAATATTTTGTTAAAGAATTCTCAGCCTTAGAGTTTTGCATCTTTCTCAGTTCCAGGTAAATGATGAGAGATTTTGTTTTATAATCATATGTGAATTAGACTGCAAAAGTCTTCTAAAAGCACCAATGTTGTGAATATTTTTGGTCCCAAGTTAACAGAGAAAAATAAAGGCTCAAGTCCCTAAACAACAGCTGAACCAAGGGGATTTTTTTTTTTTGTCAGCAATTCTTCAGACACCAAAATACTGTTTCACAATGGAAACTGCAACTGAATTAAGCGACAGCATTAAAAACCTGTTATAAAATGTGTTTTTCAATGGCTCAGCATTCATGTAAAATCAGGTAGTGCACATTATATGTCAAGGCTATTGTTTTAGAAACCTGAGATCATCTCCTTGATGCTCAGGGATATTGATTCACTGATACAGAACTACAGAATTAAGTTCACTTGAATACTCTGTAGGAAGGACCATCTATCTGTTTCCTAAAGTATCCTCTCACATGAGAACATAGTGAGAGGCAAATATTTTCAGAGATGGGTTGCCCACCTCATGAGATGTGGGTAGACACAACAGTTGCTTAAAAAACTGCTGCAGAAAGAGAAAGGAATTAATCACCTCCCCTTCTTCATGATTAGGACAGAGACAGTCAATGTATTTTGCCAGGACTATTTTGAGGAAGTATTGCATTAAACATCATGGAAAAAACCAACCCCAAACTTCCTAGCAAACAAAAACACTAAATTGCTGCAACAGGAAGATGGAAGCAACTGAAAAACCCATACCACTGGAGCATTCGGAGAGTGCAGGCAAAACCAAAAAAGCCATAGATAGCCATAGGTTGAGCATTGTGGTACACGAATGAAATTGACCCAACATAGGGCCTTTTTTCTAAATTGTGATTTTTTAAAAATTTCCATTTTTTTCTCAAAATGGAGTTCAGATGAAAAAATACAAATTTCAGCTTTTCTGTCAGCTCAAGCAATGGAAACTATTTTCCATTGCTAATACTACAGCTTATTTATCTAGAGACAAAAAGGCCTTTCTTCACAGGGTCTTGGGTTCTCCATGCTATTTCTCATATTTAAAAAGTAAACAGGAACACAGATAGGTACACACAGCTAAAGGCAGCTGTGTGCAGCCATCTTTTCAGCCAAAGTACTCATTCATACCATTTATCTAACTGGTTTTAAAAGCAGAGTTTTTCATATGCAGAACATATGTAGTCATATGGACATAATAATTGCCATTCAAAAAAACTAGTGGTGTTACAGTAAGTTCAAGTTCTTGGATATAAATACATTTTTAACATCAAATGTAATATTTTGGGCTGAAAACTGAGTATTGACAAAATGTAGAACTTCTGTAGGGGTTTCATACTCTGGAATGGTACTTTGTAAGTCAATGATTTCTGAATGTAATAGATCACCACTGGAGTAGGTTTGCCCTTCTCTCAAGTTTATATTACTTTCCAGAGCTCAAACCCCATTACTTTAACATCAAAATAATGCTTGTGAGTGAAGATATAGCAGGTTAGAATTTTTACACTGAGTTTAAAATAAAAAATTTTTCAGCACTTAGATTGAAAAACTAAATTTCAAATTAGGTGTAACAGCAGCTGGAGTCTCAACAGCAACTAAACATAAAAGCATATGCCTTTGGAAGAAAAAGGCAAAATAATAAAAAAAAGCGAAAAAAAACCAACTTTGTTCTCTCCTTGTTTGCAACAAAATACAAGAGGTGTGAAGGGGTGAAACTGGAGAAGCAATAACAACCTGGATATGGAAGAGTAAGAAATAAGTACATGGGTTATATTGCTTCAGAAGAACTCAGGACAACCACTGCTTTCCAGAGACTTTGGTATTTCTTGAAAGGTGCCCAGACACTCAACAGATCAAACTAAACACACTGAAATATGTTTCTGCAATGAAGTGATTTTGTTGCGTTCAACAATAAGATAAGGAAGAGGAACAACTCTGACCTCATTCCATTTATACATTCTGTGACTATTTTGCACGTGGAAAAGAAAGAAAATCACAGCAACAATATTTTGAGTAAAAATACATTTTTCTTTCTGGATGCCCTTCTGTCTTCTTGTGTTTGCCTGAATTGGTTTTGAATACTTCACTGATACAGATGTCACAGCTTCCTCAGGCAGCCTGAGCTTTATTGAGCTACGGACAAATGCACTGGCATTACAACGTTGCCTACTTCTCACTTAGAATTTAATTTGATCCTTCACCTGCTCACTATCTCTGCAGCAAAGATTTCCAATTATTTTGGCAATTGGTAACTTAAGGACTATTCTGGCACACCCAAATTCTCACTATCAGTTCCCAAGAAGGTTGTCAGTCAACCTCCCCAGGAAAAAAAATATTCCTGTCATCTGCTAGTGCTTTCACAAAAAGACCCCATGGATAACTAAATAAATAGACATCTGAGAGAGTTCTACTCAGGCAGCTTTTGTAATATGAAGCAGTACAAGTGGAATTGGAATTTACTTCATATTGCTACTCTGATAAAGACATTCATTAACAAAACAATAGCAGCAATCCTCCCAGCCAAAGTGGGGACAAACTAGATATATTATTCCTTAACCTCTTCCTTAACCTAAGTATCCCCCTAGGACAAGGGTACAGAAAGAAAATAAGATTTCAAGTGAGCCCCTCCTATTTTTAAAACTTTTTCATGTTCACTTTTATACTAATACTAATGTCTCGTTGATGGGAACATGAGTTGGCGACATGGTGACACTTCTATCAATACGAAAGGTAGAATGAACTGTACTAAAGAATAACCTACCAAGTCTGTGGTTCTCTGAACATGCATGAGTGTCAGTTACAGTCACTTTAATTGCTCTATGTACTCCCACCCTGCTGTGGAGGATGCCCAGCCTTGGATGCTGCTGTCTGTCACTCCAGAAAAAAGTGTTTAATAATGTTGTTATATCCTCTGTCATTGATACCTGTCCCTACATTGCCTCTCTTCCCTGAGTGTTCTCAATAGCACAGGATCCTGAGGGACAACTCCAGTACCACTGAGAGTATCTGAAGCATATTCCTTGTTACAGCAGATCAGCAGATGTCCGCCATGGCACAAAGTCTTTTGGTTGTCCTACCCACCCATTTTCCAGTTGAGGTCTGTTACACAGCTAACCTTGAATTCCCCTGCAATTCTGGTTGACTTCTAAGAGATGTGAATGAATCCTGGATAGACAGAGTATACACAGTTGATTAACCAGGACGATGCACTTCTCCATGGTATCGATCCATTTTTCTGATGAACATCCACAGGGAGTTCTGATAAAAAACACTCTTGCGGATATTCTTCAGGTTGTTCGCTCACAGGCTGAAGGAGAAAGCTCCTTGTGCTCTACAACAGCACACGGCTCACAGGTATATACTGTTCATGGCACCATACAGTGTTAGAAGTGGAAATTAAGGGGGAGGGGGGGAAGGTTGCCACATTGGTTCAAATTTTCAGGGGGAAAAAAACCCCAAAGTATGATTTTGCCTACAATCAGCCTAAGAAAAAATTTCCTAAGCTCTTGGGTATGAATTGCTGTTCTGCTTCATTATGAATTATGAGGCCAGTAAATCCCTAATACGTTTGGCAAAGTCAGAATTATATATATAATTAAATCAAATGCAAAAATAAATCTGAAGAGCTCATATCTCATTCTCACAGGACCATCTTTATCCAGTAAGACCAGAATAAAGAAACCATGATTTTGTACTCTGCAGAGGGAAACACAGGCTGAACACCTAATGGATATTTAACTGGTGCAATCACTTAGAGTGGACGTAAAACTATCCTAACATTCAGTTTTCTAATCAAGAATGCATACATATTTTAGCTCTTTAACCTTTATGCTGTTTTTTCTTAATTCTTTTCCTTGTTTTCTGTGGGAATTTTAAGCCTCAATTAATCAGGATTAAGACCATCCACTCACATTCACACTGCAGAAACATAAAATATGAAACATCATCACCCTTTTTAGACACAGATGAATTTGACAAATATTCAGAGCATCTGAACGTAGTTTGCCACAGAGGTAGTTCTACAAATAATTTATAAAAAAGGGTATTCAAAAGCCTACAAAAACTTTCCAGACTTAGTGTTTACAAACATTTAGTGTTAGCAGACAGTAGGAACCTAAACACTTCTTCCACTTTCTCATTGACACTAAAGCATTTACAGCCATCACCAACTTCTGTGAAACCCTGCGGTATTAGTTCCTTAGAAAAATATTTGTATAAACAAACATATGGATACAAAGGGTGTGAGGGTAATGAAATTAAAACCTTACTTTAGAGACTTAGGGTGACTCGAAACTAACAATATTTGCCCAGAGAAATCCCTGCCACTTAGTGAATGTTACCCAATCCAACAGCTTGCTTTTTCCTCTTAAGAATTATTTTAGCAATCCCCAAGAAGGCTTCTGTCTAGCACCAAATTCTGATCTGCAGAGACACATCTAAGATGATAAACCAGAGATTCAGAAATTATCCCAACCTTTTTCTGTTAGGAGTAAAAAGAAATGTCTCCCTCCCCAACTTATCTTGTATAGAATTTTGTGGTTCCCAATGTATTTTTCTATTTTTTTCCCTCTGATGACAGAATTACTGCCCTTGCCCTTGGTTTCCCACTCCCAGATAAACAGCCTATAAAATTGCTGCAAGAAACCAAGTGCTGCTTTTCACACAGCCACAGACAGACTTCCTTTACTGAACACATTCTGCATAGAGCATCCATGCCAGCCTCCAAAGGAGAGAGATGATAATGTAATTGCCGAAATGCCGAGAAATTCCTCTGAGCACAGACTGAAAAGAGGACAGGAGCAGGAAGGCTTTAAAATCGGAGAGTGCTTCACATATTAAAAAGTAACTTTTCGGCAGCGCATTACGAGGCTGAGCACCAGGCAGAGAAGGGGAGCACGCAGCCACATGGTATATTCCTGCCTCTGCCTCTGCCTCTCTCCTCTCTCCCTTTTGGTCCTTCTCTCCGGCTTTCTCTCCCACCTCCTCTCCCCGGCGCTGCCTTCCCCTCTCCCCCTGCCGCAGGCTGCAGAATGGGACACGCTTGTTCCCCAGCCAGCCGGCAGCTGTCACACAGCGGAGGCAGCCAGCAGCCGGTGCGAAGAGTGAGCCTACTCTGTCATTTAGGATGACTCACTGGAATCTGGCATTAATTTCTCTTTTTCTGATAGTGGACGGAGAACAACCGAAAAGCTACACTGGACTAGACCAAGGTAAGAGATTTAAAACTCTTTTTTACCCTAAAGCCACCCTACGCTTTGAAGGTGCCAGGCTCTGTACAAAAGCTGGCACTGGAACTAATTCGGTGGGTGTCTGAACACCTGGCATTCCGTGCCATCAGTGTGTCCTTCTGGCGTTAACCCCGTGTGTACCACCCAGCTACACCCCGGGGGAGAGACGGCAGGTCAAAATATAACCTAGTGACTGCATTTTCTCCCCGTAATGCAACTTTTACGGCTGAACTGCCACCTGCTCCTGTGGATACAAGAAGCTTCTCAATATCGCTAAATGATCAGCCTTTTGTGTTCCGCTGCTGGGAATGTAGTGTACCAGGCATCTGTCATGGACTCCGTGTGGATTCATTCCCATAGCAGTTGTTTCATCACTTTAATGAGTTGGAATTCCACAGTCCACAGAAATGCTTCCCTGTCTTTTCCCCTCTCTCTGCGGGGTTCTCATAGGATCATATAGATACGATCTATTTTCAGGCTTTTCAAAAGTAGTGCTCACTGAAACCACCAGAACAAGTCTGCTGAAGCACGGGCAGTGCTGCACTACATATTCTGTCTGCATTCCTGTCTGTTTTTTCTGCTGTGAACCAAAAATTGAGCATTGCAGGAGGGTTTCTGCAGGGACGGTAAATGTCTCTGGCATGGCAATTTAAAGTAAAGGGAGAAGATACTTCTCCCCATTCTGAAATCCTGGCAAAATTATCTTCTTCCATTTTCTGAGGAGGTACAGTATTACTAGCAGAGTTATCTAAACAGGTTTCTGCTGAGACTGATTGACAGTTTTTAGTTGTAATTTTAATGAAAAGCTTTCACTGCATGTCTACAGCTTCATTTCTGTCAATCCAATGCTTTTTACCAAATGGCTTACTTCAGAGAGTGACACCTTTAAAATTAACCCAGCAGCATGCTTTTCTAAATCTATAAACAGAATATCAGACTAGCTAGAGAACATTGCAGAATCTCACAGTCTTACCTTTGGATCTTTAATGGTGTAACTGCAGTGGAAGACATTTGGTTTGGTTTACATGTTCTCTGGACTGTGCAAAGTGTCACAATTGTAACTGAATTTACCTATGTTTCTTATACATTGTATGGAATTTTTCTGCAATACCTTACACATTCTATTTGTTCAGACCTTCTGTGTACTGGCACTAGGTTTGTTAAGAGCTGACTTTTAAACCCACAAAAAACTGCCCTGACATAATTGCCATGCCAAGGAATCTCTGCTCAAAGAAGATGACAGGTCTCACATTGATCACATATACAGAGATGAACAAGCAGGTATCAGCAGTTAACACCAAACGCCATTCAGCTTCCAGGTAGTCACCAAGACCTACAGTCTGTTAACCCAGCATGAATATTTTTGGAATGAGCTCCAATATGACACCAATAAACACTCTCCTTAGTTACTGCCCCTCCATGCAATCTCTAAAATAGATTAGGGGAAAAAAGATTCTTTTTTTCAGAGAACTTAGAGGACGTGGGTACAGATCTTCAGGAAGAGGTAGGACAACAGCTTGATGTGTCAGCATGGATTCTACATCATTTTCCATGAGAATATAATACCTTTTTCCCCTTGCAAAAGTGGAAAGCATTTACCAATACTATGTTTTATTTTTAGTCATTTGGACAACTGCAGAGACTACAGTACATTTTTTTTACTTTACTTATTTTTTTTCCTTAGCCTTTAGATATGATACCTGACTGAGAAGATACCAGACTATTTCTGGGGAAAGTAATTCTAAAGTACAATTCAGACCAGATATCATTGTGGTTCTGTCTTTAAGCAGCTGATAATAGTTATGCTACTTATTTTTAAATGAGTAGCTATTTATTGTATGCAAGCTTAGTCACTTGCTACTGTAGCACATGTCATAGTCTCTGGGGTCTAAACAGCTATTTTTGAGCCTGTCTGGCTAATGTCTAGAATAGAAAATTATCCTGTTCACAAGTTGGTTGTATCTGTGTTATTATTATCAGTTTTCATCCATGTGGCTCCTTTCAGGTGGAATTTTAGTCCATTTAAATGCAGACAATTTACTGTGATAACAGTTTATAGTAACTTAGCAACAAGAGCTAAAAAAAAAAAATCAAGTTACATCCATCACACATGCAAACCTTGTATTGTGCTGCTCTGTACTCAGCAAATTAAACCCTTTTGACAAATGACATTCTAGACCAGTCAGTTTAATATCATTAGCTGGGCTGGCCGGTTGTTCTAATTACAGAAGTCAAAGACTGCAGGAAGCAGCTGCAAAGTCAGCACATGTGCAAGGAGCTGTTTGTAAAGCACAAACACATGCTTTAACTTGAGGCTTCTTTGTTGCAACATGAATTATTTAGAAAAAATATGGCATTTAATATCACTGACAGAAAAATGGTCTGGCTATGTTCCAGGTGGTAAGACCTGTATGAGTTGCATGGGGTTATCACTGGTCTTTCTCCAAGCTTAATTTCTGGTGTAGTATTTTCATTAAAACAAACAAACAAGCACTTCCAATGCTATTTCACTATGATCAGGGGCTCTTGAGGCATTAACTTACTAGTGAGCTGGGAGAAAAGCAAGAGGAAGATTAGTGGCACTGCAAAGAGCAGCTAGCACCTACTGCTACCTACTGTCTTACTTCTAAGTTTTACTCCAAATGAAGAATCAGCTATCCATGTCACATGTTCAAGGGTCAATAAGACGCATAGCTGCTATATTGGAATTGGTAGGAAACACCCCTAAGACACAGAGATGCTCAACTCCGGTTAAGCCTAAAACAATTAAACCAGCCACAAACCAGCTAAACTGGAGTCAGGCAGCTGCTTTAATGGGTGGCAGGGATGCCCACAGCTCTGAGTTTCACATCTCTCTTGGCATTTCACCTCCACAAACTGGAGGCAGAAGAGGCAAAAGTGTTGCTGTGTTTAGTTAAGTGAATTCATTCTTGTAACTGATTTCATTCAGAAGAGCAAATGCTTACTGAAGTGCTTCAGCTCGAAAAATCGGCTTAAATAGAAGTTGCTTCACTTCAGTTCTCTGCTATTTCTGTATGTTTCATTTGAATGTAAAACCCCATCCAAAGATGAAGAGCTCTAAACAAATCAACAAGGTTTTGCAAGTCAGGAACATACCATAACAACCTCTAGAAAGGTATAAAATTCATCCCAACTACTCAATAAACCATATTCTGCACATAGGCTTGCAAAAATGGATTAAGTTTCATTTGCCATTGCAACAAGCACACTTAGCCACTTTCATAGTTCACTGTTAACGTCACTGTAACTCAAGCAGCTGTAGATCTGTTCATAGCACCCTGAACAGACTCAAGATTACCTCCTCCCAACTGCATAGTGCTTTGTTGTAAGATAAGCAAATGGTACCAAAGTAACATTTTGGACAGTTCTATTAGTCATCATTAAGATGGTACTTCAAATTGAACTTTACACAGGCCTTATTTTTAGAATGGGGACATTTTGCACACTTGCTATATTGCTTTCCAGGAACTTCTTATGGCATAGTCTCATCAATTAAGATCAAATCTAATCTTAGTCTAAGACTGACGATGTTCCTAAGGATGAAAGTAAGGCATCCAGCCCTTATGACTAGGCAACACTTTTTGAGGAGAGCATTTTTCTTTCATAAGAGTAAAGAAGTCTTAGAATCACAGAACCCTTCAGGATCACTGAGTCCAGCTCATGACCCTGCACAGGACACCCCAGAAGTCCCACCATGTACCTGAGAGTGCAGGCCAAATGCCTCGAACTCTGGCAGGGTTGGTGCTGTGACCACTTCCCTGGAGAACCTGTTCAGTGCCCAACCATCCTCTGCGTGAAAAACTTTTCCTGATATTTTTCAAACACCCTGTAAATTAGAGATGAATGTACTTTTTGAAGAAGTACTACTGCTTTCTTTACCATCAATTTTTGCATTCCTCAACAAACTTTACAACAGCCTTGTAGAATTTTCAGTCCAAGAGATTTTGAACCCTTGAAGAGTACATCCAACTGAGCCATAAATCATTACTGTAATAAGTTTGTAGTGTATCTCACTATGTAGGTATGAAAATAGTATCAGAACCTAATATAAATACAAGGTAATATGTCCAATTGCAATCACAATTCAGTTTTAACAGATTCTTCTTTAAAATAAAGTCAGGAATTTTAAGTTTCTATTTAATTATTTTGTTAGGACTAATTTATTTTCCATCAAAATCTGTATTATTTCTGTATTTGTTTAATCCAAACAGTGTTCTGTATTTTCTCTCAAATAAAACACAGATGATGCAGTTTCCAAATCACCATTTTAGTTCTTTCTGGCTCAAACAAAATAAAACCAATACTGTCTTCACCACAAAGTAGCTTTTCCCATACTTTTAAGCTTTGTCATATAATTTGGATTTGTGAAAACTGATTTCTTTCAACAACTAAAACAACAGGAAAACACCTTTTTCTTATTCATTTCATTAACATGTGAAAAGTCTTCTCACTCAATATCAGCTTGACTGATTGTTTTCCTTTGATTGTAATTTAAACATCCAAAATGATGAAGAAACTAAGTATGCTAGACATGTATTCTCTTTAGGTTTTGAGGCAATTTCATTAATGAGTTGTTGGCTAGTTTAGGAATGTTGTGTTAAAGACAATCTTTGTGAATAAACTAACAACTGTTCAAAGGGAAACACTTCTGAGAGCAAAGAGTGCATTATCTAGAACAGTTCCACTGTGACACATCTGAAGTGGATATTAAACATAATCTGAATTTTTGGTTATACTCGGCAAGGTCTAAGCAGCTTTTCCTTCCTATGTCTTCTCACGTCTTTCCCAACCTTTTCATGTTACTGATGTGTGTTTGAGAAAAGTGTTCTTATTCCTAAGGGCACCAGCAACGTTGGGTAACATTTAGCAGAGCATGTATCATCCAAGTGATTTGTAGGTTACAGAGAGGACAATACCATGATCCACACAGTGAAGCAACCAGGGTAAAAGCCATCCAGGAGCAAGTTTTACTAACAAAATTATTGAGATTTTTGATTTATAAAGGACATCCAGATACGCACTGTACTTGAAACCATATAGCAAATGATAACTTTGCATGCTGCATAGATACTGGAGTTTCATGGCACAAGATCAATGCATCAAGATGTAAAAGAGCACCAACTGTGTGCTGATAACAGAAAATGAGATACATAACTCTCACTTCTTTCCATCTTTTACAACAAAAAGACTCAAGTCTTCTTCTAAGTCCTAAACATTACAAGTTCTGTTGTGTAATTTAAAAAGATAAACCACTCAAAAATCACATGAAACTGTGTGCTGTGTTTACATACATGTGCATGTATGACAGCATAAAAGTTCCAAATGCTAATGAAGAAAAAAACACCCTCAAAACAGAAATACAACCACAGCTTCACAAATCACATCTGATCATCTTTGAGACAAGGTTCTAGGAAGAAATAAATTTAAATAGGCATCCTCATATGAATAGAAAAGACCATGGAAGCTTTGAGCAGACTAGGCCTTTCTTCAGTTCCTGAAGACCCACAAGTTGTGCTCTGCTTACAACAACACACTCGTAATTTTACAATCACTTCTATATAATTTCTAATATACTGAATATATAGTAAACAAGAAATTATCCCACAAAACTCCAGGACACAGTTGAGGTCATGAAACACATAGGACCCTGCCATTCCAGGACACAGTTCAGGCTTCCTTTTTGGGGACACCACTGCAGTGGTGTGCAGTAGAGCAATGCCATATCCTGCCAAGAGGCACCAGGAACTGTGCATATCCTATCTACTGCTCTTGGAGGCCAGGACAGAACTAAAAAAAAGACAACTTCTGTGTTACCAGGAACTGCAGAAAGCTTCTATTTGAGAGGAAAGGAAGTAATGTAGAAAGCATTGAACTTCTAAGAAAGCCAAATACTGCTATGGCTAGTCCCATCACCAGGAAAAAGAAAGGAAGAATTAATTAAACCTGTTATCTGAGGTCTGAAATATTACCCTGGCATTGGTGTTTATCTTTTGTGAAACAGCTTTAATGATGCTATTTATGCCTTTACATTTTTTTTCTCATTGTTTCGCTCACTGTCCTCTGTTGCCACTAGTATTATTACACTTTCAGTATTAGTAATAAACCAATTAGTGTGCCTGTCTGCTGTTTAATGGGTTTGAAACCTCAGGAGTTGAAAATAATTAAGTTGGGTATTTGTGCTTGCAATGAAGTTTGATATTTGATGAAAAAATAAAGAAAAAGAAACCTAACAGAAAGATTCATAAATATTAGTTATTCAGACCACTGAATAACTGAGTCTGACTTCCAGCATACCATAGCAACCCTGTCATTTCCTCCAATTTTACCTGTGTCAAACCTAGTATCTTGTACAGATAGGTCCATTATTATAAAAATAGTTTCAGATCTCAAAAATTATAATACAAGCTGCAAGTGCAGGACCTTACAATTGCTGATTACAACAGAGTGGGATCGTTCCAGTCTGCTCAAACCAGCTAACCCAAATCCCCCTACCTTGCAACACATTCGTCCTAGCTAAGCACAGCAATTTAATCTCAAAATGCATTTCTCACAGAAAGCTAAGAGAAACTTAAAAAAGAAAGGGAAAGTGATTAGGGAATGTGAGCTGGAATTCAACAGAGATGACAGGTATTTCTACCACTTACTGTTTCAAAAAAAAACTGAAAACTTTTAATTTTAGAAGTCTCAGGAAAATTACAGCATCACACCATTAATTTTGAGGTCTTCCTGCCTGAATAATGTACTTTTTCCTCAGCATATTTTCCTGGGTAATATAATGAGGAAAGAGGTAAAACTTCTAGGTTTAACATTAATCAAAAGCTTATCAGTGCTGCACCTCAAAAGGAAAATGTAAATGTAAATATTAGCGCTCTCTGTGCAATTTCTTGCAAAGGGAATGTATAAAGTTCTCTGGAGCCAAATGCTTACATACCATAAAAGATTAAAAAAATGCAAGGATGGCTTTTACACAGTAGGAAGGAACAGGACTGACAACCCTGTGCAGCATTATAGTAGGATTTAGAGAGAGAGAAAACTCCTCAGTTCCCTCAGCCATTCTCTGCACTCCCTATAGCTGTCTGAAAAATCTGTAGCATTGCTATTGCTAATGAATAAAATGAACACAGCTGAGGCAGAAAGGGAGCAATAGAGCACACTGCAAAATGAAGGGGGGAAAAAAGAGCAAAGGAAAAGGGAAAAAATATTTTCTCCCCTCCTGTACTTTCAACATTTCTAACACTTATAGTGGATTTAGGGAAGAATTAGCGAAGAAATAAGGATTAAGACACAAATGAATTAAAAAAAAAAAAATCCAAATACAAATCATAGAATCATTAAGGTTGGAAAAGACCTCCAAGATCACTGAGTCCAACTTTTGACTGAACACCACCATGTCAACTAAACCATGGCATCAAGTGCCATGTCAAGTGCTATGTTCTTGAACACTTCCAGGGATGATGACTCCACCACTTCCCTGGGCATCCCATTCCAATGCCTGACTACCCTTTCTGTGAGGAAATTCTTCCTGATGTCCAATCTGAACCTCCCTTGGCACAGCTTGAGGCCATTTCCTTGTCCCATCACTAGTTGGCGGGGAGAAGAGGCTGACCCCCACCTGGCCACAACCCCCTTGCAGGGAGTTGTAGAGAGTGATAAGGAGAGCCTCTTTTTCCCCAAGCTAAATATCCCCAGCTCCCTCAGCTGCTCCTCATAGGACTTACTCTCTAGAGCTTTCACCAGCTCTGCTGCCCTTCTCTGGAGACACTCCAGCACCTGAATGTCTGTCTCCAAGTGAGGTGCCCAGAACTGGACACAAAGGGAATGAAATGAAGTTGCAAATAGAACATATGGGTGATGTAACAGATGTCCACTTCCCCAAAGCCAGGACTGTCCTATAGTCCATTACTGAGGGCAGGAACTAAAACATATGTCTTTAGACCCAAAGCTTCTGACAAGGTGTCTGCACCTTCGGCTCACAGTCCCTGTGGAATGGATGCAGGAATAATGCCTGCTGGGGGAGAGCAGGGGGCAGGGCATGGAGGCTGATGCTGTTACAGAACAGATACCATAGCAAAGGATGGTTGTCACTCTGACATTAGTTTATTGCACATTACAAAATCAATTCAACATCTTTCATCGTCCTGTCAATCACATTCTGAAGCACTGCAGGACAAATGGATTTTCTCTCTGACAGTGGGATAGGGATCATGAATTCTGATCCTTCTGTTAGACAGTTCAGTATCCATAAATTGTCAAGACAGCAGAAACCACACTGCATTTTAGTCTCCCACTGCCAGGAGAAGGCCTAGGGACAACCACTGAAATACAAGAAACATGGTGCAGACATCTCCTTAAAAACAGTGCAATAGTAGTGAACTCTTGTCTACTGAAGAAAGAAATAGTGAAGGGAAGAAATTTGGGTGCTAGTATATCACTGGTATAAAAATCAAAAGCTGTAGTACTGAGTGGGGATTCACCTGTTATGACTCAGAGCCACATTTAATCATCGCAAGCTTTTCTCACTGAACATCTTAGATTGCCAGAGCCAAGCCTTCTATGCCAGTTAACCTGCTGTGGATGAAAAATTCTGTGATACTAACTGTGCATTTTAAGTAAGGAAAACTGGAAGAAAAATCAACAGAAAAGCAACCCAATATGTATTATTTAATCTATCGTCAATCTATACTTGTTAAATAACAGCATTGTTTTTATCCTCAAATCTGCATTTTTAACTCACAGCGACTAATATCCCATGCATATACTGCTTCTTGATACATTTTGACAGCCAAGAAATTGTTCCTCTGCCTGAACTTAGGAAATAATTCATTTTTTGAGGTGAAAATGTAAATACAACAAAGCACAGAAGAGATAGCCCAGTCATCCTCTGGTAAACGTGACAATCAGTGGTACATATATTTAGCCCTCATTAAGAAACCTACAATTGCACATGTGTCTGTGAGTACTGAACTGCTTAGACAATACAGCCTAATATTACTAAAATGTTATTACTGTTGTGACAGCACAAGACAGGCACAGAAGAATAAACCAACTTTTTCAAATTCCAGATTTGTCCCAGAGAGGGGGTTGAGGAAGTGAGGAAATTAAATTTCATGTCCCCACTCTGGAACGTAGACTGATGTCCTGTAAGCAGTATCTCAGCCTTCTGTAGTTAGTCTTGTGTAATTATATTTCATGTAAATATGGTGCTTTAATCACCCACCACTCACTTTTGATCACTGCTTAGGGTCTGACTCAAAACTGCCAGCTCTGTGAATATAAATAACCAAATGTCTCCAACAGGCCAGGCAGCAGCTGACTCCAGGGTTTTAAAGGTCAATAATTTCTTTTTAAAAATCAATATATTTGTAACTAATGTAAAAGCTTCCAGCCTAAAAATGTGCTTAAATGGACAATCCAACAGGGCTTTTTTCCAAGCCACATGAATTTTAACAATGCTCACACTTGTCAGTTTTCAAAATGTCAGAAGGCCTTTTATAAGGGATGGGGAATTCTGAAGATTAATTCTGCTTCTTTCCAGGAAGCCACCACTCCATCATCCCTTATTCACAGTTTAACACAGACAAGGGGTACTATTCAACAGCGACAACTCAGGTACATTAAAACAGGAAAAGTGTGTAAGCAATAGCCAAACAATACCATGTTGCTGTGTCAAAGGAAAGCAGGCATGGTGTGCTTAGGTTGCCTGAAAGGAGCACTTTCTTTCTTTTAGCTCACTTTGTTCTCTAGCTATTTCTGTAAGAGTCATCACTGTTTTAAAAAAAAAGAAGGGATTGTCTGTGATCCAAAAGAAATGGTTGAAGAGAATGCTCCCTTCACCCCCAATTTATAAATGTTTGTGCAATAAATAAGGATCTAAGTGAGTGAAATCACTTGCCCTTCCTAGAAACTATTCATTTAGTTAGCTATGATACATTTAATTTATTCTGTATAGACTTAAACTTTCACATCATAGTGAGACAAACTGAAGCAGACTTGAATACTAGTAGTTGAAATAAGCATGATCAAGAAATGTATTTCATTGAAAGGAGTTCAAATAATTTGATTTCCCTTTGTGCTCCATCTTTTACTGTGTCCACAAGCAGCAATAAATCAGAATAACTGCTACCTAAAGAAAAACCTTAAAAGAAAGGTTACAGCTGGGTACAGCTCCTACAAGAGCCTACATGAAAATAGCTGCAAGTGTTGCCTTTGGTTAAGTTTTTTAGACTCCAAGGCAAGCCCCATATGCCCTTGTAAGAGAGGCTCACAGAAAATAGGCTAGGGAGTAATACAGGACCCACAGGAACTCAGTTTCCTAAAATTAGGTCAGCACTGGTATAAAATTAGATTCAATGTTCTGCTGACCGAACTGAAAAGACGAGGAGTAATTTTTAATCACAAATTCTTGAGGGTAACAATATATCTTTCTGGAAGTCACCAAGTATGTGCCACAAAAGTGCACAGTGGTTAGCTCCTTCCTCTTGCCAACACTGCTAACACTCATTTGAAGTCCAAACACAACTGAAACTTATAAATTAACTATGAGGGACAAATTGTTTCAAGTCAAAACATGAAGCACTATTCAGACAAATGATTATACTCTGTACTTACACAGAATTCAGTGTAACAGTTATCTCCTACAACTGAATTATCAATTAAATTGTCTGATGAAATTGATTGGGGGGAGCTGTAAAACTAAAATCAGAAAAAAGAACACAAAAAATCATAACATATTTCAAATCACCCAAACATTCCAAATAAATTGGTGGAGATAGTAATTATAAAAAAAGTATGATGTAGCAACCTTGGAATGTAGTGAACAATGATTTTGAACAATAACTTTCAAAAATCAATTCTAACCATCTATTGTCTTACAATGCAGCATCTCTGAGGCTTAGAAATTAAACTCTGGGGAGAAAGAAACATTGCTTTCTAGTAATGAATGAACTGACCTTGTATTACAGAATCACCTGAGTAAAACCAGACTGGAGCAGTGAGAAAGAAGGCTACACAAAAAATAATGCCCATTACTACCTTATCAGCATTGCAGAACTATTTAAAAATATTGTATCATAAACGTGTTTGACCTACAGTATCATTCTGAATTGCAATAAATTGTATATCTACCCACCCCACTGTCGAGTCTCACTAAGGTCACACGCCCTGTGGATCCCTCTCCAGAGGGCTCAGTGCCAGGACTGACTGAGGGAGGCCCTGCTGGCTGCAGGATCTATGCTGAAATCCACAAGGATGCCCAGAGGAGTACCCACTGCACAAAACGTCCAGAAAAGCCCTTTTGTGGATTGCAGTGATGCATAAGGATATTGAAAACTGCCAAGAAGGTTATAAACCAGATTTTGACAAGTCTGAGCCAGAATTTTCATATGTGCCTGGGGAGTAGGACAACTAGAAGAAAGTAGGATTTCATTGGTTTGCAGACAGTTACTCCAGAAACTCAGGATGCGATAATCTAGCCTGAACCTATCAAAGACTTCGAAAACAACTTTGCCAATTCCTTCAGCATCACAGTATGACAAAAGAAAGCCTATCCAGTATAAAAGTCTATAAATTATCTTCCTTCGGTCATCTCACATTGATACTAGGTCATGGTATAAATGACAGCTGGGAAATAAGCTTCTAGGCTACTGGACTGGAAACAACATGGGATGGAGATTTTTAATACTATTTTGAAGACTGTTTATCTGGAACTGTAAATTCCAAGGAGCATGACTTCCTCATTCTGCAGAGCTTGTGCAGCACATCAAAAGAAGGTTAATGAATGCCAGTGTGGGAAGCACTAATGAGATACTGAACAGTGCTTTGAAGAGATCTGGCATTTTGCAACAAGAGAAACATAAACCTTTCTTTTTATATGGTCACTGACTAGGAACTTAGTTCCCAGCAAGGACTCTAATGGGATGCAGGAACTCCTCTAGCCTGTTCTGCCATAGCTTTTGAGGTTTTACCATACAACTTAAGATCCAAATGAATAAACACATTATTTCCCTTAGTGTTCTCCAGGGGTGATAAAACGGGCACTTGCAATACTGATGCCTTTAAGCTTTCACATCAAACTTCCTGTGCAGGCTTATACCCTGCTGTGCTTCAAATAGCATATGTGAAACCAGAAACAAGCAATTACTTATAGAGGGGGCACTAAGAGACAATGGATGCCATAACCAATCCATACAATGAAGCAGCATGCCAGGAATAGCCCTCTATGTATGTGCATTTATGGCACATGTGGCAGTCTTAATGAGTAATGAATGGATAAAATGCATGCTGTTTTGTCACAAGCTGCCGTGAAGCATATTGTTCTCATACGTGCTGGGGGTCTGAAGTGCCAGTTGTTCTTATTTGTGAAAACTTCTTGGATGAAGAGATTGGCAATCTGCATGTGGTATTTTGTGGATGATTAATTTTATAGATTGTGCAAGGTAAGAACTCTCTGACTTACTGAATCCAATATCAATTTTAATCAAACTCTAGTTGCTTGCTAATTTGGAGACACAGGGTGCCACTCTATCGGCTTCTGTAGACAGTTTGCTCTCCCTATACATAAATAGTTCAGAGAAACCTTTTGGCACACCTGTTTCTTTCCAGAAGAGTGGGCCCACACAAGTTTTTAAGTGCAAACCTCAAGCTTTCATACAAGAAGCAATTTAAGAACAGTGCAGCTATTTGATTTATACTCCTCTTTTTGTAAGTTTCTAACATCATAGCAATTGCAAAAAACAAGCTTCAAATTGAAAACAATTTGTAAACTGAAACAACACAAAATCTAAGAATGACAAAAATCAGAGTATTACTTGTAGAGACTACTGACCAGGTTATGGAGAGTTACAAACAATCCTATCCCATATGCAGCCAACAAATATTGCAAAATATGTGTGAACCTGTGCCTAACCCCACAAGGAACTGTGGAATTGAATAAGGATTTGTATGAAATTCTGTTTCAGTATCATGCTCAACAAATAATATTCTGTGCGTTGCTGGGTCTGCTCATTATGTAAATCAACAAAAGCAGCTTCTATGCCCCTGTTCACAGTATGCAGACCGTACTTACATGAATCCAGTGAATCTCTGAAAGCCATTCTCCACCGGAGAATTTCTTTTTGTCATCTGATGCAGCATCTGTGTGCCCAGACTCATTTGAAAGTGTCTTGTCCTTCAAGTCTTACAGTAACTTTAGAGTGAATAGGTTCTTATAATTCATTTTAGATTTAGAATAATTTGCCCTATATCGTCTGCACAAACCCATAGATTCTTTCAAGATCAGGTTTTATCCCCTTGTGTTTGCAAGTTTGTAAAAAAACCTGATGAGCTTTGGGTGTGGGGTTTTTTTTGTGTTTTAATGTTTGCTACTTTTTCCTAGATGGCATATTAGATGCCAAAGAATGAGCTTCTGTGACAGTTTTCGGTTGGTTGGTTGGTTTTTATTGGTTTTAAGTTAGGCTGCCCACTGAGGACACACACATTCTGGAGCTCCTGAAGCAGAAAAAAAGCAGTTTCAAACCAGGACAATGGAGATTTTTGAAAACGTGATGACTACACAACACATAAATGAAGGCTTATTTTCATGGCTAAGGTAGGCCTTGCTAACCAGCTTAACTAAGAATATGTATGAAATACTTTCCAGAATCACATTCTGGAACAAATCATAGTGACTAGAAGGTCTAGAAGGAACACTGACAAGAACTGCTAAGCGATGAAGTCACTGCTGTCACACACGCACAGTGAATGGCTTCATGTAGCATCTAGAGAACCATGAAAAAGTGGGGGGGAAGAAAAGGCATTTTAATTGCATACAGTTCTGGTTATTTTTCTTATCACTGGATACTCAAACGGCAGCCTTGCAATAAAACTTAAAAACTCAGAAAACCTTACCAACAGCAAAGGACCTACTTGGTTGATAAGACCTATAGAAACAAAGGAGAAATAGTTCTTGGGCTCATTAAAACTGCTAGATACACCTAATTAACAAGGCTATACTACCTCCCACAAAACTACAATTTTCTGAATTCCATGCCTTTCTCTAAACTACATTATATGATTCCGTGAATATTGTACAGACCATGACAATGCCTTAGAAATATTAGCTGATCTTCCTTTACAACTCCTCCAGCAGAGACAACAGGGAGTTTCCCATGCAAACACACAGGTTAAGCCAGCCGGCAAGACTGACCATAGGTGTTTTTAGTACCTTGTACTACAATTCCAGCAAAGGATTGCAAGCTCCAATCTGGCCCTTTCAAATGGAGTCATACTGTCTTACCTATATTTTTCTTTAAAAGCACAGCTACAAAATCAAGTCATCAAGCTAATGTGTATTTACTGGTTTTATCTAAGCACTTGTGCCACGTGCATTGGCTATGATAAGCCAATTAGACTCTTTTGAGACCTGATACCATCTGTTGAAATCACTGGCAGTCCAGCAGGTAGGAGTGTCTCAGTGCCTCAGTGGGTTTCACATTTTTCCACTCAGTACTCCCAATAACCCTTCCCAGTGCCAGAATGAAATTGAAAATGAGGCGAGAAGATTTAGTAATTTTCTATTGTGAAATAAGGAATAAGAGACAAAGCATGCATTTGTGTATGTGTAAAGTAGGTTCTTGCATTTCCACACTAACTGCACTTCTGATTTTACCTTGAAGAAATAAAGGGGTTTAGTTGCCATAGCAACCATGTTAACAAAACAGCACAGATTTTACCAAAATTATGCGATTGTCAGGAGTTGGGGATAGTCTAATAGGTTTTTATTAGATTCCCCCCTAAAATACACACTTATTAGCTAAATAAATATATCACTTTTTTTTCCTTAATTGCAAATTTATCATTTCATAACAGCAAATGGTTTTGTTTAAGAGGATATACCTGTATCAAGAGCCTCTAAATTTGATATACCTTATCTTTCATGCCTGAGAAAGGCACCACATGATTGCAGCATTCTTTAAAAGGCATAAACTGATTTGCATTAATGCTTCTCTCAGTGAGCTAACTGGGGGGCTATAAATACAGTTCTTGTCTTCAGGATTACTTAGCAATTTTGCTGCTCTAAAGGGGAAACAAAAAAAAGCAAGGAAGAAGATAATCTTCAAACACAGATGGAAATGGGGAGAGAACGTCCTGTACATCATCCAAAAATTAATGATGAATCTGTTGATTCCTTTAAAAAGCAAAGATTTATAAAGGTTAAATTCTGCAGACTTCAACACCTGAACATTTCACTTGCATGGGGTTTGTGGTTCATATGCATTTCTGGAATAAATTACTGATAGTCCACTGCATCAAATACTAACCTTGGCAGATTTCCTTTCTAGAGAGAGCAAATTTTAATATTAGCTGAAGTATAGTAGCAATAACAGCTTGCACTTCTCTAGTCCTTTCCATCTTCATACTTCCTTCAAAGCACTTCAAATATCAGTCAAAAATATTAATTTCAAATATGGCCATAATTTAAGGATAAATAAACTAAGATCCCACCTCAAAGGGATAGGAAAACTCAGGCATAACAAACCATAGATCATGGTAAACATGAAGAAGTGATTAACTATTCCAAACACCTGAGCATTTGCTCAGCCTGTTATAAGCCGAATAAGACAGATGAAGTTTCCCAAACAATGTCATATTAAAAAATTTATGGATCTATTTAAATACAACCACAGTGTATGTGTACAGACACTTGCGTAAAAAAAAAAAAAAGCCACAAACTTTAGCTGGCTGAAGCATCATTTTGAATTCATGTCTCATCTCCTTAGCCAAAGCAATGACTTAGCTCCTGCATTAAATTTGCTTTCCACTTCATACAGCTATTATACTAGCTCAAAAAATGGCTTCCTTCCAAACTCTTAACTAACACCATGTCAAAAACTGTTTGATAGAAGTGCAGTTTCATGACACCTGGCAGCCAACAGTAGTAGATTGCTACAATTGCACATTTCCACTTCACTGTCTGTTCCTACCTGAGAAAGATAACAGAGTTTTGAGATAAAATATACAGAATATTCTTACAACAGGTAAATTAAATTAAGTCTGTTTTTCCTTATTTTGTGTAAACAAATACAGAGGGGAAGGTAATACTCTTCCTACCTACAATTTCTTTTCACCTCTGCAATAAATCCTGTTTCCACTGGGCATCTTTCATCCATATCTGGTTGGTTTGATAAAGTTAACAAGCCATCGGTAAACTTGTGTTCAGTTGTTTAAGCCCACTCTCCTCCTTTTTACAAAAATGTTACAAAAGCAAGATGAAACAGGAGGACTCATTTCTAAGAGTTTTCTCCCTTCCTCCCCTATTAGCCTCCCAAGTCTCTGTAAAGAGTTAGAGATTCTAGCTTTAAGATTTTGAAAATTTTAGCAGCAAATATTCCTTGCTAGCAAATAGCAAAGAGCCACTGGGGCAAATTTCCTTTTTTTATTTCTTTGCAAGCTGTATCACCTTGCTAGGATACGCAGCTCTTGTTCCACCTACCTTTAAAACTGACTGAGCTCTTTATATGTTTTATATGTCTCTGGCAGGCAGCACCTTGGAGAGCCTGCACCAGCCAATCACGCTCTGTGCTTATTTCCATGGGGATTTCTCTCCCAATATATTCTAATTATGCCTGAAACATTTATAGAGTAGCTTCCATTTTAAAAATAGCTCACAAGCCTAACACACCATAGAGCAGATTCACTTCACCTACACCAGACAGACCCCATAGCAGTTTGACAGCTCTCAACACTATCACAATATACATTTTCAGGATTGCAGTGAAGGACAAAAATATGTCCAACTAATGCTTCAGAGGGAATTTCGGTAGATACATATCATGCTTTAATTGCATGATATGGGGTGATATTCAAGATATGGGATTAAAAACTATCAAAGGTGTAAGATCCATGAAATGGATCTTAAATGTCCATCAGCTTAAGCAGTATTGATTTTACATCTTATTAACAGTAGCTTTCACAGACTAGCATTCTTCACCAGGATTTCTATAAGGCATTTTTTAAAATTATTTGCTTAAAGAAATTGTCATTTTTCATAAGACATTTAATTGGAAAAGACTGAACTTTTTCCAGTCCAGAATGAATACTTTAATTTATAAAAAAACAAGCTTCACAATAGTTAGTAGGCCAGGGTGCCTATATGGGACAGACAAGTCCGCATTTCAGAACTCTAAGAAATATTTTTTGAAACCACATTGCCTGTTTTCAGGAGAGTTCTCTTCATTATATGACAAGTGAGACACCTGAATTGCCAGAGCCTATCTACTGTATGTTTCAGGTTTAACTGTGGTGTGCACTGTATGCAACACTTTCTCTGGGTTTCTTAGGAGTTCTAGGTGGTAAACAGGCTGGTTTGGAGGAGAGACAAGATAATTCTATTTACTTTACACATATTGGAATTGTAAGGCAAATGTCTGAAATAAAATCTTACAAGGTCAGGAAGGCCAGACATGTTCAACATATGCAATAAAAAGGACTTTCTGCAGCTGCTCTTTCTTCCATACTTAGTCGGTCATGTGCAGACAACCTCATGCCAGAGTTGCAAGCAAGACCTAAATATTCAGGTTTTCAAATTTAAAGCAGATTATCATGCATTGAGTAATTCAGATCCCTTGGCAATAGAACATCAAAGCTAAACTACAGGAGGACCAAAAGTCTGGCCTGACTAAAAGTTCTTCTTCAGATGTACCATGCTCTGCTAGTGCCACATAACATAACGTTATGCAGAGATACCCAACTAACCTAAGTACTCCAGCTAGTAAAATAACAGATGTGCCTTAATGTACTCCTCCATCCAGGTTCATTAATCCTTTTGAGAAAGGTCTTGCTAAAATGGCAAAGCAAGTATAGGCATCTCTGCATGACACTACTTTATATCCCAAAGATTTAGAGCAGTAGACAGCTTTGGCAGATTTCAGTTTTTAAAAAAAAAAAAAAGGTAAAAGGAAAAAAATAAGTCCTTTGACTTTTGTACCTAATTACTAACTGCCTGCCCACTGCATCAAGTCATGCTCTATATGAGAAGTCAGTTAGTATAATAATCTTTTTTTTTTTAAATTTATTTGAGAAACATTGTTTTGGTAATTAAGTAAAAGTGCACATGTGGCATGTTCAAGGAATTTTTATTGTGCTTGAGAAAGAGGCCAGGCTAATACAACCATGGAAATTGAACCACTCCATTAAAGCAGAGACAAGTGTAGTAGCAATGCAAGCTGCCTCCACAGCTCTGACAGCCAAATTACATCAATCACAGCCACAAGGGGATGGATTTAAGCATAAGAGCAGCACTGCACATCTACATCCATACAAAACTTGGCCTTACTGAATGATTGTTAGGGAGTGCCAGCTGCAAGGTGTGGACAGCTGCCCACTAGTCATCAGGCAGACCCATCAGTTTACTGAACACAAAGAGCCAAATTGCTGACAGATAGTAACAAATTTTTGTCATAATAACCAGAGGAAAAGAGATTCTTCATGCCATTACTAATCTTGTGAACCCTTTCATTTCATTATTTTAGCAGACACCCATAAGAGATATCCTGGCCTCTGGTTTCATAGTTTGTTTATGATATGTATGTGGAAAGCTCCATGTTATTGAATCATGCACAGCCCTGACCTCTGCTGCTGAGAATCCCTAAAGGACACTAAGCCATTTGAATATTGCTACTGCCCAATTTACACTATTCTTATTTCTATTCTACAAAAAAGGAAATCACCATCAATGTTGCATGGCTTCCTACTATCTCAACATGCACACAATACAGGACCTTTTGAAGAAGACAGCAATAATATGCCAAGAGAGAGAAAATAGAAATACTAGATTCTTTGACATATTAGCTCATTTTTCACACAACAGGTATTCCTTTCTGAGGTTTTTAAACAGTGATATTAAGATCCTTACTGGAAGCCGTGAAATAGCACAGTAATTTGAAAAGATTTAGAAGTGGAAGTTGAAAGGAGAGGCAGCCACAACACACCACAAGTCTCAGGCTCTCACACAGGCAAAATTCTGAAGACAGTTACACCCTGGAAAATATTCTGACACTGACCAGCTGGAAGCACCCTGAGCATGAGGGTAGGAGAGCTGGCACAGAAGGGTACAGGGACAACATGGAATGGCTGCATCACAATCTGAAGACCTGGGCTCAAGTCCCACCAGATCTTGGGCAGGACAATTGGGGTTCGGCTATGGCTATTTCCCTTGGTCATGGGGAAAGTTAGCAAAACATAAATGTCCCTACTATCAGTTAATGGTCTTTTTGTCTAGAGCTTGTTTGCTCTATTACACAGAGTTCATCACAAGCTTAAGCAAGGTTCATCCACTAGCACAAAAGTAAATAACATGAACTGCCAAGTGGGCAATGGCAAATATTCCCAAGGTGGGCCTGACACACACTCCAATACTTTAAGCTTTAAGCTAAAATCTGGCACCACTGCTTAAGCATGAACAGAACCGACATGAACCACTGGTCAGAAAGGAAGACAACGCAAGTATAAGAGCAGTCTAGAGATTAGTGCAAGACCCCTGTTCAGGGTGCAATGTTTTAGGGCTTTTTTTTAATGCCTCCAAGGTGCCAGAAACTTCAAAAAAGTTTGAAAGAAGGAAGCGCAAGGCAGTAAAGCTGATTGATTTAAGACTCCTGGTTACTAAAAGTAATGAACAGTAGGAAAGTCATTGCTCAACACAGGAGGCAGGTGTAACAGCTACAATCCAGGGGTAGGTCAGAAAAGGCCTGATTGATGCTTTTTTAAATCTGGAGGAGAAAAAACAATATTAAGATAAAGAATATTCCCTGAGAAGGTTATTAAACAGATGGAGCCAGGCTCTTTACTGTGTTCTTGATGGGAGACAACAGCTATAATTTGAAAAAAAAAAACAAAACCAAAAAAAGAGTTTCAGATTGGGTATAGAGAAAATTTTTTTTGCCACAAAGGTGGCCAAGCAGTGGAATAGGTTGCCCAGAGAAGTTTTGCCACCACCCTCCTTCAAGGTTTTCAAGACCAGAGCAGAAAAAGCTCTATGCAACCTGGTTTGTTCTCACAGCTGACCCTGTGTTGAGCAGGAGGTTGAACTAGAGACCTCCTGAGGCCCCTTCCAATGTGATTTATCCTATGATTCTAGGATCTGCCAAAAATAACAGAGAGATATTTATAGAAAAACAATCCATGCATAGAAAAGATCAATGAATAATTCAGGCAAAGAGAAGGTGCATATAAAAGGAAGAGGAAGGATTTACATGTAGCTCTTTCAGATGCATATGGATACATATTAATTTGCTTTGCAATGTATAAAGGTGTCTACTTGGAGGGGAAATGCTACCATATTTGTGAAGAAAAAAAATAAAATTACAATAGTCTCTCATCAAAATTGTCTTAGTACAATAACCTCCTTAGGAGTGTTTATGATGGATATATTACCCAGACTACTTTTACTTCTTTCTCCAGAGAGCAACACTTATTTATTTGTTTTATATCAGGGAAAATTGACAAGTTTCAATACTAAACTGAATGAATGCTACAAATCTTCATTCTATGTCAACAAAAAGTAAAAATGAGGAAAACTCTGTCCTTTTCACTCCTCAAAAAATTAGGAGCTATTTTCTGTCCTTGCAATATTTACCAGCTTTTGTCTTCTCTATCTTTTTCTCCTTGTGTCCCTTTCACTCAGTGGGTAAAAGGCAAGTTACACATTGTTGTCCTGTGATTCATCCCAAATGCAAAATTACCCTTTTAGTATGACATGTGGTGTTAATCACCATCTTCCTCTCACTTGATGTCAGAGTTGGCAATTTTCTAGCATCTTCACTGTGTAGCCATGTGTACATCATTTCCCATTTCTTCATTGCATCCAAGTGTGGGTAGCAACTGCAACTAAACTAACCTGTTTCAAGAGATGTTTTTTTTTCCTTTTTACATACTCAGAACCTCGTTTTTAGACAGTCGGATAGATTAAACTACTCTCAATCCCAATGGATATAAATCAATGCATCATTTAATATATGGAGGGGTTGTCTGCTTTTCTTCATCCATGTCACTATATTCCTCTCAGCTATTTATTTATATGAGGGGAAAGCCAAGTACATTTTTCCACCCCCTGCCAATAAACTGATTGTTCTTTGGCTCAAGCTGTTCAATATATTCCAGACTAGAGCACGGAACTTATTTGTCCTCAACAGCTTGGCAATGTTCTGATATGTTAAACAGATGCTGTGTTTTACACCCAATTCATAACTACTTATCACTGGTGGACTTAAAGATCATGTACATTAGCTCTTCTTGGCTCCCAGAGGTCAAGATGCACATTAAAATGCCTCATTTGTTCCTCCTCTGTGTTTATGCTGTGTGCCAATTCTATTAGAAAACTTTCTTTAGCTCCATTTGCAGCTTTAGGACTTGCGTGTGATTCTTGGAGTAGGTTCTTCTGAGCCCCTGAAGTTTCACAGACAATACCACTACAAAATTCCTTGTACAGTATGTATCAGTTCTCACCAGGAAGCAAACTCAATGAGAGCTGTGAAAACTGTAAACAAGTAACTCCAATATATGACAAATTCGTAAAGGAAATTCTCAATCTCACAAAAGTGTTTAGTTCTTGGACAACTGTCTATGCAATGACTCCCTAGTTCTACAGCAAATATATATCAGTGTCCCTGTAGCACCAAGCATAAATGAAAAATCTATTCTGACTTCGTAAATATTTTCCTAAAATAAACTCCAACTTCTAGAGTTGCATGCTGTTAGATACTACCTATGTGCCACCCATTCACTCATTCTTCAATTACACAACTGCACCCCCCGTACCCACACCTGCATTCTAATCAACTTACACACCATTCACTCAATTAATAAACAAAATAGATATTCCATAATAGAATACTTCAGCCTAGAAAGTGATATATTTACACAACACAGGACAGTATGAACATGTAAAATATTTGCATGAACATTAATGCATACCCACTGCAGTGAAACATGGCATAGAATGAGAAAGGATAATGATTCACTATCAGGCTTAGGTTAAAATCCCAGTTGTTACAAAGTCACCCCCATAGAGACGTTTACATGGGAAATTTACAATGTGGATATTGTTGATAATGAAGGTGCACAGCAAAAAGATAATATGAAAGAGACTGAGGAGTATACAGTAGGAAAAAGGCAGGCACTAATAAAATATGGTGTATAAATATATAGCATAAAAAATGTACATGTGGTAGTAAAGATTCACTAACTTCTAATGAAATAGCTATAGTTAAATGATAAGTACAATTCTGTAGAAAACTTCTTTCAAGCACATAGTGACAAGTACTATAGCACTCACGTGATTTTAGCAACAAAAGAATCAAATGAAAAAGTAGTCTCAGATAAACATGGATTTTTTTCCAAGCTTTCACACTAAACCTTCAAAGCAAAAAGAACAGCAGACATGTCTGCACCATACAGAAGCTTTTCAGTTGTCACTTTGCATAATTGAAATAGGATAATACTATCTTGTGGCCATCCTCCTCCTTGTCAGTGGCCCTGTGAGCAGCTGTACATAACAGATAGAAGAGGCAATGACAAAAGACAATGTACATGGCCAGCCTGAGAGACAAGAACAGAAAATAGAGACCACCTATAATAACTTTTATTCCCTCTTAAAGAAAAAAAGAGAAAAAACTGATTCCTCTGCTAAAGTTTTTTAAAATTATTAGTGATAGAACTGATTTATAAAGCCTAGAATGTTTCAGGTGTGGTAGGAAGTAAGGTCAATAAAATTTTTGACCTTGAGTGATGCCAAATAATAAAGGCAACATCTTTGTGTAAATAATAAACTATCATTGGAAAGAACAGAACATACAAATAAAGATACACATATAGTAATTTGATAGAGAGCTGTTTGGCTCATCTTTTCTCCAAATGTTCCAGCATTAGCTAGTAAAGAGTAATTTGATACCAGGCTACTGCCAGCTTTTCATTACTGTTATTTTAATCTCTTTCTGTGCAAGCACGATCTCCTATTTTGTAGCTGTCAGATGTGTTAGGAAAATAAGTAAAAACTTGCTCATGCATGTTGAGCTTTACATTTCAGTGTAGACAATATGTTCCAACAACATATACTTGACAAGGAATTATATTCTTTATGGTTTTCAGGGGTCTCATTCATATAACACTTCCTTTAAAATGCATCTGCATAGTGTCAATTGTACACTGAAAAAACATGTAGAGAACATACATTTACAAGGTAGTAGTAAATTAATAATTTTAAATCCAAAACCAAAGGGACTACAACAGATTTTTTATGCCAATGGCTTCACATCTGCATATTTGCTGTCCCAAAATTCTTATTTATTATGTCAGAAAAGGCTGCATGAATCCAGACCTCTGTAACTTGCAGTAGCACTTGAATTTAGTCACAATTAAATTTAGCAAAGGTAATCATGCACCATGTTTCCAGCAATCCATGCTATCCTAAAAAGCTAACCTACACAGGTTCTATACTTTTATTGAGTTCCCTAATTTACCTGCCCCTGCCTGCAACTAAACCATACTGCACTTTCACTTAACACACTTTCAGCATAGCTAGGGTAAAATTGCCTCAGCATTAGGAAGCAGAAAACCAATTCCCATATTCAAGGAAAGTGAAATTTAGAAAGATAATGAACCTGGTTATCAAAATCCATGAACAATTTCACAACTGTAGGTCAAGAGCCCTAGATCAGACAGTGTCCTGGTTAGACTGTAGTTTGGTTGCCTCTGTCTTTCCTCTTACCCAGTTTTGTCTAAACTGGATACTGTGCCAAGTAAAGCCACATTTGTTTTTTTAAGCTGTCCTTGGTCCCTCTTTGCTGCCAATTGCTTCCTAACCTATGTCAAGCCCTGCAATTTCCCACTAATACTGACATCACCTGGTACTCCACCACAAACAGCAATATTGGGAATGCTGACCTATGAAGAATGCCATATGGCTGCAGATGTTTTTAAGTGCCATGTTGTCTAACCCATCTTGCAGTAAGCCAGATGCCATGGTAATTAAAAGCTGGATAACATCCAGAGGTTAGTGTATAGCACACTCCTGAAATTCTTCAATATGTAGAGATACTGTAATTTATTAATAATTAATTTTAGGAAAATAGATTTAATATGAGTTACAGCAACAGACACAAATATAAACTAGGATGTCCATTTACAGAGAGAAGTAACTATGGGTCATGCCCACAAACACATTGTTGGTCTCATTCACATTTAGATGTTCCCTAACGCTAGTGCAGTGAACATTCATGAAGTTGCATTTATTTTCACTCATCTTTTACTCATTGAATTCCAATTTTTTTGCCAGTAAGAAAGCCAAGTATGAACATTTATGCTTCACTGCACAAACATTTGTGCTAAACAAACCTCAAAGGGGTATGTCCTTTACCAAAGCAATCTCATTAAAAAATTTAAATGCATATTCAAAGGAAAACCTTCCCTAATATTTCTCCCTTAGCTATGGGAACACAGAAGATACATTATCCACAACTTTCAGTCAAGCATTTTTATGACCATCAAATTAAATTAAAAATATTTTGTAGTGGAAGATTCTGTACAGCAGCTCACAAACTTGACAAAAGTGAATATACTAGCCAACCTTCTTTTTTTTTATATTTCTTACAAAAGGCAAGGCATATCTTCTTTGCAAGCTCTAGAGAAAATATCCTTATTGATTATCAGTACATCTCCTTGAAGATTAAAATTACTAAACGTTTCTACATTACAGAACAATTTTCAACACCCTCAATAGATATCAAAAAGGATATGCTTACAAAGAGAGACTTTTTATTCCTCTCTAAAGACATGAAACATACAGGGAATGTACAGAGAATAATCCCATTTATCATAATTGGCTAACTATGCCCATCCTTCACTACACATCAACATGAAACATAGGCTTTTAATGTCATTCTAGGTTATGTGTTTGGACACAGCCACAGGAAAAGACAAATGACTATGATGATTGGACTGGTTTTGATTTTACTCGCTTATTTAACCTCTATCCATTGCATAAACATAACAGCAAGAGAAGCCTTCAGAGGATAGGTTGAGGGACAAATCTTGAAGACTGTTGAGCATTGTAGAAGGCTTTATTGAGTGAGCAACTAGTATGTCTCTGGGGAAAAAAATGCTCCTCTAGAAAAAGTAAGTTCAACTTAATTAGTAGATCAATGAGTATCATTATATTCTACTATGAAAAAGGACTGACTTTTTAGTCAGTCTAAGTTAAGTATATATATCAGTCTAAGTATAAGTTAGTTTGACCAGTTAAAGCACCACCAAGAACACTGAGTCCTTAAAATTGGCTTGGAGTTCTAGGAGTGGCTCCATATGAAATATTCAGTACTTTCAGCTGCCAAGTAGAAATTGTCTCTCTTGGGGTACTTTACACACTTCCACACAGGAAAATAATAATGCAACCATCCTATATCTGTGCATGATCCCCTTTATAAATGGAATGCCTAGGACCTAACCCATGTTATCTCAGAAAGTAATTGAACTTTGATCTCTTTTACTGATTTCTATAGAAATGTGAAGTGACTCTTCAAAACTAAAAGCTATTTTTTCAAGGAAACATATGACAAGAGGAAAAGGCTAAAAAGAAGTGCACAGGACCTATATGCAAGTTTTTCTTGCAAGTTTTTGGAGGCCTATTTGTTCTAAGTACCTACCATAATTGGGAACAGATGAAATGGCTGTCCAGAAGCCTTTGTCTTAACCTGATTTAATAAGTGTGCATTCCTCTGAGCTCACAGGCATTGGTTCATTCTTTTCAAAGTTTCTTTGTCTGTTCTGGGAATTTGGAGTCTGTCCAATCTGATTAGTTCATCAATAAAGGTATAGAGGACAAAAGTACACTGCTACAAAAGAGTTTGCTGTTCATTCAGGAGCTTTGGTTATGTTACTATCATTGCCACCTTCATGCAGGTCTCCTTCAGAACTAATTTACTAGTTTTACTTCTGTAGCTGAGAGTATGGAAAAAAAAACCAGGCATGCACCAATAGTGTTAATTAGAAATAAACACAACATGCCCCAATGGCCACAAGCTGCTTGCAGAAAAGGATATGGGTGAGGATGACTGAGTATTGTACTGTCAGTTTTCTAAAGAAGGAAACATCTCATTAGAGTCAGCCAGTGGCATTCTGGCCCTGTGGAGTCAACATCCTGACGCTGCCATAGGTTTTACTCTTTTCTGCAACTCAGGGCAAAGACAAACAGCACAAGCATGGAGGAGACAAGTGCAGTCATGAGATGAGCTGCTCCAATACTGTGGTAACAGAAATCAGACAACTGTCAGAGAGATGTTTTCCTGGACAGAAAATAGTATCTTCTCTAATACATAGGAGGATCTTTAAGGAGAATATTAGCTAAATATAAAAATAATTAATCTCCCTTTGAACTAAAAGCAGGATTTAATCATTTACTAAAGGGTATAAGTCTGCCTGGTATAAGAACAAAATGATAGAGCATCAACTTTCCAGTGTTAACACTGAAATTTGGCTGTGCAAAGTTCATCGTACAACCTAAAAACTGCAGTAATAAGAATAAAGAACAGTCTTTCAGAACTGTTTCAGATCACAATTCACATGTGCAGATGATGAGATCATGCTAGCCCTATGGTTTGTGGCAAGAGCATGACAGTAACCAAGACAACAGCACAAATGCTTCCTGAAAATTCCTCTTGTTAGAGTGTAGAGGACATGGTGACCAGCCTATTCTTCCCTTCAGACAAAGCCTAGTCATCTATATTAACACAAGATCTCATTAAGACTAAAGCTTGTCTCAGCTAATTAACATTAATTCTTGCTTTTATCATGCTCAGTTTTAGTCAGCTGGTGCATGATTAGAGGCTCAAATGGGGGAGCAAAGAATCCATAAGTTGCACCTCAACACTCAACAGAAGCAAATCTCAACACATTCCCTGGGGGAAACTGGACAGAGTAGAAATATGTGTACAAGAATGGGCCCCTACAAATACATTGACCTACCACTGATACTTTTCTGCTGCACTATGTTGTAATCAACAGAGCGCTTAAGCATACCCATGCTTAGTCCCCTTTATTTCTGTTAGATCTAAATATATAGTTAAGTTTTCCAAGTTTGTAGATCAGCATTGCATTTGAAATTGGTTGCCTTCTTTATAGGAAAGGATGAAGCAACTCTTTCATATTAACCAGTCTTGAACTGTAGCAACTCCAGCACAACCTGAACGCATTTCTAAACTTTGAAATAGTTTTCATTAAATTCCAGGGCGCATCTGCACTTATTGCTTTCTAGTCAGTTGAATGCTTACCTATACAAAACCTTCTAAGTTATGTTCATCATTACTTTCAGGTTCATAGCTGCTCTAGCTTCCCTAACAGCATCAGAATGACCTCATTCTTCATATTCACTTGTTCTTTCCACAAATAAATTGTCACATAAGTTCATTTCAAAGAGGTGTCTTCCTTTGGTAAGTGTCATAACACGTCAGTCACTCAAACCTGTGATGGTCTTCAGCTACCTAATTCTTCTTGGGCTATCTCAGTGCACACCTTCCCTTTGCACTTACCCACAAGCTCAATCGAAAGGTTACTGAAGTAAAAAGGGCTTAAGAGAGCCTTTTTCCTTTTCAGCATCCTTTAGGATGAGCTATCCTTTCTAAGTTTGTGATACAAAAAATTACATTCAAGTAAATATGTTTCTGTCTACTCTGCTGATCAGTCATTAACAAAGGCAAACTAATTCTTCCTTTTTGAAAATGTAGGTGCTAGCTGGAGTGAGCATAAAAATAATTCTAATAATTATTTTGCAATATTTTTGCCATTATCTTTTGTTTAATAAACCTCAGCACCGGAACAGGACTTATTTTAAGAAGAAGGGCTTCTTCTTAGGCACTCGAAATTTACCACAGGCATGTGCACTGAAAAGACACCATAAGTTTGGGACTCAGTTCTTACTCTGAGTTGTATATTTTATTGAGTCACTGTGATAACCCAGACATAGGGAACAAAATACCAAACTTCAATTTTTTTTATAAAATCATTTCCCTTTATAGTGATTAAATTTCTTTATCAAGAGCTAATGAATATATTACAAAATTTCACAACTGAACCTACTTTTTTTCCTCAAAATTCATGTTTATTGCGTGCTAAGCTACATCTGAGCTACTGAAGTACATTTGGTCATATGATTTCGAGAATTTCTCAAAAACATCTGAAAAATACCTATATTCTCACAGCAGGTTTTATTGTAGAAATCTTATCCCCATTTTATAAGATGGTGAAAAGAGCCAAAATTGAGGTTAACTAAGAGGGCATCCACTGGGGGAATCACATTGTTGCTATTGTAACTGCACAGCCATTCTTTTTTCCTCCTTTTATTTAAAAATCAAATAAACTTTTAAACAGCAAAAAATTCTGGGCATAGAGCATTGCAAGATTGCAAACTATTAGATTACTGCATCCTTGTGCTTTCTGCCCTGTGATGGATTTAGGGAGATGCCACTCGGTTATAAACAATCATACCAGTTCATTGGATGATAAAACAGAGTATATTCTTATTTAGCCAAGAAACCTGTTCCTCATTTTAATTTTATTGTTTTCTGTGATACTATTCTGCTGCATTGCAATTAAATTAAAAGGCCTAACTGGCAGACAAAGCACAAGAAGTTATTGTACTGATATAACCTATTCTGGGAATTTAAAAGACCAAGACTTTCTCAGCGTGCTGCGAGCTTCCACAAGGAAATCATCTACAGTTCCTTCTGTAATGAAAATTTGCATATCAAATACTCATTAACACTGGAAGTGGAGTCAAATATCAGATAGGATATGAAGAATCCTAACTTTTAGAAATTTAATAAATTAGGATTTCTCAAAGAGAATATAACACAAAACAAATACAAATTTCTAACATGCATGAAATATCTTAGAGAATCAACTGCCCCCTCTTCTCTTTCTCGTTTCAATGTGCTCTTCCCTAATGTATCCAAACTGCACAAAATCAAATCTATATAATTTTAACTATCTTATTCTGTTGATTAAGTCTGCATGCACATTCTTTTATTATGATGATATTATGATATTGCAAAAGTTCCAATGCTGTCAACCATTTACCTAAGCTAAATTAAATTTGAGTATATGGAAAATACAAATCTTAGCCTGCCTCCATTAATGTTTTTTAAGGATACTCCAGTTATTAACAAATTTGTAGACATATTAATACTAACAAAGTCACAGGCTTGTATTATATTATTAATAGAATCATCTTCCTTTTCTTGCATTAACATTGAAACCATTAGACACCTGATTGTCAGACTGAATTCTCTTCTGCTCTTCAGCTGACTTAAACTGACTCTTTCTAGTTGTTATTGCTGAAACGCTCCACATACAATCTGTAATACTGCCAGCCTTATTTGAGATTTTATAATGGAAAGTTCTGATTTTTAGATTCTGAAACGTACAGATGCATCAATATAAGATCTTTTCTACATGCAGGTTCAAAATACAATTTACTAACAGCCACTTAAGAAGGTTGTGTATGTGGACAACTATAAATAAAAATTTTATATTTATATATATTTTACATGTATCTAGTCTTCATTTGGCAACTGGTGTACTAAGAAATACGTGCTTAATATTTTAGCTCTGTAACACCCAATTTACTATCACTGAACCATGTGTACTAGCTAAATGCAGGTTAACTTTCTCCAGATCAAGAACTGGCCATAACTATGAATAGTCAATTAACTACAATTAGCATGAATGGGTTTCTTGTCACTATAACTACTATAAATTCTCTGTTTATCTTTTACCTGAAGCACTAAATAGATTACAGAGAACACAGTAAGGAATTTCTGAAGGCAGCCAACAGCCAGCACAGCGTGTCACCCACAGCAGTAAATCATTATTCCTTATCACACGTATATACCCAACCACACTTCCATCTGTAAAGTACAGCTCAGACCTTTGAAGAGTCCCATGTTAACTGTGTAATGGTTTCCAAAGGGACCATTTGAGACAATCTGGGCTAGATTTGTCAGAGTAATGTCAGGGAATCTAAACACACCAGACCCTAACGTAGCACCCCTCATTCCTCCTGGAAGTGGATTCTGCAGAGCTACACTGGTACCTTTTATTCCTGCCTTTGCAAACCCCATGCTGTAGAGATGTCTATGCGTGAAAAGCATCTACTCCACACTTTTATTCTTCATGATTCACAGAATTTAAAGATCCCCTATGCTCCTCACGATCCCCTACTTTTTCCAAGAAATAGAGAAACGTGCATTTTTCACCTAGTGACAAATTCCCTGCTAAAGCAATGGTAAAGGGGGATTAAAGAATGGCACATCATTTCTAAATTACATCATTAGTGTACAAAGAATGACTCAATATTCTCTGCTTCTGAGACAACACATACAACAATACACCTACTGGAATGGTTTCAAAACCTTTCAAAACCTCTTTGCTTTAGTCATTTTCTCACAGATAGCACAGGCATGTCAGCTGTTTTGAAGCCTAGGATAAGTACAGTTCACTTCAATGACCATCTACCAGTACCATTATACAGGCTAAGTGCTGCAACAGACCAGAGATTTTTGGCAACAGAAACTAGAACTTTTAACAAGAATTTTCTAGTAAAAAACCCTCATTTTACAACTGTTGTGGTTTAGCCCCATCCAGCAGCCAAGCCCCACACAACCACCTATTCACTCCCCCACCAGCAGGATCAGGGAAAGAATCAGAAAGGTAAAAGCTAGAAAACTCATGGTTTGAGATAAAGACAGTTTAATAGGGAAACCAAAAGCCGCACATTCAACCAAAGCAAAACCAAGAATTCATTCACTGCTTCCCATGGTCAGGCAGATGTTCAGCCACCTCCAGGAGAGCAGGGCCCCATCACACGTAATGGTGACTTGGGAAGACAAATGCCATCACTCCAAGCCTCTCCCCCCTCCCCATTTTTCTTTCCCCCATTTTTATATACGGAGCATGTTGCCATATGGTCTGGAATATCCCTCTGGTCAGCTGGGGTCACTTGTCCCCTGCCTGTGTCTCCTCCCAACCTCCCAAGCACCCCCAACTTCCTTGCCAGTGTAGCAGTACGACAAGCAGAAAAGGCCTTGGCTCTGTGTAAGCCCTGCTCAGCAATAACAAAAACATTTCTATCATTGTGTTCAGCACAATTCCAAAACACAGCCCCATAACAGCTACTGTGAAGAAAATTAACTCTACCCCAGCCAAAACCAGTGCAACAACAGTGTGAAGTCCTCAAACGCCCATGAACTCATGATAATTATTTTATTCAATAATATACCAACCATTTTGTAGGTCTATATATTGTCCTTCACATGTAACAACTTTTTGAATCAATATGCTATTAGAGTGTCAAAAATAGTTTAAGGATCAATGAGCTGTAACTCTCACGTTGCTGTAAAATCTTTATTTTTTCAATCAACTGTAAGCTGACTATTTCCTTTACTTGTTTTATTTCTTTTCCTTATACCATAGACCTTCCTCTGATATGATGCTCACTCATGGTCCAAAACCAACAGGAATGTCTATGTCAGCTATAACAGATGAACTGTATAGTCATTTACTCTTCGCTATGTGCCAGTTATTTACGCTCCCATCCTAATTCTTCCCCCAGCTTTTATAGAAATGCCATTAGCTAATATTTGAAAAGTCACCTTGCTTCCAAGCTCCGGCCTTCATCAACAGCCTATACCTCAAAAAAGGAAAAAAAGTCCTTTGATATCAAGTGCTTCTATTATTGCAGAAGTTATTAACAGGGCTGACGAAGCTACCTGTTCATTGTCACAGGCGCTGCCTTTCTGAGGAATGCTGTGCACTGCTGCAAGATGTGAATAAGAAGTGTG
Organism: Margarornis squamiger; assembly: GCA_035222235.1. Taxonomy (NCBI): domain Eukaryota; kingdom Metazoa; phylum Chordata; class Aves; order Passeriformes; family Furnariidae; genus Margarornis; species Margarornis squamiger. The sequence continues at coordinate 10,551,040 of JAWWTY010000158.1, forward strand.
GAGGAGCATATTGCCATGGAAATACTTACAAATGCCTTCATTTCTGAGTCACACTACCACAGGGAGTTTCCAGCTTGCTGGGAATGACTCAAGTGTTTATTGCCCAATTGCAAATTAAATCCCAATTATGTCTGGATTCTGAAAGTATCCCCTTTTCTCATAAGTTTCTCTCAAGTTGAGCTCCACAGCTCCTCCTCATGAAACTATTGTCTTTATTGGTTTTGCTTTTCTGTTCTTTTCTCTAAAGAGATCTGATAGAAGGCAACTTCAAATACAGATTGTTAGAGTAAAACCAACCCTTTTCCCCAGGTACCTTTGGATGCTAACAAAGATCAAAATTTTTCAGAAGTGTTCCCTGCTCTTCAGTTTCTACATGGACATTTACAATCAGACCATCGTGAAAAACTATCATTCCCTTTCAACACATACATTAACTGTAGGGCATTGGTGTGAAGCTCCATTTAGTTCCTTCATCCCTTCAATGCAAATTTATCATTTTATTGGGCCATAAGTTACCAGGTGGCATTTGAGAGTTATTTGTTTTCTGTGCAGTAAATTTTGCAAAACTAATGCACACTTCATACATTTTCTCATCTAATATGCTGTCAGTTTCCTGGTCTTTCTGAATGATCCAGGCTCACTGGGCACTAAGTATTACATTTTAGACTTATCATATGGATCTGCCCAATAGAATCCTCTTTTGTTTTCAAGTCTATGGAAGTTAAGTCTTAGCCTTTACAAATATTTTGTCTTTATCAGCATAATTTCATTATTTTTTTTAAGTAAGGTGTAGATTCTCCTCACTTGGTAAGAGCAAACTGGCAAATTATCTTTAATATGAAGGAAGAATGACAACATAAAGGCTAATCCTTTGCAGACAGTAATGATTTGTAGGACAAACTTGCAATTTAACTGTGGCTGTCAAGACTACATTATGAGTTGCTAAGCAGAGCCTTCTCAGTCTGTCCTTTGGACAAGCTGTAATAAGTTACATAACTTATGAATAAGTCCTTTAAGCAACAAAAAAAATGACAATTCAAAGAACAGCATTCTGTCACCTTTACAAGATTATTCACACTTCACCTCAACTTAGAGTCCCTGGATGCTATCAAAGCAATTATAATTGGAACACAGTAGCTGTCATTAGGAAAAGCAGAACTGCATGTTATTGATCCACCCATGCCTTTGTCCTATCCCTTCACTGCCAACCTGTCCCCTTCTCTTAAGAGTGCTGTTGGTGATAAAATACTTGTTCACTTAATTACTTGCACTAATGATAAACCTCAAGCTTCAAAACATGCAACAAAGACAAGAGACTAATTAGGTATTGAGTTGTATTTATCAGATTAAGTTTAGTTAATCCATGATTGTTCCCATTTAATTATTTCATCTTTTCTTCTTCAATGGAGTTACCATCCAATGAAAAAAGTCATCTTTTAACCCCAGTATAGTCAGCCATTTTAGGATGTTATCTTTGGGAGATGTGTGGAAGATATAAAGCTGAAATGTTTTCAAGACAAATTAGAGGGGCAACAAGATTATGGTGTTCTCAAGAAAGTTGAATCTCCCCCTGATCAAAAGGGAAAAGCACAGGCATAAGGAAAAATATTATTTCTTTTAAAATTTAGTAATGCATTATCTGTCTTATAAAATTATTAGAACTTATTGATATATTTTCAGTTCTCTATAGAACCATGTCAAAGCTTAAGTCTTAACTACACTGCAAAACTGTGAAACCATGATGTGAAGACTTCACTGCTGTGACAATGGCATCTCCATTCTCTTCTTGTTCAGTGTTGCAAAGTTACCTGTAACACACCTCATCCTTATGACATTTTTAATACAACCAAAATGCTGAGACTTTCAGAAGCAAAGATATTCAGGTTCCTGCAAAATCATTCATTGCAAATGAATGCATAGCTTTGTAACAATGGGTAAAACTCCTTCCACAAGAAGCAACAAGATTCCCACTTAGTCACTAACCTCAGATTTCCTCTAATACTTGGCTACTCACAGAATTCCCACTAGTTCACAGAGAATGTTTTTCCTTGAAAGAAAATCTACTGCAGAATGGCTTCCAGCCGAAAGCGTGGGCCACACCAGGCCAGCTTATCCATTTTTCAAACCTATACTGTCCTCCAGATGCATCCTTTAAGCATTGCACTGTTTACATAACCCTGTGTTCTGAGGCATAAAACGCATACTCTTAATTTCAGGTGACAAAAGCAGCACACTGGCAGCCCTACAACTCTGCCATTTTAAACATTTGGAATGTAAATAATTAAATTTAAATGAAATTGTAATGATAATGAAGTCAGAAGTACCATACAGTACCCACTAGTAAACTAGATTGAGGGCTTTAGATCAATCCAAGGGAACTGGATTTAAGCATTGTGTGGAAGAGCTTCCTGTACCATCAGGCTGGGAGATCATTCCTTGAAGGAGTACCATTTGTCAGTAAAGATGTAGGTTTGGTTATACATTTGCTTGATGCTGTCCTTGACTTGAGTTTTTTTGCCTACCAGTAGCAGGGGAATTGCTCTGACTATGAAGAAATAAGGGTTTTATAAGAATCAATAAGAATTATTGGTTCTACATCATACACAGATTTAGGAATTAGCTGCAAGTCTGTCATCTGCTGAAAACACCCATTAAAATAAAAGGGAAAGGGAAAAATTATGAACTAAAAGAGAAAAAATGGAAAGAGTAACAAGGGAAGAACAAAAATTAAACAGGGCTGGACTGTGCTAATCTGCTGTATGTTCATGTGCCATTGTTTCCCATGAAATACATATCAGCCCTATTTACAGCACCAGCTTTCTAAGAGTCCACATGATGTGATATACAAAAAACAATCTTGTGTTTATTCATGCTGACATGGAAATAAATATTCTTTCTTATTTTTTTCTGCCACCTTAGAGGAGTAGTTCACAGTACTATGTTAATAATATCTTAAATGGAAAAAGATAATCCCCCTTTAAAACAAATAGATCTTTCTCATATAATAGTCTCTGCAAGACTAGGAAGCAATAAGTCCCTTCATATAAGAATAGAGACTTAAATTACAATGGAAATAGATTATATGAAAAAAAACCAACCTGTCATATGTGACTACAAAAACATTTTCACAGTTAAAGAAGAAAACACAAGAAAGGTATCAATGAGGAAGACTCTAAAGCACTTGGAACTACATCAGTATTCAAAAAACACCATTATCTTTTTTCTCTGGAAAAACAGCAGCCCGAATAACTGAGAGCTCTGACAGGAATAAGCTACCCAAAGTGAACATGCATACACCTGTGAACAGCAATGGTCTGTGTGAGTGCTCTTTGCTCAAGTAAAGCCAACCACAAGAAATTAGCCATCAGTAAAAAAAAGTTAGTTCAATTCAAAGTCCTTCCTTTTCCTTGGATTAAGAACACATACACGACCAGCCATCAGGCATCAACTCACTTCCGTCTTTATTTGCATGTCTGCACTTTATCCCACTGAATTGGATAGATGGAAAAACCCCCAATTAATAAAATGTGATAGGAGCAAAAAGGATCTTGAAAAAAAAAAAAGGTTAATGAGTTGAAAATGGAGCATGGTTCCTACTTTAGACTTCTTTAAATGTGTTTTGTGCAGTGCAGTGAAATCAGGCAGATGGAATTTCAATTCCTTAGACCGTATTTTCTTTCTGATTAAATGTTTTAACTGTCCCTATCACAGAAATAGCTCTTTTCAGGAGCTGCCCTACTTTAGGCATAATATGCATATGTGGCTTTCTAGAAAACCAACACCACTTCCTTTACCTAAATTTGTTGCTATAAACAAACCCATCAAACACTGACTGAAATTTTTTCTGAGTTATAATCTTTTGGGGTTTTGCACAATATCCTTTCACCTATCCTGTTTTATAGTCATACTAGCATAATTAATACACTTTTTTGGCCTGACAACAATAGGGATTCCTTAGAGTTCATAAAATACAGCAAAAAATCACCTCTCATCAGCAAACATTTTAGAAACCTTAATGGATATTTCTGTGGAAACAAAAAAATAAGGTTTGACTGTAACTAACAGACATGTTAGAGGGTATGCCTTAAAAAGACTGCCTACAACAATTTGAGTAAAACTCATGAGAGTTAAAAAAAAGAAACAAAATCAATCCCATACCAAAAAAAACTCCCCTCTAAGAATTTGGTCATAATAAACTTAGGCAACAAATCAAAAACTGCAAAAAAAGGATTCAAAATAATTTTGTGTCTCACGACCAAAGCTGTAGGGAACAGTTTACCAGAAATTCAAAGTCTGGTTGAATAAGCCCCTAAAAGCTCACTTGGAAAAGCTTGAAAACGTACTGGCATTTTCCCATCAGGCATGGGATGAAAAGCAAACCTGAGAGCTGCCAATATTTATCTCTCTGCTTTTCGAGACTGTCTTTTTTATCTGTGGAGGAAACCAGTTGGGGAGGGGAGAGGCAGAAAGGCTTTATGAAACCAGAACAAACACTTTACATTTCCATTTTTTTTTCCTCACAAAGATCTCCCTGCTGACAGTAATTAAAATTTTTTTAAGGTTATGCACTTGGAGAGTTTGGGGTTTTTTTTCTTTCTTAAATAGCTTATTCACCATGTGACAGATTCTGTTCTGCTCAGTGCATTAAATACAGCAGGAGAGGGAGAAAAAACTTACAGGAAGGTGCTCTTGCTGGGGGTCCAAGCATAAGGATAGGAGCATAACTTGAAAGTCAGAAATATTTGAAAATATTGAAATATGCAGTCATGACATGGCTCAAAAACACTGCACAGCCTGATAGCCCTTGCTTAACTCCTCATAGTTCATGGAGGACACCTGAAGGGACTGTATAGCATACCCAGGCACCAGCTCCATCAACTCCAGAGCACGCTTCCGCAATGCAAAGGCTCTAACACACAAGCTGTAGCACATCCTACTAGAACAGATTAAAACACTACTACCCAGATGCCCTTCCTGTTTCTCTGCCCTCTCACGCAGTAGCTTTACAAGAATGGTACTTGCATAAATAGTGAAACATCCCTCATTTATGCCAAATCAGATCCTCTTAACAGATTGATCCTGCAGGCTGTTCTACACAAGCCACTCCCCACTGACCTACCCACCCCCACATAACTGGTAGCAATATCAAGGCATTCTACTCTAGATTCCGTGCACAAAATATTTCTGTTTATACAACAGGATGGATATTGACCAAGAAAAGGTGAACTCTAACCATGACAAAGTGACAAAGTTTACTAGCTGTTTACTTAGGGGGATTTCTGATTAGAAAAACTAGATGACTCTGTGTCTGTGCTAACCACCAAGAATTTAAACTGGTGACTGGAGTACCTTAAAAAGACAACGAATAGAGGGATGTTTGGAATAACTATTAAAAATCCTCCAACCAACAGTCTGATGTTTCTCGAAGTTTTCCAAGACTGCATAACTTGGCCGAAAAATCTTGTGAGAAAATGTTACTATTGTCACTGTACGTATTAATTTTCATTTCGTATAAAGAGATCCATAAAATCCCTGATCTGCTGCAAAGCAGAATCAAACACAGCTTGGTTAATGTGTCACCATACACATCATCACCACCACTGCACATACCACAAAAATTAAGGTTTCTCTCTAAAACATGCTTTGATCAAACCAACACAGGTGACAGATGAATGTTACTCTGTCCTAATTTAGAACACATCAACTGGAAAGACAATTTTCTGCTTATTGTTGTGTCTGAACAGAGCTCACCAAAACCTATGTCAAGATACAGGCATCATTTGAAGGCAGAGTTTTTCATGGCTAAATAATTAAATATCAACACACACCTTGGAAGAGGTGCAACTGAACCCTCCATTAGATGGTTACTGAAAGGCACGATGAGGTCTTGACAGACTCAAATAATAATCCATTGTAGTTCACAGAGTTAAATCTGGATTTTTCTACAGATTTTGATAAGCAAAACTCCATTTTAATTAATGTTAATTGATTAATTAATTGAATGTTTTTAAAAACAATTCTTAGATTTCTCAAATAAAAGTTATGAGCGATACAATCTGTAATTTTAAATTTAATTTAATCTGCAACCTTTCAGGTATGCAAAAAGTATCACTGAAATACAGGAAAAATACTTTAAAGTAAATTTACATTTTTTTTCTTATCTATTGTATCAAAAAATGGTGAATGCCTAACCATGTAATCAAACTAAGCTATCTTCCACACAGGTTTTCATTTCACCATCAGTATCACCTATGTCGTAATGCCCAAGAACTGCTCAAACACTAGCACAGAACATGCTTATCAGGTCCAAACTCCTCCATGAAAACAGCTTTTCCTTGGTTGCCTTTTATATAAAATTTTCCATTACCTTTTCTACACATAAATTAGGCTGTGATTTACATGTGTAACATAATTCTGTAAATGGGGAAGCAATCCCTATTAGAAATAGTCACAAATATTCAATGGAATGAGTGCAAAATGAAACAGAGGCTCTAAAGCCTCGCTCATTGTTACAATTAAAACAGCAGCAAACACACTACTTATATTTCTTATCATTCAGCAAATACTGATTTAACAGACCCTTTTTTCTGTTTGTCAGGTATCAATGACTTCTATTATAAATTCTTGAGGAATTTCCAGGAAATTTAACTAGTTTCTTTAACTCTTATTAATTTGTGAGAGCATGATAGGAGAGAGAAACAGAGTGGAAAGCTGCAAAAAACCATCACACCTAATCTTAACTGGTAGTACAGCCCTGAAATTTAATAGGAAAATTTTTAGGCTGAACAATGGATCAGAGGGAATTGGAGCTGAGAGAGGAGAAGGGCATGGAGGAAGAAAAAAGCTTGATTTCTAGTATTGTGTCAATTATCTGTGAATCAACTGCATAGATTTAGCTTTTCTTTCCTTTTTTTTTTCAATTTTAGCTGAAACAGTAAAAAAAATAAAAAATGAAAAGATAACAACAAACCAAAATGAAAACAGATTGTTACAAAATTAATTATGTTACAGTCTAAGTTGGAAAACATCTTACCCTAGAGAGATCTATCTTGGGTTTGAAAAATGAGTTTCACCATGTACTTTTCTAAATTACTTCACCCCTAACAATCTAGTCACATTGACATGCCACAAAGTATTAAGGAATTCATCTTTGGGTCTTAACCTCTTCTTTGGGGGGGAGGGGGGAAGTCAAACAGATAAAGGGAAATTAATATCTTTTTTGTCAGCAGAATACAGAACTTCTTACTTAAGTAATAAGCAAAAATCCAGCAAGCTTCTCACGAAGATGAGTTCACTATTATTACCATAACACAAATGGGATAAAAGCTGGAAATATTGGGAATATGACTATTTTGTGATATTGTGAAGATACTCTGAGAAAGTCACAGTTTACTTGTTTTGGAGAAATTGCTTCAGCAGTTTAATGCAGAATTCCATTCTAGAGGGAAGTCAGCTAGTGTACAGTTATTAAAAAAAGGGAAAAGCAAATTAATTTAAAAAGAAACCAACACCAAATTCTAATCTTCCAGTGTGTAGATATGAATACTGAGAAGATTAAATAAATATATATTAAAAAAAAAAAATCACTGAAACATTTCAATAATGTTCCCAAATCATTTGTCTTTGACCAGCTGTTCTCTGTGTTTCACAATACAGTGGTTTATAATTCACGTTGAAAGACCATTTAATTACGAGAAGTGATCTGGGGGTTTGCTACACAGTCATCAGTGAAAAGAGATGTTGAGCAAATTAGGCAATCTCCTGGTTGTAATCAATCACGAACATGGATTACACAAAACGTCAGTCACAGAAGGCAGTTATTGAGAACCCCCCCAAATGACTGAAGTTGATTAGACACAAAAATTTTCAGTGCATTCAATGAAAGTCTTGAACATTCAGCAACTCAAAGGGTCAAGCCTCAGCTTTATGTAGACCAGTTTTCACATGTACATTACATCAACAGAAAAACTGCACTACAATTAGTACAATCAGTACAGACAAAAGGGAAAGGATATAACTAAGATTAATCAACACATTTTTGTGTAGCAATTTTTGTCAGTAATCTGCATCCATTTGTATTTTTGTTTCTTAAGAACTGCTCTAAGTGAGAGTAGAGGAAAATATCTGTTTTGTGAAGGCCACAATCAAATCTGATTCCATGTGCAAGACCCTTAGATAAGCTTATCCTCAGTACAGTCTGCAGGAAGTGATAAGAAGGACCTTGCTCCTCTCTGTTCAGATTCCTAGTCTATCACTACTTGTTTTGTGGAAATTAGCCCCTGATTAGATGGCTTGAGAAACAATTTCTAGGTAATGTGACCACACTAGCTATCAGATGCTATTTGTGTTCACATTATCAGGACTTACGTTTTCCTCAAGGTCTTTATAGATAAAAAAAATCAGCAGTATGACAGTCTAATAAAATTCAACAAATCAACCCAATCAACTATTTATAAACAGTGAGGTAACATTTCCTTTTTTCTGCAAAGCCTTTTCCTATTCCTCCCTGCACTGAGTAGAATTTAGACTGGAGCACAGATTATGCTGATTATATATAATGATATATATATATATATATATATATATGATATATATAATGATATATATATACAGATTATACTGGCATTTCTGTCTTATCTTTTTTTTCTCCTTTTTTTTTATTTCCAAACAAGATCATCAATCTTAGGACTTAGGTAGGCTTAATGTTTTTAAATTTTAATTACAATGCAACACTTCACAGAACTGACCTGTAATGATAGCAGCATGTTTTTGAAGCAAGAAGTTATGTCTTCAGTCTCTAAAACATTTAGTACAGCACCATATGTTGCAACACTTCTCCCTCTAACCATGTAACCACAGGATTGGCTTCTCCAAGATAAATCTGGCCCTGTGTAAATTAAATTAAGAGGTGTGTAAATATTTCTTGTTTATGTATTGATTTCGTCAACAGGCTTTTTATTTATCCTTATTTTTTAAGCAACTGCTACCAGTGGCAATAGAGGAAAATCTCAGCATAATTGGTTCAAGGAATAGAGTTTTCAAACCTGCTGGTTTCTTAAAATGTAAAAGCTTGTTGGAAGAGAAAGAACATCCTGACATCAGTAAAATGGGAAACATCAATTCAGTAATTCCCTGGTTTGAAATACTGAACCAGAAGAAAGAAAGAGAAAAACCTCAAACCCAACCCTCACGCTAAGTCACCAAATCTATCACAACCCAGCACCACCTTTATTGGTTATGAGTTTTACATCATGTTCCTCTCCATTAGTAAAAAGCTAAATCTTGCTAATGCAGCGAAATTAAGTCTATAATTGATCAAACTGACATCTGTTTCCTTCTGATCTGAGACTGATACTCTCACTACTTCTGTTTCTAGTCTTAACCTCACACTTGCTTGAACCTTGTTAAAATAGCTGCCAATTTTTGTGTGCCAAATTTGTGGACTCCTTTTAGAGGAGTCATCCTAAGTCAGAAATGCTTTTATTATTATTGAAGTCCTTCCTAAGGCTTAGAGTGGGGTTTTTTTTGGTCTTGTTGATAGAGTCATGATTTCTTTCCAGAACTCAGGTCATGCTACCTTGTGGCATTGTTTGGTTGTTTTTGTTTTGTTGGTTTTTTTTTGATTTTGGGTTTGGGTTTGTTTTGGTTTTTTTAAGGCAAGACTTGTCCTTGCATGATTTCCCTTCTGCTTTTCTCCAAATCCACTTTAAAAGGCTCATAGTTCTAGAAAATAAAGTGATAAACATTTAAGTGATAAAATACTTTCAAATTTCCTTTTCAGATAAATTTCTGCTATCCAAATCACAAATGTCCCAACACACTGGCTCTTCAGAGCGTAGGGCACAATTCTTAGTTCTCCCACTGCACTGATGTGTCACCAAGAACCAACCATTCCTCTTTATGCTGCATATATCTGAGATTTAATATAAAGGAAAATGTGTAACTACAAGGATTTCAAGAGCTCTACACATAAGTTAAATACTACTTTTCAGTTATCAAAATTATGAGAATTTCCTGTATTTTTATGGTCAACATTTATGCATAAAAAATGATGGTGTGTTGCAAAATGTATGGTTTTGATTTCAAATACATAAGATACATCATCAGGAGCATACATAATCAGAAACTGATAAATCAGAAAATAAAATAGTTAAAAAAGATTAGAAAGTGAACTCTTCCAGTAAACCTGCATAGCTATTCTGTTCCCTTCTCTTGCCTTTATCCTAGACACCTTTGTGCACAGTATATACGAAAAAGATTAAGTGAGGTAGTGTTAGTTATTCATCAATATTTCATGTCCACGGGTAATTAATTTCATGACTCTCTCTAGTGGTAGCAAATTGCACTACTCCTCTGTATTAACTGTCAGCTTTGCTTTGGAAATGGTTTTATTTACAGGTTACTGTAAAATGAGTTTGTTTGCTACTTGTATTCCTACAGCACATTTGAAAGTTAATTACAAGAAGGAATTAAAGCTAGTGAAACAATAATTCAGTGCTGTTGAACAAGGACAGGCCATTTGAGAAAAGCCGTTTTCCAGTAAACTATGATCCATTAACATAATAGGAACCGCAAAGCCAAGGCAGCATTTGTCACCACTGATAAATCACATATTTATATTGAGAGATAATTCAAGAATGATGAGGACAAATCAGTTAATGGTTTCTCAATGATTTCTCAAAAGTTTCTCAATGAGGTTTAGAAAAGGCATGAAATTAATGAAATAATACACATTCACCTAATATTACCTTTACACATAAATCACACGAACACCAGACAGCCATTTCCTCCAATACCTCACCCACAAAACTAATTTCTTATGTCCAGATTGTAATGAAGCAAAATAGGCTGCTTCAGGATGAAGGTATAAAATATGAATGTACTAATTGAAAGATTCTACAGACTTGAGATCATAAGGATTTATTTAGGATTCAAAAGACATGGACTAAATGCGAGGCTTTTCTCTTTCTCTTTTCCAATGCTACCTTTAGAGAGAATATAAAGCCACTGTCTGCTTAAATTATTGAACTTTTCTGATGAGGGATTGTCTCTTCCTACTGTATTAAGTCCCCCAAGTAGAGAAGATAAATACTGAAATCAAGATAACTCCAGATAGCAATATAATACACGTGATCAATGTCTACCAGGTACTTGCAGAATATCTCACTACTCAGACCAAAGCTGGAAAAAAACTTTTCTAGTCGAGAGGAGAACAATACACCTATAGTTGTTTAAATGGCCTGCACCAGGAGGGGTTTTTGAGTTCTTTTTGCTTCTGCTTTACCAAATAACAATATGCTGATAGGATCATAATTCAAATGTTTTCCTACTAGGAACACATGTTGCCACGTAAAGACAGCAATAAGTTATCTGATAGTGGCAGCAGCACAAAGATTCCCCACAAGTCTTTGCAGAGCCTGAACTGGACACAGTATATCAAGGACTGAGCAGATAATTCAGTCTCAGTTCCTGTTTACTTAATGAAAATTTAAAAAAGCATTTGCACACATAAATATGCTTGCACGAATCTTTACTTATGAGGGAATAGTTTAGACATTTGCTCACCAAAATCAGATTAACATAGGAGACTCTTTGTTATACCAGATATGCAGACAGAAAAAAATTCATCCACATCACACTGTATTCAGAAAATACATTTAGCACTATTTCTGAAACAAAAATCAGGCACAAGGAGCAATTTGATACCTGGTGTGTTTTGAGAAATGAAACTTTCAAAGGAAACTTATTGGCCTACTGCAAACCTATTATCTTGATTCAGGCTTCAAAACTAGAAAAAGCGTGGAGTGCAGTTCCTTTTTGGGTGTCTCCTACCTCAAGTCTGATGACAAGAAGTGGGACCAAAAAACTACTGCCAGCACTTCTTTGGCATGACATGCACATAAAACGTTCACAGGGTCTTCTTTGCAAGATTAATGCGTCAGGAAAGGGCAAAGGCACTTAATTTGCTAACCTCTTCATGACTACAGTTCAAGAGACTCAGCAATCCAGGTCAATCACCATATATATAACTTGGCTTTCAACAAATGCGTGCTGGTTTTACATTGTTAAGGGATTAATACACTATAACTGTGATAATGACATGACATGAGCCACTTAGCTTTATCCTTATCAGCTGCATACAATGGTATATTCTTCACGGCCAGAGGATTTCTCCCTTCTGACACTATATAGGGATTTATTTCATATGGTATCATTTGTTGTTTTGCATCTGTCATGGGAAATGACGTTTATTAAAAATAAATAATTTCAATAATTTCCTTTTTGCTGTTGCTGGAGAAGAAAAGAAAGGGAAAACAAACTCCAACAACTGATGGGTCAGAACTATTAGCAAAATTAATTTATGGTAAGAAGTTATGTCTAGCCCAAAAATCTACCTTTAAATCAGTGTATATTACAATGGTGCACATTGATTATCTGTTTCAAAAGAGCAATATGTCTCAAACATCTTCTAGCCTTTATTCACTGCTCATTCTGACATGCAAGCACATGGTTTAGTAATAGGATTATATTTATATCAATCCTATTACGTGATCGGATTACAGTTCCTGATCCCAGGGATGCTTTTCAGCTCTAACAGAAATTTTACATCACGAAGCTTTAAGGACCAGCAGTTTCTGTTGGTGAGCATCTTACCTTTGAAATATTGGCAGATACTAGTAGATAGTGAATAAGGTAGCAAAGATGTATATAGCTTGCACATATATGCTTATCGTACTAATTTCATGAGTTCTCCTAACATAATTTACTTCTTTTATATTGTTGTTGTGTTCTTATTAGTCAAATCAGGAAATTAAAACTGACCTTTGGTTGGCTATGTTTCAGTAAGAACACACAGGGCACTCCAGAGACAAAGCCTAGAGTGTCTTTTCAAAGACTCTTCTGTTGTGCTAAAGGAATATTTACCTCTTCTTCATTTCAGTCCCCATCTTGCATATTTAGAGTTTATATTGTCTCCACCTTAGAGAGTTATCTTTTATCATGTCAGAATGTGGTCTGAGTCCTTTTATGTCATTTAAAAGGACTTGTTTATCGGGGTCATGAAAGTGTTAGTTCATGGAGCGTGGAGTGGTAAGACAGGCCTTCACTGTTGAAGACTGTATACTTGAACAGATAGTAAAATTCATGTTCATTGAATGTTAAAGCCTCAGTGCTATCAGAATTGTGTTGTCAAAACAGAACAAATATAAAATGTCTTACTGCTGTTTGGTCTGGCCCATCCGGAAGGCACCACTTTGCTACATGCATCCTCTTAATCTTGCTGGAGGATTAATTTTTACAATGCTGCAGTAGTCTACAATCATGTATTTACCTTCATTGACAAGAGTTAAGGAAAAAATGAGGCATGATTACCAGGAGAGCTTTGCTTTTACAAACTAGTGTTTTATTGCTTCTATGGTTAAAAGAATATACCCTGATGGTAACAACAGGAAAGCTGATGATAAATCTTAGTGTTAGTCCATTCTGAGTCAGTATAAAATATAGGTCCAAACTGAGGACAAGGAAAACTCTCATTATGCATCATGAAAACACTTACAATTAATTACTACCTCTCATATTGACATCATACCTGTCCTTTCCTCCGTGGCTCAGAGAGAAAGGTGGTACAAATGCTTTTCTCTTTAACTCCAAGTTTTCCTTATTGCAGTGATATTTGGAGAAAAGAGAAGAAAACATAGGAATCAGAAGCACAAAAGGTACAATGTGTGACAACTTTAGTATCATGAATGTCGATACAGTTGACAATTAATATGTACTACATAAATAGAGATAGATTTCAAAGCTTACCACAGTACATTATGCAAACACATATTCTGCTACTGTGGTACCCAAAACCTCTTGGTTCTAGTTTTCACTAGTCTAAAACTTAGCTACTGAAAATGACCTAACATACTTTAATAGGCTCTCAGTCCTAGCAGAGAGAGGGATGAAGTACAATCTTCTCCTATCTCAAAACAAAAGAACTCCCTTAGTAATCTGTAACATACTCAATTGCACTTTGCAAGCCTTTCAATCCAGAGTAAGGAATAAACCTTCAGTGTTTCAAAGGTACATCCCTTAGAAGACCTACGGTCAAGTTTCTCTCTTTAAACATGACACATAGAGTCTTATAGGGCTTATGCTTCAAATTTTGATGCATTTATTCTTTGCTTTGGAGTTTCATGAGAATTCTTTACTTAGTTACATCAAAAAAAATTATAATACAAACGAAGTGTTACACAACTGCTTTTCAGGTATGTATTAAAAAAATTCTCTTTAATGCTAGTGACTTGAAATTTCTAGTTTTGCTTAGTGTAGATGTATAAAAGGCTCAAAAAGAAATTTTAAAAAAACCAAACAGATATTTTTCTTCCTTTAGGTGGGGTTTTGGGGGGGTCGGTTGGTTGTTTTTTGGGGTTTTCTTTTTTCTTGTTTGTTTTTGTTTTTTTTTGGTTGGTTGGTTGGTTGGTTTTTTAAGGAATGGACATGTTCTGCAAGAATTTGTTTGGTTATTTGATATACAGGGATAAATGGTTCACACATCCAAAGTGTGGGAAATCCACAGAAAAAGAACTTGATTGAAAGTCTAGTGAAATAAAAAGACAAATCCACAAAAGGATCATTTGCCTGTGAAAGTACCAAACACCTCCCAGCTGAGAAAAAAATGGGACCACGCTTTCCCTGAGAGCAGTGTTCTGGCACTCCAATTCATTGAATTATTTTAGCTCAAATTTTTCCTTAAATATTTAATCACATAAAATTCAGAATCCAGACTCTTCTTTTGAATTCAGGAGCATTTGTTTAAAAATTATCACACTGCTGATTAGATGTGGACAAAATTTGCAGTCACTGACAAATTTGCATATCTGATACTTACAATATGTTGCCTTAAAAAAAAAAAAAAGGTTGGTGAGCTGAGAGATCTAATTGTCTGCACAGCAGTCTCAGCTTATGTCTGCGTCCCAGAGTCTCAAACTGAGTTGGATGTATGATGTGCACTGCAAGACAGTAACTGTAACTTGAGAATTTAAAAGCATGCAATTGGGTCAACACATTTTGGGGGTAAAAACTGCTTATAGTGCAGCGCAGTGAGTAGCCATGATGACTTGCCAGATGTGATCCTGCTCACTGTAACACATTCCCCATATCAGCACTTAGTATTAATCAAATGCTATAAGAAGCTGCCTGCAACAGCATTCTGCAACAGTGATTAATTAACCAGCAGGTTTTAAAGAGAAACAAGTCACTTTTTCAGAGCCTAGAGTCTCTAGATTAAAAACTTGTAAGTACAAATGTAGGACTGCAGCATGTCAGCTGCTCAGCTGATTGTGTCCATCATGAATGCCAGAGGTGCATGTCAGGCAAATTAAATGTTCTTTCACTTCACATCCAGAAGTACAGCAGAGCAGCAGCATTACATGGTGGTGAATTGTCTCTGAAGAGTCAAACAGTGATAATGCTTGGTTTTCTGTAAAGCACGGGCTCTCCAATGAGAGCGGAGAACCAAAACTTGGTAACTAGTAGCTAGTCTCTTTAATTTAGACCAAACTTTTAGCTAAATTGCTTATCAGAAAAAAAAATAAATAAACCTTAGACTGACATAAGTGACAATTCTCTCTCGCTGAAGTCTGCATGAAAACTGAACAAGCATTTGACCTTAACATGTTGCTCAACAGCCATATTCTACTGAAAAAAAATTGTTAACAGAGCTATATCCTTTATAATTTAAGCAACAGACATACACATTCTAAAAGCACTTCTTATTGATGAAGGAAAAAAAGTCACGCTACATCCTGTTAACAATGAACCATGTTAGTTCCACAAGTTAATCACGTGTCTGGCTTCACAAGAAATAATAGTATTGCTACAAAATGGCTTTTTTCTGTGAAATTATATCATTCACTGTTATACACGTTTATCACAGCAAACACTAGCTGCTTACTAAAATACCCAGGAATGGTCAGATTTTTATTAAGTGAATAAATTAGAATTTGGAATAAAATTTAGTTAAAATAAATTATTGCAGTTCAAACATTACATAACCAATCAGAAAGGGGAAAATAAAGGAACTATATTACCAATCATAGGTATCAAACAAGCCATCAAAACAGGCAAAGACATAGAAAGCTGAAATAAATGAGAAATGCAGACAAGGAAACTAAGTGAAAAGAGGAAGGGATTCTAAGAGAAAAAGGAAAGAGAAAAGAGCTTGAAGTAGGATAGAAGTGTTCTCTTGGGAGACTTTTATTTCCAGATTGGCAGTTGTCACCAATGCAGGAAGAAACACAACTCCTGGGGCTGCTTCATTCCAGTGCAGAGTGGGAATATTAAGGGCATATGACTTGTTCCTAATGCAGGATTACCTTTGGCAGCCATTGCCTAATCCCTGACATGGCATTATCACATGTCCTTATCTAGAATCTGACAAGCACGAGAGGTGCACTCAAACTCATGGCTCATAAGCCCCAGATCTTCCCCAAATTAGGGCATCAGACATATCCGGGCTTGGTTCACAATCTGTTATTATTACTATAGTTTACAGAACTGTGGGCACTTTTCAACCAGCCATGGAAGGGATGGAGTAGCATATACAAACGCAGCAGCCATAAGAACAAATTATCTTGTGAATACTCAAATTCCTTTAACAAGCCCCTGAATGAAGGACACGGTCCTGATTGTTCTGCAGGCAAGCAATTAGGGGGTTTGAATACATTTTAAAAAAATGAGTAACTGAAGTTTGCTGTGTAGCAAAAGCATCAACCTATGTATGTTCAGTGCTGTCAAAGATAGATACCCAATAGGAAGCACCAATGTCTGTATGCACTATTTAAACCACCAGTGATTGTGCTATAATCTTTGTGTGATCTTGATGAGAGTTGTTTCCAAAATGTCAATGACATCTCAAAGACATCAATTACAACTCACACTGATGTTACACAAAGTAATACACTTGCTATCAGTGATTACAGAAACTTTATTTGTAAACACAGAGCATATGGTATAAAATTACTTTGTAAGACATATACCAGCCTATATAGTTCTTATTTGCCAGAGTGGAAATAACCAACAGCAACCAGAAGGACAGAAACCAATTACAAACTATGCACTTATGTTTTCAAATTTAAAATTTTCACATATTACTAATATGTGAACATGGAAGAAAAAAAACCATGCTCCAAATAAAAACAAAACAAACAAAACTCCAGAACACCAAAAAACAATCAAACCAAAAAAACCCAAGCAGGCAGGAGAGCTTTAAATGTAAGATATAGCTTAAATACATGCGAACCCACTGTCACAGAATTCAGTGCCAGCACAAACCCCTAAAACTAGAAACTCAAGTTGGCACATGACTGCTGTGGCACAGCTAAACAAGTACTACTTGCAGAAGAGTTTGAGCAAAGCTGGCTTGCACACTGTGACCCCCCATTCTCATATTCCCTTCTCCTACCAGTGGGAAGCAATAAACCTGCCAGGGTTAGGGCTTTATTTGACAACACCAGCAAGCTTGGCATTGGCATCAATATGTTTGGCAGCAAAACTCTTGGTAGAATCTCTGCATGTCAGAGAGATGAGGTGTCAACATACAAGGGGCATTGTCCCACAATAAGGGACACTACTGCCAAGTGCTGGCTCTTGGTCGGGCAGAACACGCACTGTCCCACCTGTCTGACAGTGCCAGTTGACACCTAATGTGGCAGGTCAGCACCTGCCAGATTAAAGGCCAGCAATATAAAGAATTGAACTTTGTCTCACAGATAGCAATCTAATCCTCGTATCTCTTTCAGTACTAGATCAGAGGATTCTTGAAGATCCATCTCTGTAAATATCACATTGAATCTAGGAGATAGTGAACTATTCTGACACATTGTGATGCACTTTCCTAAGTACTGCTTTGTACTTCTGGGTCTTTTACCAATTGTCGTCTTGTTTCTTATATTTACAGGGACATATTTTTATACTTCTCATAGTCCAAAAGTGTTTTCACAAATTAGAAGTGCACAAGAACCTTATGAGAGAGAAGAAAAAAGGCAAGAAAGATGTCTTTGCCTGCATCTAACACTAGTGTATTTCTCCAGGAAAAAAAAGTAAGAAAAACCAACAGCAAATCCTCTTAATAATCTTATTCAGATACCTATTTGTGCATGTAACAAAAAGATTCATTTTGAAAGCTGGCATCTAGAATACGGAATCACACTCACAGTGCACAACTTGAATGTCAGCAGCCTATTTACCCCTGGGCAACACATCGCACCATAAGCAACCTCGCTGACCTTGGTGGCAGTGGGTGCCACACTACTTGTTCAAGGTATTTCAAAAAAATCAAACCAATTAAGATTTGAAGCCAATAAGAACTCAATTTTTTTTAATGGAAACTATGACAATACAGAACTACTTTTTAAGTTGCATGCAGCACATCAGGATTCTCAGATACCTTTCCCTATGACACAGTCAAAATCCATTTCCCTTTTGCTTATTAAAAAAAATAATTTTTGAATGCTATGACATGTCAGCAAAGACATCAGTTACCATGGTATGCCACTGAATATATTTCATCTTGCTTTCATTTTCTAATAAAAATTAATGACATGACTATGTACAGATTATATTTTCATGATTCAAGTGCTTTATTTTGCACCTGAATGAAAGAATTTGACATTGAAAAACCGAAACCTATACTGACAAAAATATTGGTGCTGACTAACTCTTGAGTAGAAAGCTATTGCTATTAATATTTCATTTTCACAGAGAGGAAAGAAACCAAAACCCCATCATAAGCGAAACACAGCATGTTGAAAGTTTTCCTTTTTGTCTGTTCATTTTCTGTGGGTATGGTATTTTTATACCCGCTCCAAAGATCTCTCAGCTTCGGGTTATCACTAGTGTGTACTTAAGGGGCAAGAAAGCAGTGTTTGGGGCAGGACAAAGCTGCAGTGGCAGAGTTCTTAGGGGACAGCTTTCACAGAGACTGCTTAGCCTGGGCTCTATCAACCGTGCTTCATTTCTGTCCAAGCAGCCTAGGCAGATAAAACATAGCTTCTTATAAATAATAAAAGTAGTGATGCACTAACACATGCAAACCAAATATTAATTAATCTGAACATAGTATCACCACAGTGATGACAGTATGCTGATCACTTATCACCATAGTATCCCTGCCTGAAAAAAAAACCCAAACAAATCCATATACTGAAGTCCCATTTTCAGTTCCATATGCCCCCAGTTAGTTGCTAGGCAACCAAAAAATATCATTGTGCATGTAAATTAGGCATGGGCAAAGAAAACACAAACACTCAAAAGAAGTGTTTTCAAATGCTGTAAAACTGACCTCTCCTGAATGGTTCCTAGGACTGACATGGCCAGAGCTAGGCTTGCTGCCAGGTGGTCCCAGGCAGGTGACAGTACTAGCGTGCAGGAGCACACAGGTGAGAGCTCCCACAAGTCCTCCTGCAAATACTTTAGAAGTAGCTCATTAAAAGACAACACGGATCAGGCAACTCAGCTCAGGAACGTGACCAAGCTGATGAACACGATTAAGGGGGTGTAGTGGTGTTTTCCGCAGGAAAATTGCAACCTCAGGAAGCCAAGTACAATTTGGTTTATTTCTCTTAGGCAATCAGTACTTTCTTGCAACTTGTCTGCTCTGGGGTGGGATAAAACCAGTCAAAATGAGTGCTGGGGATCTTGGAACACTACACCAAGACGTGTATTATGCCCAGTACCTGATGTCACCTGGATATTACACACACCTCCCTCACATTTTTCCCAAAGGGAATACTCCACTGTGAAAAAAACCTGCCCGCTAATTTATTAAGTGATGACTGTCCAGAACTGAAATTCAGGATGCAGTTTGAAAGGATACCACAATGGCAGCAAGCCACAATGGGGAGAAAGTGGCACTGATAGCAGGATACCTGTTTTCTATCACTGTCATGATAGTGGAGGAGGGGACAAACTCATTGTCTCTTCTGCAACAGGACAAGCCCTGCAGTGAAGTAAAGTTATTCCAAGATGTCCATCATGTAAATGTTACATTTTGGAATAATAAGGTTTACCTCAGACGAGTAAAAACATTAATTGGAAAAGACCACTGTGGTCATCAAATCTAACGTCCTGGTCACTGAGGGACTGCAGATCACACCAGCCCCAGCTCTGCCTGGCTGAGGCTTTGCAGGGTTCCAGGGAGGAGAGTCCAGAGCTCCAGCCAGCAGCCTCTTTCAGTGCTGAATCATCCATACAAGGAGAAACACAGCTCTCTGTTAAAGCCTTCCAGGAAGGGGATGGCATGGCCCCGTGCTGGAGTTGAACCACAGTTTTAAAGGCCTGGTATCCTATTGCTTGTCTCCAGAGACACTGACTCTCCTTAATTTGCTGTAACGCTGTTGTTATATCATTTACAGTTGGTGAAATAAAAAGGCAGACTTACAAAACTCTTGACTTCTAGAAACTGGCACTACTTGCTATGATTGAGATATTAATATGGGTTATCACAGAAATTGGCTTAATTTCCAGTTAGACTGAAATTAATTTTATTTTCATCTCTTTTTCACCTTTCCCTACAAATATATTGAGTCTGAAGATTAATTCTGAGGATGCAGATCTCAAATATGCATTTCAGTAAGGAAGGTGAAAATGGATTTGATTTGCTTCTTCAAACAGGCCAAGCAAAATCAGTTCTTTATAGAACATGTTTTTAGGCACAGGACCGAGAAAACCTGTAGGTTTCACCTGTGAAATTATGCACACTTGAGTATGCACCTCACATGGTAAAATAATCATGCAGAGCAGCAATTTTGATTTGAAAACATTCATCCACTGTTCTTAACACTTAGCTGAAAAAGGGAGAAGAATGATATAGTTTCCACTCAATGCTCAGTGCTTCAAGGACAGCAGTTTTTTCACTCCAGAGCATGAGAGAAGCAGAATAAAGAAATAAAGTACTACATGGAATTCTCTGCATTGATCTTCACTTGCATTCATTTTGTCTGTGCGACTCTATTCAGTGAGGTGTCAGCATACCATTTTCATATATTCATTCCCTGTGAGATACAGAATTATTACAGTCCTATTCTAAATCATCCATAAACAGCACAGGGCTCACACAATCTGTGAGGAATTATTTTCCTATCTTTCAAACTCTAGACTAGCAGACCTCTAGAAATACTGCCAACTAAAATTCCACTCCACAAAGATATGACCAGTCATTAATATTATATCCTTGTCCACTTCAAAAAGATAAAAGAACTATTGCTATTTTTAACATAATGACAATATTTAGACCTCCTATATATTAAATACATGTAAATCCCAAGATAACTGTGTTTTTTTGGCTTTTTTTTGTTTGTTGGAGGTTTTTTCCTAAAAGAAACCATGACACTATTAGAAGAAAAATTGTGTATTTTCTCATGAGGCTAGAATCATGCCATGACTACACAAAGTTTTGTGCAAAGATAATTATTTCCCACAGACAAAAACACTTGTGTGATTTCTTTAAAACATTGTGTGGCAAGCACTTACCATCTATTAGGTGCACATCTGTTCTCCCTGAAACTTACAGAGGAGGTTTGTCTCTTCTCCCAAGTAACAAGTGGTAGGAGAAAAAGTCACTTCAGGGAAGGTTTAGACTGTATATTAGGAAAAATGTCTTCCTGGAAAGGGTTAACAAGCATTGGAACAGGCTGCCCAGGGAAGTGGTTGAGTCACGGGTGCCTGGAGGTATTTAAAAGATGTGTAGATGTGGTCTCAGGGACATGGTTTAGTGGTGGACTTGGCAGGGCTGGGTTAGCAGCTGGACTCCGTGATTTTAAAGATCTTTTCCAAGCTAAATGAGTCTATTATATCAATAGCATGTTCATCATTGAATCGGAGGACACATTTGAATCTGAGGACATTGCTGCCCCAGGCCTTCAGTCTAGTCAGTTTCCAGCACAGGAAGCAGCTTCTGGTTCCAGACCTTAATAAACCGCTAAAATAAGAGTGCCTGACACTGTTATGTGCACATGAGTTGCAAAGAATACTTCTTTCTTTCCTAATAGTTTCCCAAACAATTTTCACTAAGAAATGCTTCCTCCCACAACTGTACCATCTCTCAGCATGCACCACAAATAGCCTCAACTGTTTTTTGAGCCTCCCCCCTGGAGCAAGCCTGCAGTCAGCCCTCACCCTCTTCAGCTACTGCTGAAACAAGAAACCCCTCCACAACTCTGTTATCAGTCTAGTCTAATGCCAACAGCACCTTTAGTGTTTTCAAGGTAATCTACACAGGAGAAAAGTAATTTGTCATGCACACTGACTGACATTTAGCTCTCACCACGCAGGCAAGAAAATCATCAAGGCAAAAAACCTGTCTGATGTAGCACAGATAAAATAAAGCACATCAAGTGAAGAATAAATTGTATGCCAAAATGTTGAGAGAGACAGATGTTTTTTCTTTCTAAGGCATCTGCAAGAGGAACGTTGTATCAACTGAATTATAAACTTCCTAGGTTAGGACATAATAAAGAAATGAACTTATATACAACATAGTGCCTTCAATATACCAGAATTGTCCATGTACCAAGAAAAGCCTTGTTTGCATTTTTTACTGCCACAGAGTGCTAGAAGTTTGAAAGGAATAATCAGAAGAGACAGCTCTGCCCCAGAGACTGCTTTGCAGATTAATTTGCACTTTGTAGTTACCTAATAAATGAGGTGTGCCAGTTGATAACATTGACCAAGGAAAGGGTTTAAGCGTACAAAGTAACTTCCAGAATGGAACTGGGCACCTCAGAATTGTGTTGTTTGCTCGGACAGGAAAGACCTTTACTCAGAAGTACAGAGTACAGTACATCTTGACACCACCTTTTGTTTCTATTCTTCCAGGAACTTGACAAATTTGTAATAAAGATATTATTATTTTACTTAGCATGAAATAACAAACTATTTCCCCCACAAGCAGTGTGGGAGTACATAGGACTACAAGGGTACCCTCCTCCATAAGGAATGGGAAATCCATACCCAGTACTGACTGCATGGTACAGACAGGTTGCCAAGCGTGTTTGGGGATTCACAAGAGCAGAGAGCACCAATCTCCAAGGAAACATTTGAGAGCTAGTGAGATTAAGAGCAAAGTTAGCAGTGGGCAGTTCTTGGCAAGAGTAAGATAGCCTCTCTTTTAAACAACAGGCAATGAGTGGGGAAATACTTTATGAGTCCAGGAAAACCATTATGGGCTATAAATCCTCTTAAAAATTAAAGCAAATGTCTGTCTTCTTAAATAAGTCTGCCTTGAAAGAAGTGAAGCAAAGCTAACCTAGAGTTTTGTAAGGCCTTTTAAGACCTACAGAGCAATAACATTTTAAATCCTACTAATCTGGTATTTACACCAGTATAAATAGCTACCACATCCCTGTTCATGAACAGGCATGATTCATTTTACTTCTTCCACTCCCCCTTCCATTTTCCTCTCCCCACAGGCATCTACTTTATTACTAAGTATAAGTGTAAAGGGGTTAGAAAAAAGCCTGAGAAGATTAAGAACTAAAGTGTTAGTTATGTAACAGAAAATGCAAACAAAAGGTAGAAAAATCCCAGAATAAGAATAAAACTGCAGGGTTTGACCTAGGTTATAGTTCAATTCTGCAAGAGTAATGCCAAGACTGCAGACTATAAAACTGTAGTACAGTATTTGAAGTACTGGCAAGAGCTGCTTTCAATATACCTGATTTACTCTATTACTTAAACCGTCAGTTCTACAAAACACTTACGCATGCAATTAAGGGTATGCTTAACTGCTTTTAAAGCAGTTTAGACACACTAAATGTTTGCAGAATCTGAGGGGTCAGAGCCAGACTGTCAAGCTGCCTGCACTGCTTCAAGTGAGACATTATATACTTCAGATTAAGATCTGCATTTCTCTACTCAGTTTTGATCCACTGCATCAAGGAAAGCTTCTATTAACCTTTTCATGCACCAAAGGCAATCCATATCCTTAAAAAGAAAAATCAAAGAATGTTGTTTTGCATGCAGTATGAGAAAGCCCAGAGAGTTCAAGGCCTCTTGTACCAAAAGAATATGAAAGTAAATCAGTGTAGTAGCCTTTTTTTTTCCTGATTTATATTAACAGAAAGTAGTGTCCACCTTTAAACACCAGTTGTCGTGGTTTGACCCTGGATAAACGCCTGGTGTCCAGCAAAACTCCTTCAGGGCCTTTTCACCCCCTTTCCCC
>JAWWTY010000158.1:10575344-10602725 GCA_035222235.1 Margarornis squamiger
ACACCAGTACACAGCACCAACTACTGTCTCAGTCTCAGCTGATCAGTTATTTCTCTCCCTCAGCAGTTAAAAGTTAGTGATGTTCAATATTTTTAATTTCTCTTACCTCCTGAGGAATGCAAAGCAAGAACAAGGCACACGCACATACTAGCCACATACACACACCTAATTCAATCCTTCTAACTATAACATTATATTAAAAAATAATGCAACAATTAATAAAAAAGTGAAGTGAAAGACCTTGTCAAAAATATATTCTTTTTGACTGAAAAAAAAATTTGAAAATCTTCAGTGACTTCATTTCTATTATGTGGCATGCCATGAAAGATCTCACCAAGACAAACTACCCAAAATAAAGCTCCAACAGTTGCCAATCTTGCCAAATGTTTCTTCCTAGGCATCGCATTAGCTTTCAAGACATGCTGTGAGTACACTGGCTGCAGAGCACTATCAGTGAAGGCTGCAATACCAAGCTGAGGTTCTGGGTTAAGTGGCTGTTAAAGGGAAGTTATTAATAGAGCACTCATTTCATATATTATCACTGCCATATCAATTACATCACTCAAATGTCACAAAAAGCAGGGCAAGCCAGGATATCCTAACCTGAACCAAGACCAGAATCTGCCCTTACTTTTATTACTTGAGGAGCACGCTGAATGCTGAGCTTCCCCACCTGTGCCATACATTTGAAACATCTTTGCAGAGGACCAATTTACATCCAAAAAGCAAAAATGTGCTGCCTTTCATGCTTGGTGTTTCTGCATGGCATTACTGCTGTCAGCATTACTGTAGCATGAGAACCACAGAAAGGCTTCCTTACTCCTGAAGAAACGCTGCATAGTTAATCCCTGACGAAGTGAGAGCCCCAGCCAGCCAGGGGAATTGCTCCTGCCTGGAACGGCTTGAAGAGCAAGGACAGCGTCCCCTTGCAAAGCCCAGGAAGAGGGGAAGGTGACGCAGTAGGGAGGTGCTGTGAGGATTTGGACAGCTCTGGTGTAAGGCAGTCAGAGGAGATGGCGATTTTCCAACAGAGGCCGCTGCAGCCTGCGGTACAGCCCGGGAAATCGGAGGTGGACGGGCGAAAACTAGGGATGCGGGCATAGAGCTCACCGGCGTGTTCCCCGCGCTGTTCTGCTTGGGCTTTCTGAAGCAGCAGCGCCTCACTAGTCGGGCACTCCCAGCTGAAATTCCAGGTTTATTAGGCTCTGCAGAAGACTGCCTCACTGCAGCTATTCTCTACATGACAACCTTGCACTGCCCTCTGCCATCTACCTATGGCGGCGATATTGCACAATTATACCCTGTGTGCTGCACTTACCCTTTTCCTTTCTCTTAGATGTATTTACTCCTTAACTTGCCAGGCAATATGAATTTTTACTGATGTGTGAAGCTCTTCTATTTTAATCATCATCCAGAATGGTAATTTTAAATCCTACTGTATTACTAGTCATTCCCAGGTGTGTAATACTGACTAAATATGAACACTTGGAAGCATTTTCAATGACTGCCAGAAAAAGTAAATCCAGTACAAATGCAGCTAATATGTTCACAACCATATGCACAGCACTAATAATAATAAAAGAGAAAAAGAGACAATTTTGTGAAATGCAAATGAACGAACAGTATAGTCATATATATTCACTCTCTTCAGTCACATTCAAACTCATCTTGTCACAGAAAGCTGCACATCCTTCTCATTTAGTCATAGCTATAACTGTATTTTCTGAAGCAATGCTTGTGAGAATAGAGTTCTGTTCTTTTCAGCAGAAAACTATGTTGGGCTGATACTGACTTAACTGAGGTGATCCCCAATGGAAACGCAATAAAACTAGATTTCAGCTGAAAATGCAGGAAAGGACTTCTACTTAAGAGCCTTCGTAATCAGTGAAGATAAGACATTCCCTAAACACAATGGGTGGAAATCCTCGCTTCCCTTGCTCCCCAGTATCTGAGCACAGATGTGGTTGCTCAAGAGAGCAACCACAACCAAGGCAGCATTTCCTCCCCTCGTCTTCCTTCCTCCAAATGACAATGACCAGCATATCAGCAAGCCAGATTATATCGACAGAGCACACAGAAACCTCAATCTTTTTAGCAGAGGTAGGAAGTACACCACAGTCCAGTACTGCACTGCTGCTGCAATAAAGAGCCTCAGCCCAGCTGAGGCCAAGCTTCCAGAGAGCTCTCCTTGGTATGAGACAGCACTGTCACAGGGGTTCTGAGAAAAACGGCTGTGTGGATGCCACTTTACCTATTTTACAGCAAAGGACATGGATTTGAGAGACAGACAGTAAGATGTGCTCTTTTCTTGGTTCCCTACTACTGTTTCTACCATGCAAAGGAATTATTTTGATCCAGAATATTGCAGGTTATCTTACTGCAGTGTTTTGGGTCTTAGGATGGGGGAGATAGCTTTTGATTAAGTATTTCACCAAACACTGATTTCAAGCAACACATGAAATTAGATTATGTGCACTCCACACACAAGTTTTCTCTAAGGTCTTTTGACTTTTCATTCAACAATTTATACCAAATTAGAACTATATGGAACAGTAACCAAACACATAGAGACAGTAATAGTGAGATTCAAGTGAATCAAACAGCACACTCAAAACTCTAAAACTGCACTTTACATTCTTATATCATAACATTTCAAAGTACAATCCAACTGTATTAAAACATTGTTTGCATTTGGAAATATCACTTGGTAAATGATACATGGACACTATATTTTATATCTTACTCATCTGTCAGCACTTGTACACTCTAAGATGTGGCCCTGGAATAATCAGTAATGATCAAACATTTATCATTAACCTGATTGCATAGAATTCATAGGGAGAAGTATCCATTACTTTGAGACTCCCACTCTTGGCTTGTAGGATAAAGTTAGAAATGAAATCAGAAAAACAGTGGAATAACTGGGAACTAAGCACACCAATTTGTTATGTCTTTGATACACATGCAGCATGCACAATATAAATACTTCTACATACATCTGTTTCATGAAAGCATGCACATTAAGATGTCTTTCTAAATCTTCATTAATGGTTCATTAATAGTTTGACTAATGGATAGACAAATCATGCCCAGGAGGATTTCACTTACTTGATTCCGTGTGATTTTTTTTTTTTTACCTACTCAAAAGAGAGTATATAATACTTGGGCTGTCAATCTCCAAAGACTGGGGTTGGTCTACATCAACTAAAAAACATTTTAGAGAACACTGGGAGTAGTTAACAGTTGGATTGGGTAGCAATTTCTAATACAGATGATGGAGTAAAAATCTGAAGAAGAGCATAAAGAGACCAAGATCTGAAGCAGCAGTTCTGAAAGCACACCAAGTACCCTCTGGATTTTGTTACTCTAAATATTAAGGACAAACTTTCGCCATCTAATTAAGATAAGGCCTACACTTTAAACAATTTATCAATATATTTTGAAAGCTTAAGAAACTGTACTATTAGCTGCATCATTTTGTTAGAAATGCAAACATTCAAAGTATTCAGGAAATGAAGTTACAGGCTGACTGGTCTCAGCACAAGAACTCCGTCAGTGTTTCCAAGGGGTTAAGTTTAAAAATGAGTGATTATAAAACTAAATGCATGCCTTTCACATTAAAACATTAATTATGATTTCTCAAATGAGTACAGAAAAAGCGATACATCTTTAAAAGAACCATATGTTTTTGTTTCTGAAATGAAAACAAATTAAAATATCCACAGGAGCTTTTATAGTGATTAAAATCTGCCAACCAACTGAGCTAAGTAAGTTAATTAGCACCAAAGAAACCTCAAGTGATCTGCAGTTTTAGTCACAATTCCTTTGTCTTAAATTTAGATGACTCAGGTTACTTTATGAATGCAAAAGACTTATGTAGCATGGTACAAAACCAGAGAGCAATGGTGGAATAATTTTCACCTAATTCCATTTCTACCATATTTCCTATGCTTGTTTGGTTACAGCACAGAGCTCGTATCAGATAATAGCAGCCATTTTATAACCATCACTTTACCAAGTGCAAATGCCCATGAGGAAGAAACTTACTATAAGGGTTTTTTTAAAAAAAATTGTCATAGATAATTTTTAAATTAATACAAAAAAGTGCCATTTTTGGTGCCTTTTGGGCTTCAAACTGTTTGACTCTTCATACCATTTTAAAGCTATTTTCTAAAATAGTTAACATTACAACTTTTCCTCAAAAAACTAGCAAGCTATATTGACAATAGACCCCTGACATTTGTTAGTTGCTCTCTAACAGTGGCAAAGAGCATACACACAGCATACACTGAACCCAGTCATAATATCAAGAACAAGGAAAATAATTTTTATTTTACTACTGCAAATAGGTTTGCAAAAATACTGAAAACAATTTTCTATGAATACTAGTTGAAATTTTAAATTAATCTCCCATTGTATGTATGAGCATCTGTGTTTATTTTCTCTGAATAGCTATTTACTGGCAGCATTTCTAACTGAATAAAGTTACTGGCAGCACAATTCATGTAAACAGAATTCACTTCTTGCAAGCATTCACACCAAACCAAATTGAGCAAGGAGCTCTTACGGTGAAATAACAAAAATAATAAATGCAAAGGAATAAAATGTGATTGAGGTTAATGAAACACCTTCTATGTCAACACTGGATCTACGTCCATACAGCTGGGACAGAACATTCAGCCAGCTTTCCAATAACCAATATTCACAAATGCTTGTTAATGAGCTCAAGAAGTTATTTGATAAATTCTCTGCGAAATACACTTGGGGAAAATTTCATCCATCAGTGACAGTCTGAAGGCATGAAGAAAAGAAGAAATTAGTCAAATAATTAGTACCAAATTACAAATAAAGAATTAATTTAGACAAGCTCTTCAAATAACCAGTGTGCACAAATAAAGAACACTAATAGAAACGCACGGTGCAGGTGCAGTGAACTAAACGGTTTCTTTGCACAGATCTTTATTTCTACTTGCTATTCAGAAAAAAAAAAGTTTGCAACTACCCCTTTCAGCCACAAAAGATAAATGCGTGAAGGTGCCACTGCAGTCCAGGAGTCTCAGAGTGTTCTCTGTGAACTGAAGTAGTATACAAGGGAATCATCAGAGCTCCTCCCAGCCATGCTCAAAGCTGTCTTAGTTAATGGCCACCAGGCACTGCAGGCTGATGTTCTCATCTCACACAAGAATTAAAATCTTTTGACCAACTATTATGTAACATTTCAACAATTTTTGCAATTTTTCCTGCCTCTAAAATTTCTCAACAACCTACTTCAAAGCCCTGACATAAACCTTGTTTTGCTCAACAAAATGGCATTATACCATCACTCCCCAGCTGGTGAAATAAACTGTTTTTTCACTCTCGTTACTATAACACCTCAAGGGAAGAACAGGCTTCTAATTTTACCAGCATTATTGAACTCCTTTTGCAGGGTTGGTTTCGCATTTATACAAGATCACCTCCTACTTTATTGCAAATCAAGTAGTATCCGAACAGTGTAGCCACTCACAGTTCAGAAGCCTGGCATTTTAAGGATGTTTTTTTTCAGACCATGAATGACAGAACCATGTTTAAAGATCAAAGATAAAAGCAGCAGTCATGATTATCAAACCTAATCAGGATAATAGCAATTAGGCCATTAAATCTGTGGGGGAAAGTGACAAAACTAATACTTTACTAACTCCTACAAATTTCTGATGGCACATTTGTTTTCAGCAAGAAAGCTTCAATAGCTTTTTGTGACAAAGGCATCATTGAGTGATCTAAAGCTGGGGATCTCCAAGACACCCGCCCGAATCCTTACTATGTTGTAAACTGGGTGAGTCTTGCATTCCTCTTGGGGTACACTGTGAATATTAATTTATGGAGAAAACTGAGACACATAGTTGTGGAAGCCAAGAACATGGAAGAAAAAGTACAGCAAATGCAGAGTAGAGACTCCTTTTCCCAACCCTCGTCTGAGATGCTGGCTCAGAGAGGCCTCCCTATAAGAATGTGCCAAGTCCTCTGACCCCTGATAATTAGGGATTTCAGTGTGGTTATCCACAAAAGGAAATGATTATGCATTTGGAAAACCTGACTGTAATGGGAGTTTCCTTCATCTCAGTGAGATTAGTGTAAAGTAAACAGTCTGCTCCTGTATTAGGAGCCACCAATGTCCTTACAGCTGAAAGAATTCAAGTAGGTGTAATATAAAGAAATCTCTGTTGATGGATGATTGTATCATTTAAAGTTTATTTTTTCCCTACCATATAATTTGTGCAAAAATTTATTTATTTTAAACTAGACCAACTGATATTGCTCAGAGTTATGTTTCCACAAGTTCTCCTTCAGTTTGAAGCTGAAGCAGTAACTTTAAGTACCAGTTGCATTTAATTAAATTTTTAGTTCTACATGATTTTGCTAAGCAACCAACTTGATACAGAGTAGGTAGTAGCACAAGGAAATAATTACAAAACCATTTTTAATCTATTACATTCAATGTTTTCTCGAATCACTGTACAGCAGGGCAGACAAAGCTTTCTCAAGCAGAGCAACAGCAAAAACCTGTAGGACTAAGCATCTAATTTAGTTTATGCATTATTAGTAAACTTCAAAGAAAATATTCATGGAGATTAATTTGCATTACTATTGTAGAAAATATTACTGTACTTTCAGGTCTCAAAATGACCCTCTACAACCACCTGTAAATCACACACATCTGAACCATTTTCCTGCATTACCTTCAGCCATTAGCATGAGCCAAACAGCAGCAACATTTCTATTAGATTCCACATATAGAGACATTGATGGAATTTTTCTGCTAACAACTAAGACTTTTTCTGACAGTGGATACAACAGATTAAAGAAGGGGGTCCTGATGCATCCTCTCACATAATAGCTTTCTTATTTTCGTTCATAAATATGCATCACTTTTCTACCCTGCATTATGTCCATGCTGCAAATGTTTAAAGCTTAAGCAAATCCAATTTTATTTACCAAATTCTACATTTAATAGAAAACATAAAACAAGATGCATATAAATTTAGTTAACACATGCAGTGAAGTCCACCTGCAAGAACATGCAGTAATAACAGGACAGAAAACTAGGATTGCTGTCAAGAGGGTAACATCATTAAAATCTTACTGTAATGAGTAATCTTTTTTTTTTCTCCTGAACTGTTACTGTAAATTACCAAAAACCACCTGTTGTCTACAACGGTTTTTTTTGTGGATGCCACAGACTTCCACTACTTTATTCTGAAAATGGCAAAGTAAAATATTTGTACCTGTCTCTCCTCTGCCTGGTCCAAATTCAAGAACTGACACCCAATAAAGATCTAAAACAAGAAAGATAAAATATTTTCTGTGTAAAGTGAAGATGATGCTATAGATTCCATTCTCCCAGATAAAGATTAATTAATTTTGACACAAACTAATTCTCAAAATATGTAAAACATACCAATGACTTTGGAACTGTAATGTGGAAATATGTGCATTTGTACTTTGAGCTATAATATTCCAGGATTTAATCTTTGTAACAATCAGTAATATTCTAATCTACCTGCAGAGTAGTATCATCTTTTTCTCCTCTCAATCTTAACAGTTAAAAATTTTCCTATCTAGGTAGCAGGGAAAAGAAATGATGTTTAATAAATTACTGAAATATGGAAGATTTGAGAAAAAGGGAAGGGCATCCTAACATAAGTAAACAT
The DNA here is from genome assembly GCA_035222235.1 of Margarornis squamiger. Classification (NCBI taxonomy): domain Eukaryota; kingdom Metazoa; phylum Chordata; class Aves; order Passeriformes; family Furnariidae; genus Margarornis; species Margarornis squamiger. The sequence continues at coordinate 10,583,036 of JAWWTY010000158.1, forward strand.
ACAATGAAAGGGAAAGCTTTGCAAAGAGCTAAATACATTAAGGGAAATATTTCAAACAATTCACAAGAGTATAAGAACTATACCATGATATACTGGAGAACAGGAAAAATGGGGAAGGCAGGTTTAAGCAATAGCCAGGGAAGGAAGGATATTTAATTTTTCTAGAATCTTGTGGCAAATTCTGTCCTTTCCCAAGCCCAAGAAATTTTTCTTTCTTTAGTTTGTCTTATTGGGCATTGTATGCTTTTACAGCAGATTTTTCAGTACAAAAATTGAGGAGTAATTAATCTTGACTAATACTTTGAGTTTCTCCAGTATTTACTGTCACAAAATACTGGCAAGTAACTTGGTCAGTTACAAGATTGATTTCCCAAAGATCTTCTGCTATACTTTAGTTGCCAAACAGTAAAATCAAATGCTTTGTGTCAAGTAGAATAGCAATCCAAACTGCAATATCAGCTAGCATCTTTTGGACATATGGAAGAGACACATTGCTTTCAGAATAAATAATGCAGTGAATTTCTTCTAAAGATCACAGAAATGTAGCAATTCACAGCAGGAATGGAAAGGTGAAGAGATGATCTAAGCTAACTGCTGCTTTGAATTAGTATCCTTGCAGATATCTATCTGATTCATTTTTAAACACTTCCAAGAAAATCTATTTTGCAGACTCCTAAGGAGACAGGTCTACATTTTACTTCTTTATCTACCTTAATCTTGCCTTCTTAATTTGTTACCTAAATCTCCTTTGATGTAATTAAGCAACATAGCTTTTGTCTTGCCTTTGGTGAGAATACTTCTCTCCTTATACTTTTCAGATTTTAAAAACTCTCTTCTGGTCTCTTAACTCAACCAAACAGTTCCTCGAACCCTTCCTCACAAATCATGTTTTCTAAAGCTGTAGTTTTGGTTTGCAGTTCCTTGGACTCTTTCCTCTTGGTCTGCAGTCCCTTATAGGCAGTACCCACAACCAGGCCAGCCTCACCACCTGCATGTCCTGGCAGAGACCAGAGGCAGATGATTGCTTCCCTTGATTTACACACACTGACATCGCTAATTCCACCCTGAACAAGCTCTGCCATTTTTCCATGCCATCACACCACTGGCTCACATTTACTGTGCTGTCAGTCATAAATTTCCATAGCCTTCTGTATTGCAGTCTAGCCAGTTGTTCCCTTTTTTGCACCTGTGGCTTTGTGTCTCAGTTCAGTACTTTGCTGTTGTCTTCCTGAATGTCACCTCCTTGGTCTGGGGCCACCTCATCTGTTACCAAACTCTGGTCTCCGCTCTGCCACTTCCCCTCCCTCAAAGACCTAAGGGTTTACCTAACCCCAGTTACAATTCCTAAAAATGATGAGGAGTACAAATAGACCTGGAAACATATTAATTCCTCCTGGGAAAACAGATAAAATGATCTCCCCTTTGATGAAATTTATTGATAAGTATTTTGAAATACTTCACAGCCATTTGATAACTCCCTTAATGGCAAGTTTGCTGGTCCCACTACCCTTCAAACTACAGACCACTATCCTGAATAGCATTATAGACCATCTTCTGCCCAGTCAAAAGTAATTCCATTTATCTATTGGAAGTGCATGAGGTGGAGTTCATGAAGCATCAGTTATACAACAGACCAGAGTTATACAACATACCAGACCTCTGGTTCAGTTATACCTTTTCTTCCTGTTCATGTGTCTCAGTACTATGTTTGCACTCTGGTTGGTTGGGATGCCTAACTGTATGTCCCTCTTTTGTATAAAATCCACTGTAAGACTCCTTCTATTCCAGTTAACACTGTCAGTAGAGAAGATAATCTTGTTCCTAATGCTATGCTTGATACAGAGATAAGCTGCCAAATATATGTGTAGTGACAAAACCAAAAATGTGCTTTGGTTCATTCTTCATCACCTATTGACATTTAATGCCCTTTCCCTTTCCAGAACCTCTAGCGTAATTTATTTATATATATATATTTATATTTAGGTTCTGGCTTGCTGCCACTAAATTAAAAACCCATTGCTAGACAAAACTCCATCTTGATCAAATCCTGACTGATACTAAAGGTTATGAAGGTACTGAGGGTGGAGAGGAAGATAGAAACAAAAAACAATGTGCATATCCAGTCACTGCCATAAAGACCAATTTGAGAGATAACATTAATGATAGTGAAGCGAACTTACAGGAGGCTTATAGCAAATATTTTGTCCCAGAGACCACCCTTTCCAAAAGACTATAGTTTTGGATAAGCACTTAGCTAGAAATTAATTGGAATAGACTTAGTGTGTTCAAAATAAATGCATAAGCAATACAGTCTTTATCATCTCACTGACTAAGCTGACTAAAATGCAGTAAGGGTTAAGGCACTGGAGTGTATCTCTTTTCCCACCCAGGTTGCAGATCATTGCAGTGAGTGGCAAATGATGGTGTCACTTGGTGTACAACAGAAGGAGGCAGAAACCCCTGTGCTTTACATATCTAATGGAACAGATTGCTCTAAGTCAGAAACGAGTTCTCTGCAATTCATCTGTTAAATTTGTAGCCAAGGAACATTTTCCTCTTGGAAAATCAAAAGCAATGAAAGCAGAAACCTAAATGTGATAGAATATTTGCTACTATAAGTATCTCCTTTTGGTAGATATTTCTGGAATTCAGTAACAGAATCAAAATTGATTCTGGGCAAATGCAGAAGGCAAATTCTAATAAGGGAACTGAATTTACATCTCTTTAATTTTATAAAATCAGAATCATTCACATGGGCAAATAAGGCCTATACCTCACTATTGACAGCCTTTTGACTGAATTAAAGGTTAATATTTTGTTCAGTAGATGTAATCTCTATTAGGAAGTGAGTGTTTTAGATAGAAAGTCAGAAATGCAGCTGTGGAAATAGCATTCCGAGAGACAGAGAAGAACACAAAACAGTGGAATCAACCATGAACAGCAGCAGAGAGATCTGCATTATCCAACCTGTAGCTGCCCATAGTTCTATTCTCACACTGGAGGGTGGCACATTTCCAATACAGCGTGCATACAAAATGAGAAAGACCTCACAAGACAGAAAGAGAGTCAGAAACCCTTGCACAACCATTGGTCTATACTTTAAAAGAAAACACATAAATTGATAAAACTCAGCATGCTCCAAACACATTGTTTTTCAGTAGTGTCTTTATGAAACAAAGATAAGAGCTTCTGAGGAAAAGAAGACAAGCTCTAAAAAGAATGGACAGAAAATGTGACTTGAAAAATCAACACCCTTACTTTTACTCAGTAGCTAAGCATCTAACATGCTACATTAATTGTTACATCTAATGGTGTCACCATGTCACCACAAAAATGTCTCAAAGTTATCATCACTTCAGCATATCTAAGAACTCTAAACCAAGAACTTCAAAGTACTTCCCTTGCTGCTTTGGATCTCACTACCGTATAAAAACATTGAAGCACGTTCATATTTGGGAATTTGAGTCTGTCTGTCTTCCCACCAGCCAGAACCTACTCTGAGAGGTTCTGACCATGACTCATTTCTCAAGTGTACATAATGGGTCAGTTTGAGCTAAAAGCTGGTGCATCCTGTTCCTGATTACAAAAATAAAGGAGCCGATTTTAGTCTCTTTTTTTTTTTCTTGAAGTCATTGCTGTACTAGTGAAAGATGCCAAAATGACAGCTCCATAAGATAAACTTCACCATTAATCACAGGATGGAAACAGTTCAGCACAAAAGTCAGCAGAGCAGACTACAGAAGCAGCTGTGGTAGTTCATTTCTTACTATCCTGCCACTGCATCTGAGCCAGCATGAATTCTCCAAACAATTGCTTTCCTCGCTTTGTATTCTCAGTTGATATTCCAAAGTATGTCATGCACGGTTGAGTTAGGTTGTTGGTTGGTTTGCTTTGTTTTTCCAAAGGTGAAAAGACATTCCAATAATGAAATATATGGTATATGCAGCCCTAAAAGGGTAATCCATTTCATGTAGCTTAATCAGATGACAGCCAATGATACTTGCTTAATTTTCCATTAAAATCCTTATTGCACACCTATTTTCAGCTCTTGAACTGATTTCAAGTCAGTGTTTCTAAGGTAGTGTGCCAAACTTACCTGCAATCAGTAATAGATTCATAAACTAAACTTTTAACAATCCTCATGTTATTAAAATGGGTTGGTGATGGAAAGAGGAATTTTCTGATTTATTCAAATTTCATGGATTTCTCTGTAACAAATTACCATTGAAATTTCAACCTGCTATTTAGCATCCCAAATGACAGGAGTTTGGAGAGCTACTGAAAGACTCAGAGCTCAGAAATAAGTCTGATAACAGACAGGAAATCTACAACCACAGGGAATACAAAATAACATTAAATTCCAATCATCCTCTGAAGAAAATATATGAGGCAAAAATGTTAAATCACAGTCCATAACAAATTTGTCTACATGATGAGCAGTTGCAGACCAATACCCTTAAGCTTCTAAATTCTTTCTGCTCAAAGAATGAAATTAGAAAAACAAAAATGGAAAGTAATGAAAGCTACAAACATAAAAAATAAAAAGAAACATACAATTAAAAGCATCTGAGAGTTTACATCCTTCATTGCCTCCTAAGAACAGACTGTCTAGAAAACTAGATAGATAATATTAATGATGAATCATAATAGAGGAGCTGAAAAGCAATAGCATTTCTCTGTCTAGACCCAATAGTTACCCTAAAAAAAAAAAAATCTGCTTTCCCTGAATTGGGAAATAGTTGCAAATCTTTAACCAGATCCACAGGGAAGAGCAAGAATATTAATTTCTTAATGTTAGAATACAGAAACACAGAAACTTAAAGCAACTTGCCTGGTAAGATCCCATATATACAAGACATTTGGAGATATTATTTAGATTTCAAGGAAGGTAACATCTTGTCTGTGTTTTAAACCCAAATCACAGGCAGCTGGAATACAGTAGCTGCTCAGTCTTGATACGGGAGCTGACAAGGCCAGTGAAAGATGCAGTTACACAGCTTGGCAGAGAGGGACAGCTATTTGACAGTGCAGAGATCTGGAGCCTTGGGCACACAGGGTGAACACAGGATGTAGGGAAGAGGATTAATAATTTCAATACAGCCTGTGAAGAGGCTTGGACTACAGAAGGACTAGAGGTTTGTAAAAATCCCCAAGAACAAAGCAGACAATAACTTAGCTGAACTTCACTGGTCTGTACAAATGACACTCTAACAAGATTGACTATTAATCTGCTTTCCTTCACCAGTCTAAAAGACACCTTCCTAACTTGAAAATAGAAAGGACAACTTTTAGCCACAGATTTTCTCTTTGTTACATATAAAGGGATTTGTGTCAGGAAACTCCTGCTTCCTATTGTCCCGTTCCTCTTACCAAATTGTGCAACAGTGCTGTGTCTTCTTTTCATTTTTGCCCAATAACACCTGCATTTCAGGGGTGCATCACAAATACATTCTTGGAGTGTAAAGAGCTCTGAATGAAATGCCTTGTATACATGTACAATATGCCACGAGTACTGTCAAGGCAACACAGGTTCAAAGAGAAACACAGCAGTTGCTAGGAAACACTATAGCAGAAGAGAGATGAGTTGTTTACTGACATATATTTGAAAATTTGAAACAATTATTGTTTTTTGGGGGTTTTTGAATCTCAAACCATACCTGTGTATTTCTAATTATTAATTCTAATTTAAATTCTACTACTTAAAGAACCCACATATATATCAGCATTGCTGAATTAAGCTCCCCTAAGCTCTACGACCACAAACAGACTAAAAATCCTGGACTTCTGTAGTATCAGTTGATGGTTTTAGAACCCACTTTAGAAGACAGGACTCTGCTGTTCTTGTCAGAGATAAGCACCATCCTAGAGGTCTGACTGAACCACATGAATTTATTTCCCTTCTACGTGGGCTTAAGTTCAATTTTTATCCAGCCTTTTGAGACAGATGTTTAAGAACAAACAACAAAAATGTAAAAAAAAAAACCAAAGAAAACCACCACCACCAAAAAAAACACACAAAAACACACACACAAAAAAAACCCCACCCCTTTCATTTACTTTCAGGCAGTGGAATTATTTGCATAGTTGCTTGAACAGAGCACAAAGAGGAAATCAACATTCCTGAAAATTTTGAAAGCAATAAGCAGCACAAAAAATGAGGCATACAGTATTATGTAAGATACTCAGGTTAATAAAAATATAATGTCAGAGCAAACACTCTCATCCTCTGAGTTTATTGCAAAATGGAAAGAATTTCCTCAGTGTAACTGAGACAAATAGTAAATGATATCTAAGTGGCAGCAACAACAAAAATGGAAACACAAATTTTTAGAAGTGTGGTAATTCAGTTAAATACTATAGGCAACAACAGGAAAAAGCATGTTAGGAAAACTTTGCTGAAGTTGCCAAGCCAAACAGTAGGAAGGTGGAACATAACACAAAACAAATCCTACAGACCTTTCATCTATTTTTTTTCTGTATACCTATACTATGATAGTACCTGTGTGTTATAAAGACTGAGAGAAACCCCATTTTTCCAAGAAGGCATTCAACAGCTTAAAACACTGCATGTCTCCAAATTCCCTTCTCCAAAAGCATAACACTGCCAAATTGTAAAACACCATATAGAGATTTCACAACATAGTCATGTTCACAAAAGAGAGTTATCCTATACTTAAATGAATCAAAGAATCCAGGGAAAAAAAGTGCTACATTAACTAGAGTAATAATAACATACAAGTAAAAGAAGCAGAAGTTGTAAAAGCTATTAAGCTGTAAAAAAACCCATTAAAAATGGAAGGTCTACGATTTATCATCACTTGATACTTGAAGTCTAATAATTTGCAAAATGCAGCTTTCACACATAAGAACAAATTGAAAAAAACCTAGAAATTTTAGCATGTCACACTATACTGAAATCAGTGTCAGCATCCGTGAACTAGTTTGTTAAAAATTTTGGTAACTTACTCACATTTGTAAAACCCCATAGAAACAAATCAATTTCAACAACCTTTCATTCATCAAAAAATAAGAAAGAAGAAAATCCACAGGAGGCATTTCAGCAAGATGAAATTTCTTTCTCCAAAGTTCACTTTTAGACAGCAATTTATATTGAAGAAAGCAAACCAGACATCCAGCTGCGAATAAACCTTTTGATTTTAATGAAAAACAGAGCATTTTGTCTGACAAAGGCAGCTATAGCTGCTGTCATTCTTTCTAAAGGATAAAAATATAACTTATCTGGACTCATATGTGGCCTCAAGTAGTTTGGAATTGTGTAGGGATCATTTGGATTAGCACATGCCCAACGCACATTTATTTTCTCCATTTGAATACTTGGCCCAGGCAGAAGTGGAGATTTTGTGCATTGTACAAAAATGTATATTCTGTACATTGTGTCCGTCCCACAGCCCAGCTGCAGCCACTCGGACATGCCACTGTGCTCCCAAGAAGCCACCTCTGTAGCCCCAAAATCTCCCTGTCACTCAGGGTACCTGTGCAGCACCTGCCTCATAGGCTCAGTGCTTCCTGGATTTGATGAGCTCACTGAGCACAGGGGATGAAGACCTGGCTCATGCACTTCCATCTGGCAAACCCACAAGAAACATAATACCAACCCTTTTCTTATTGCATTATAAAGGTCTGGTACAAAGTACACTAATTCTAAAACTATTCTAAAACACAACCACTTGAATGTATTATCAGAAGAAAAATCCTGTATTCCTGCTTCTAAACTTATTATCAGAAATAGCTGAAATTAAAACAAAACAATTAATAAAGACATTAACAAAATAAATCTGAAAAAAATCCTCAATTTGTATTGGGAAGTTTTTAATTTAATTTTATTTATTTATATATTTTTTTATAAATTTTATTAATTCAATATGGTTAACCATCTCGAATATGAATGATATCCATAACTATCACAAGCTGAGAAATTGTCCATCAGTAAGTACACAGAAAACCAATTTTAAAAAACACTCCTTGCCAAGTTTTGAGTTTTTGATGTCATCATAAGTAGAATTATGTTCAGAAAATTGTCATGAACCCAATTATGATCCCATTCTCTGTTCATTTTCAACAGCAAATTAAAATGAAAAACTACAAGTTTTCCATCACCTGCTTTTTAGAGGCTTGATTCTTCCTCATTATATTGTGATTATCTGGGTATAGAAATTTTACACAGAAAAGGTTGCTTTTAATATTACTGGTCATAAAGAGTGGGTACAAATAATAGGATCCTGAATAGCAGAGGAAAGATTAATTATATCTGCTGGGGACAGATAAGTGTTCATGAACAGATTTGTAAAGTGCAGATGAGTTCCAAGGGAGCATGATCTGTCAATCACCTTGGTGGCTTTGGGAGACAAGTCTGCTGAACAGGCATGTTCTCTTCCAAATAACTGACTTGAAAAAGTAAGTGCTTTTAATCCAACTGTATTGGAGTTCAAAGGGTAAAAGCAAGATGACAATTTTAATGCCACACAAGTTTCTATAGTGGGAAAAAAAAAAATCTACAATATAAAATTTACATCTCTCACTCATAGTCATTACCCAGACAATAAACTGACACATCAGCTAAGGAAGAACAAATATATCCTACTGTGAACTAATACAAGTTTCCACCCCAGCGCACAAGCCAAACTTAGGGAAAGAAATGATTTTTGGCTGCTCTCAAATAGCAAAATCAGAAGTTCTCTGCTCAAGGCAGGAACATGAGGAAGCTTTTAGTAAAGAATGCAGGTGAAAACTTCATGTAAAAATTAGGGAAGTACCTCCATTTTGGAACTCTCACCCACATAAATGTGCACACTTAATTAACAAATTTTAGCACCTGAAAATATTCCTCATTAATTGCCTTCTTAGTAAAATTCCATAAATCATTGTCATTTTAGAGTTTAAAAGTGCTAAGGAGGTAATAGTTTTCAGGGACTTCCTTCTTTTACCTCAAATGTGATTTGTAACAATTCTAGTAGCCTTGATTTGAGTCTTAAAAAACTACACAGGAATATGATGTGTATTCATCAGAGACTGAAATTAGAACAGTGACATAATTTATGTGTATACTATGGACAGTAGGAGGGAAATACAATATACAGATATAAAACTAATAAAAATTGAATACAGAAGTAACTGAAATAATGAACTATGCACTAGAGAACGTATCATTCTCCAAAAGTTAAGGTCACATGCTATTCAAAGACCATTTGTTGATACCTAACAATACACAAGCAGAAGTAGTTTTTTTCCCCTTTGCAGATTTATCTTTGTATCACCCAGCAAAAGTGAATATACCAAGACAGATGGTACATTAGCTGTCAGTTTTGTGAAAATTGCTTCAAAAATAGGAATCATTCAGTGTCCAGCATTATCTTCCTAGCAACTTTCTTATAGCTATAATTTCCTGATAAGAGCTATATGGAACCAATATATTATCATGTCTCCATCAATTCTGTAGCTTTAGAAATATTTCCTTCCTGAGATCATCTAGACAATTTTAGCTTCCCCCAAACATTTCACAGCAGGCAGAGCTGTAAAATCTGTACTATATATCACCTCCAATTTGATCACCCATGTGAGCCAGCATCAGCTCTGACTCCAGTTCTCACTCCTGCAGTGCGGCTCCTGTCTGCACTCTAACTGCCCAGGGTAGGCCAGGCTTGACAGGGAACCCACAAGACATCATTACAGTTTGCATAATAACTGCCCTGGAAGTCAGAGAGCTAATACAGAAGTCAGTGAAACCCATGATTCTTCACATATCACCAGTGAGTTCCTTGCAAGTTCAACGTTCCATGCAACCTTACACCAGAGGTCAACATTTCTCAAATCAGATAAATACATATTACCAAACTGAACAATGTCACTAAAAAGGCTAGATCAGAAATTCAGTCTTCACAGATGATAAAAAACGTGCCTCATATTTATGAAGTTGTTTGAGCACTTAACTACTACAGTTCTTGAACTGGAATCATCATTGAAATTGTGGTGAACCACTTGAGTCAGAATTCTGATTTTTTTCTGTAACTGTAGTTATCACCATGCAGGTTTACAGAAATCGTAATTGCTCACCTAATTGTTTGGTTCCAGATATGATTTGGATAAATCGACAATACTGTGCAGATTTAGAGAAATATCGCTTATTTCAGCTCTCGCAAGGATTCATGAAATTGCCTAATATTCAGACTATGCATTTAGTACTCTTATATCAGTCCTCTGTCAAAATAGATAGGGGAGCACAGAAAATTTAAACTGTCTACGTGAAACCAGACAAGAATTCTGGCAAAGTGAAGAAACGTAAAACAAGGCTGGATTATATGACTGTCTGAGGTCCCTTTTACCATGAGTATCCTATAATCCCATGAATCCTTCATTCCTGGTCTTCTACCCTCTTGCCCTGTGTACTTGTCCTGCACGTAAGTACAACACCATTATAGGAAATCTAACTGCAGACATTCTTTTCCTGAAAATAAACAGATACTAAGTCCTTCTTCTCAGTAACATACTATGTAAAGCCAAAACTGAATTCAAATTTCAAAACAAGCACAAAATTTCAGGGATTAGCTCCAACAGCCCCACTTGCTGCCATTAGACTTCATGGCGTAGAAACCTCTTTTGGAGTGTTTTACATCTTACTGCAGCACCAACTGAGGCTAGTCAAGGCTGAAGCTTGGTATACAAGTGTACAAAACTCAAAAAAATAAACAGTATATGCAGAGAGATTTCATGAAAAGCAGATGCAGAAAAAGAGGGCTTGTTATTTCTATTTTGCAAATGTGCTAATTCAGACAAGAAACAACCTTCTCAAGGTCTGACAAGCCCACACCAAAGCACATCTACCACAGAATGCTCTGCTAGTGATTCTCACTCTCTTTCTCATTAAGACTCTTCTAGTAAAATAGTCTCAGACTTCTTAATCTTGCATTGACCAGGATGATCATGTCTGCCACCAATCTTGGCTTTAGGCTTTATTAGTTACACATTTAATCTGCAGTCCAAGGCTTTAGCTAGTGACTTTGTTCTTTCATTTTATGTGTCAGAAATTATACATAGATATGAGGAGTGATTACTGTAGCTATTTTTCAAGAGGTTCTTTACTTAATATATGTATACATTCTCAGCTCAACATCTAAATTAGGTATACGTTTGCAGGATGAACTAACAGCTCTGGAGGGGGCATTATGCACTGCTACAGAAATAAATATGCATTTCTCAGTCATCTGTTTTCCTATTCAAATTCTTGAGGCATTTCAGGTCAATACAGTATAACCGTGCCATAAAATATGTTGAGAAGACAAACAGGCTCTCATCTCAGCCAAATAACCAACTGCTTAGCAAGATCCTAACAAAGACTAAACACATCTCTCTTAAGCAGACCAAGCTAAATCCTAAGATGTGCAAACACCACATACACATGTAAAATTATATGTTATTTACACAGCAAGCAATTCCTTGTACATTTAGTTTCTTGAACTGCTATTCAGGGACAGCAAAGGCAGGAAATGTTTGCAGAACAGCTGTGGGGGAACAATCAGAGGAAGAAGTGGCTTGTGGTTGTCAACCCTGCGGGACATCCCTATTGTGTCACACCTTCCTTGGGGTCCAAAGGACAAGGCGGGTTAGGGGGGAGAAAGCCTCTGAACATAAGAACAAGTTGTGCATTTCTTCAAAGATTACTTATGCTTTAGATATTTGCGTAAACCAGGAGCTAGCATGGCACTTCACCCTGGCCATCATCTGAGCCTATCCCGAGCCTGCCTGTAAAAAGTTTCTGCTGGGAACAGAACAGCTTAGTCTCCTCCGAAGGAAGGTGGAAGTAGAGCCAATAGATTGAACTAGCTTGTTTGATGGCTTGTATGGGCCAAGCCCTCTATCAGCTCAGGAGAAAGATTTTTCCCACAGTTGCCTCCAAGTGTGTTTATTCTCATGTTCAGTAACAGGCAGTTTTCCATACAGATGAACAGTACAGAGGCAAGGGACAGCGTGAGCAATGAAAAGTTTAAATGCCAAGCTTCACTGGCATAATAAATGGAGAGAGTGGAGCACCTTCAGTGCTGGGATCAGTACCTGCACAGCACTCTTAACTAACAACAAGCAATATTATACAAACAAATATTTTCATCCGTGGCCTCCAGAATGCTTAATAAATATTTTTAATCATCATGATTCCTAGCTGACAGACTCCTAAACAATCTTAGAAAAGTTATGTGCCATTCTGCAGAGAGCTGCCATGGTTTTAGCATTGCTTTCATGTACATTTTTGAAGCACCCGTTGGATAAAAATTAGGGCTGAGATAAAGCTAACTAAGGTAGGCAGCTGTTTGATGACGTTATCACACATTTCATTTTATGGCAGCAATATTCAAACAAAAAGGCAGCGCTCCATATATTTCAGCAGCTGATGACTTCTCAGACCCCAAAATTGTTCTTGATAAAAATAGAAATGATAGTGCAAAGACAGGAAACACTTTAGACATAAGTGCAGACACAGCCACAGAAATCACTGAAGAGTAAAAATTGATTCCATTTGCTAAGAAAAGGCAAATACTTTGAAAAGATTAGACTGAGTTGTGTTATTCCATTAGAAAGCTGATGAAGTTTAAAGCTCTGCAGAGGCATTCAGATTAGGTCCATGAAGAGCTAGTTCTGACAGAAACATGCTGACTAAGAAAAATCCCCTTCTATATTTAAAAATTGTAGCAGATGGTGCTAGCAGTAGGATGCTGCATCAAGTTGTTATGACTGTGGGCACTGCCATCTATCACTGAAAGTCTCAAAATGCCATCACTCTACTGTAGGTCTCAACCTGAACTCTGCAAAATGCTGCAAGTACTAACATGATATACTGGGTACCATTGCTCCTGGGTCAGAGTTCTCTGGAAAAGCTTCAAAAATTACATTCCTATGGCTTAGGAGGATTTGGGATGCTTTTAAAATAGTCAGGATACTGGAGATCTGTACCCTGTATTCAAATACCCTGAGTAAAAATGTTCCCCCAGTTCGAGCATAAAGCCCAGAGCTTTTGGACATCTTGGGTATTTGTACATGGCATAACAGAGATATTCAAGCCTGTTAGCATGCAAGAAGGGTTGTGAGCTGGAACCTGGCACAGAGGGGCCAGCTCATGTCTGTGAAACGTGACATCTTCAGCCTTTTGGGGAGCTATGAGGCACATGGGTTCAGGGACTCTTCATGGGAAGTGAGGCTGCACAAGCACAGGCTTTCAGCTGCATCAGCTAACAAAAATCATCCTCGGGCTAAAAAACGTGCTGCCCCTGTCTCCCTTCCTTCTCCTAGCCCTGCAAGGGGGAGAAAACAAGGGACTCTAGCAGTCTCCCTGTCCTCCCACGCCACTCGCGCTGCTTGGAGCAGCACAGCTCCATCCCACCTTCCTCCATGCTGTGCCAGGGAACAAGCCCCTCTTTGCCTGAAGGTATGAACATGCTCACACCCACGTCAAAGCTAAAAATCACACCATCATGTAGCTACCCCTCCTGGTCAGCTCTGCTCTTTAGCAGCATGTGCAATCATCTGACCAGAAAAAGACAAATCAGAGAAATCCCCTCACAGCCTTCTGAAAAATCCACACTATTTTTTATGAGTTATTAAGCACACAGCCCTGCTGAGCAATGATTTTGGAGTTATAAAGGTATTCGCTACAGGAATTTTTTATTCTTTTTCTCTCTTGCCATGGCAACCAGGGTACTGAAGTACTTCAGAGGAAGACAGCGCTTTACAGCATATAAAATGTTTGCAGCACATCTGACTTGCTTCTTTTATATAAAGATTTAAGCATTTTTAAAGCTGTATTGGAAAAACTGGTTGACAAACAAAATCCACACAATTTTTTCTGTGTGTTTTAACATGAGGATATGCATATAATCCACACTTCATAGATTTAGGAGTCCAGAATTCTAACAAAGGGCAAGGTCTGCAAAAGAGAACCTAGTTTGTTTTCTTACAGTTAGAGGACACACCTCAAATAATTGGCAAAAATACCAGAAAAAAAGACCCAAAAGAATTTGTCTTTTAAAGGCCATTCTATGAGGATTTGTGGAAATGCATTCATATAGAATGTTTCTGTGAGTGTCAGTTCTCAAAATTCCACATCCTGCTTCTGCATATCTTATCTTCATGCCAGTAACTGATGTCCTTCCTCAGTTATACATGACAACAAAGAAATATCGGGGAAAAGAAACATAAAATAATAGATATACGTAGAGGGAGGGAATTGCCAGCTAAAGGAGTCCTTTAACCCAAGACTGTAGCATTTATCCCAATCACAATGAAGCAGGATATTTTCTCATTCCTAAAATAGTTAAAAGTATTGCTGTGCCATCAGGAATTTTATATGCCTGCTGGGGTCGTGACACAATCAGTAGGCATGCAATGGTAATGATGAACTTCTCCAATTCAACAACAATACTTTTTAAAGAGTTGCCAGAAATCAGACTGATTTCCATAAAGAAACAACACTCCATTAACAAGAACTGTCTTGCCTTGCTATTGTTATCCTGCAACCAGAATTGTCTCTCTGATACTTATTTGAACAAAGACAAATTATTTGCCTTAGGTTATGTCTGATGACAGCAATTGCAGCCAGTTAGCTATAGTAACAAAATTGTTTAAACTTGCTTTTGTATCCTTTTGTTCCCATACTGCAGAGCCCAGAAAATAGGAAGAATGAAATTTCATTCCACATATCTGAAAGTCCAAAACCAACAGACTCTTAGTGCCTTCAGCAAACTAAAGAGTAAGGTAGAGCAAATCTCTGCTCTCATTCTTTTTTCATTATTTTAATATGAAGGAAAAAAAAAGACAAGAAAATAGAAATAAAACTCTTAAGAACTGTCTGAAAATAGCTTTTAGGCTTTACATGCAGCGTGACAGAAAACCAGAGAAATAATTTTATTCTCACACATTAATTTCCAAGAATGAAAAATAATGAATGCCTCCACTAATGAACACATCCCAAACACTTTCACACTTGTAGTGATTGTTATCCATTTGCTGAAGAACAATGACTATCTACTCTTATGCAATTTAAAAGCAAGAATGAATGAAAAATAGCCCATTTCTATACAAATTATGATAGATTTTTTAGTTACCTTTAGTTACCTATTCTTTAGTTGGTGTACTATATCCAGCAGTTATTATATCACCTTACTGGGTGATATAATATAATATATAATATAATATAATTGAAATTCAGGGGGAAAAAAGTCTCACCTCTTTTCTAAGTATTGAAAACAGATTTCTTGAACACTAATTTTAAGAAATGAATTACAACATTACAACGCAAAATCAAATTCTACCCTTCTCTACCAACTGAGTTTTGGAAAGTGTTCAGACATCTGATAATTGGGTTACTGCCCACTGTAGAACAAACACAGTTTTTTTTACCCAGCCCCAATATCTTATTTCAATATCCCAAAACCCATGTATTGTTACCAGTTTCTCAAGTAAGTTCATTTACTTTTCTTTTTTTTTTTTTTAAACATGCTTTATTAGCAGTCCATGATGCACAGTTGAAAGGAGGCTTACTTCTTCTGAAGAACAGCATTTCCATGGCAATACACATCATGTATAGCAACAATCTCTTATCTTTCCCCAACACCTACGACTGCTGGAGCTTAGCTTAATGTTATATAATAAAACAGAGTACAAAGAACACAAGTTTCAATGGAGACTTTAGTGCTTCCCTTATGTATCTTGGATATTCTTGGTTTTATGAGGGCCTCTAGGTCATAATGTTTCTTAAGCAACTAGAAGCTCTTTAATTAGAAGCAGGTGCACACTATGTTGGCACACATTCCAGAGACAAATTCACCTGGATAGACTTCTAATAAAGTAAGGAATAGATGACAACAGTTACAAGACCAGATGTTTGCTCTTACTTTCTTTGCAAATATTCTAATGCAAAAACTATACTGTTGCAAAACCATTAAAATTACTGGGGTGGGGTTTTTTGCCTTTTTTTTTCTTTTTTTTTTAATATATAATTTGCAGTGGGTGTGAAATAAAGGCACATGGTAGGACATGCAGTAGCACTATTTGCTTGTACCTTTATAAAAGTCATTACATCAGTACTGATAATGTCAATAAACTCATCTTTAGTCTGACATACCAACAGACTTGCTGATCTCTCTCCAAAACATGCAACTGTCCAAGTCAATTAAACCTACTGCTATCCGAGCATTCAAAATTCACACTGAAATAACAATTCTGGCCAAACTCTGTAGTATAGGTTATTCATATTTGAATATTACCATGGAAAAAGATAAATAAGCAAGGAAGATTAGTCTCTGATTTGGTGGGGTGTTCTTATAATTTTTATCAATACAAGCCTTTTAATACCAGCATAGCAGCCATCATTAGCAATATTTGCCCTAATTCCCCTGTCCACAAGGCAAAATAACTAATTGCAAGGAAAGGGTTGAAGTTTGATTAATGTGCTGTTGCTTTTAAACCTGGAGTCAGTTTTCACTGTACCAGAAAGACAGCGTGACTGGCATAAAAATTAAGATATTTTGACATGCAAACTGATTATTTTATTTCTAACCCTCACTGATAATTATCCGACTTTCAATCTGATCCAGCTAAATGGGAACACAAAAACCTATTATAAACTCAATCATATGGCAACAATCAAAGAAATTTAACTTTCTTTTCCAGGCTAAAAGTATTTTTTTTTTTTTTGTAAAACCAGAAAGCAGCATTGATCTGCTGCTTTCCTCTTCATGTCTCACTTCAACAAGATAACAGAAACTCAACTGCATTGTCAGCAATGGACATTATCTACAAGATGAGTGACTTCGGTCCTGCTACTCATTTAATAACAATACTGTTTGTTTATTAGAAAAAGAGGCTGGATGATGTGCAAGCAACAATTAAATCTGGGGAAAAGACTGCTTTTGTAATATTAATCTGGAAAGGCAGTGTATCATTCCCTGAAAAATGAGTAGTTAATGGATAGAGTGCCTCAAGAAAGGGCTGGCATCAACAAGACTAGAATTTAAATTACCAGGAGTGAAATTAAAATTCTAATTCACTCTAAATAACAGCTCCTACAAAAGAAACATCTGGTCCAAAAAGAAAATTCTATGAGTTGGCATTGCAGTACTGCATTAAATATTGATAGCAATATTGAATTGACCCTGCTGCCTAATGCAAGACCATCACATGTCGGGGTCATTCCAAATAGTACTGCATTGAAAAGCGGTTAAACCTTGCTGCTGAATTAACATTTCAGGCTTTCCAATGTCATTCAGGAACAGACATGGCTCTAAGTGGAGTCTTTCTGAGAAAATACAGTAGCTGTTCAGTGAGCAAGGAAGGGAAGGAGTAGATATAGATCCAACCTAAATCAGGCAGCAATAACCATTTTATGCCATGCCAGTCTGTGCCCATACTGATCAGCACTAATGGAGGGATTTCTCAACTACCTTGCATAAATACATGTCCATATGTCAAATACTCCATGCTACTGCCATATCAGTGGCAAATATCTCTCTTAATATACTCATAGATCTTAAGTCTTCTGATCTGGAAAACACTCTGTAACACTACATAGTAAAAGCTAGAAAGTTTTTCCTCATCTCTTGCTTCACTTAGGACTTTCAAGGGGCATAATTACACTATTTCCCTCTCTTTTCTTAAAAGAAGTTTCCTTCTAATGGTGGTTCTCAACAGCCAAACAGCAGTAGCCAGTGAAAAAAGGTTCACTTTTACCTTTACATCCTCTCTTATATTTCCTTGGTCCCTCAGAGAACACGGAGCTAAGAAGAGAAATATAGATTCATTGCAGCATATTCCAGCTCCAAAGAAAGAATTATCTTTGACTTCTCCCCCAAAGAAATAGCCTTTTCAGAATATCACACAGGCAACTGAGTCCTTTTACTCCTACCTACACGCAACTGCATCTGAAACAATTTCCTGTTATCAGCCAATAAAGAAGCTCCAATCCAGATATCACAAACTCAAGGAAACAGTAAGAATAAGCTTACAATCTTACATACAATTTACAATGCTTTAGCACGACAGCAACCTGGCCTTCAAGCTGTTAAGACGAGCTGTTTCCATAGCAGATTTTGTATCATGATTGGCTCAGTGTTAAAAGTCTCTGTGTTAAGTTGCTGGAAGAGGAACGCTGCATCAGTAAGGGCTGTTATCATGCATTTCTTTTGTTTTGTGGGCAATGCCAAACAACATAAACCATTAAACAAACTGAAGCATTGTAAAAGATAAAGACATCAAATAAACTGGTGGTGCATGCCAAAAACTCTCCTCCTCTGAAAAATGTGAGCAATTTGCATTGATAGCTTCAAGAGTTTACATATGGTTCCAGTTATATTTTTTTCATTCCATAGAGATCAAAAATTGTTGAGGGGAGGGGAAGAAGAGAGAAGGGAAAAGACAAATGGCTAAATTCAAAACCTGAAATAATAAAGAGGTAATTCTTTTGATACCTTACACATGGAAACACATACCTGAATCACAAAAACATAAAATATATACAAACAGTTTGAGTCTTCTACAATAACTTTAGTGTGCTGTGGGTCATGGTTCCCAGGTTGCTTGTTCTTTCTCATTTATTAGACTAGGAAATCTGGAAAAAATTGCTACTGAGCAAAAACATATATCTTCCTATTTGAAGAAGAGATGGAATATAGAATCATAATTAAAAGAGTATGCTAAAGAGAATGTTATTAAGGCTGCAAAATTATCCTAGTATTCATTGCACATACAAGTAAAGAATTCCAAAGTTAGGGAAGGCCATGATTAAAGAGGTCTGTATAATCTTGACTTCACCCTCTGGAGTGTTATAATCCAGTCTTAAAGTGACATAATCATACATTGCTCTCTACGTGTACACAACAGGCAGCACTCAGTGAACCAGAAAGCAATTAACAATTTGGCTTATTCTCTCTCTTCAGTGTAAACTACCATGTGGTGACATAAGACATAATGACAAATTACTAACCCAAAACTGCTTTCAGATGGGAGTCTTTCTGACAAATCTTTCCCTCAGTGCCAAGTGCTTTACCAAGACTCTTTACTACACCTGTTATGGAAGGAGGAACAATTCTCTCCTCTTTACTCAGCATCAAACTTTGGATTGCAACTTTCAGATCCAAGACAGAAAATCTCCTAAGTCCTTTTCTATTAGCCTAGTAGCAACCAACTAAAACACCTTCCAAATAAAAAGCGTGCATCTAATTGAAGCTGTCCTGACTCCCAGTGTTTTACAAAGCCTTTGTAGATTCAGAGACATTGAAACAAATCTGAACTTGCACGGCACAATAAATCCTCAGATTCTCTCAAAATCCTCCTTTCTCCGTCACTTTCTTCAAAGCTGGTCTTTTCCTTACTGGGATGAAATTAAAAAGACTGTATTCATCTTGGAGAACAAATCAACTTAGTATCTCTGAATTTCCCCCATAGGTTTTGAGCAGCTTTTTTTCACTCCTACTCTAAAAGGTTTGGTCATATTCATGTATTTTCCGCGTGTATTTTCTTGTTTTTAATATAGCAAGAATCAAGGGAAAGAAAGATAACATCAGCCCCACTACACAGACTTATAGAGGCACTAAATTCCTTCTGCCAAATATTTCAATCAAATGGCTTTGATTTTTTTTTTTTTTTAAATACAAATATCTGCTCCCTCGGGGGGGGGGGGGGGGGGGGAAAA
>JAWWTY010000158.1:10602735-10721394 GCA_035222235.1 Margarornis squamiger
CCCCCCCCCCCCCCCCCCCCCCCCCCCCCAAATCAAAACAAGTCATTTCCAGATTAAAGAAGCTGAATGAGAACTGCACAAGACTTGTTCAGAGAGAAAAACCAGGCCTTTTTACAAAACTAAATTGGATGGTCCCAAGCACTCAAAGTACTGCTGAGAGACTAAGAAGAATGCAATAGCCAACTCAGAAGTTAGGGGGAGTTATAGGGAAGTAACAGAATTTACAGGGATTCTTACTTGGCATATTTTATTTTTCAGTGTTTTGTTACAGAAACTGTTGAATGATTTTTATAAAAAGAAAAAGGAAAACAAAAAGATTTCTAATCAAGAAAAGGTAAAATCTTTGAGAAACAGAAAGCACTCTCTTTAACATCTATCCTTGCTTTTCAATGACAACATCCAATGTGCCTTAACTTTTCTAACAGCATAAAAGAATGGTAAAAATTAACTTGCTTATGTATTCATATATTTTTAAAGGAAAAAAAGGTCAATTTTCAAGTGAACAGTAAAACAAAATAAATAAAACCCCATTGTTTTTATCCAAATTTGTATTTCTCAATGAAAAAATATTTGGGCAGGACACCTCTACAAACCTAGCCTGATGCTTTTCTAAAAATGAGGTAGTGGTGCCACATTTTTAACCAAGTGACTAGTTCAAATAATTATGTTTTTGTACTGGATTGTAACCAGGCCATTTAGCTGACAAGGCTACTTGAATTAAGTAAGCATTGGCTTCTCTTTGCTTAGTACACATTATAGCAGTTTAATTTTGATGTGTGTGTCATAATGTACCTGAACCTAAGGCAGCAACATCAGCAGGCTGTTTTCCTAAACAAATCTTGTTTCTCAGATCTTGGAGAACTTTTTCAGAAATGTAAACTTGTCTCTTAGGGATGATTTGACACATTAAGAGCCGTATTTCCCCAGTGTGCACTGACTATGCAGAGAATAAAACCAGAGTAACCAGCACAGCAAATGTATCTGTAATGGGAGGAGGAAAAACAAACATTTAAAAGAAATAGTTAAGACAGAAACTAAGTCCCTCAGACTAGAAGAATTCTTTGGAGGTCTCAGTCCAGTCCTACAGTGCTTCTAGTTGTCTTGAAGGCAGAACATTTTACATAGTTTTTTTCCTGTGTTTATTACAATCACAGAACGTCTTTAAAAATATTTATATATTGGAAGCTCAGAGAAGATATGTTTACACATAGCTGAAATTGTGAAAGGACAGGGATTTCTCTGTTGTACAATGATCCAAGAGGTTTTATCCCTTAAGCAGGAAACATTATTACTCTAATCAAGACAAATTATGGTTTACTAATGGAGACAAATAGCAAAGATGACAAACCAAAATAGCGGAACACAAAAGTCGCTTGCTGATACACTAGGCCACATAACATTTCGGCAACTGGTTATTTCAAGGAAAGAAAGCAACAAGATTGGACATATTAGGACCAATTTTCAGAGTGATTTAAGCAGAAAAAATAATCAAGTGGTTGCTAATGGAATATACTGACATTAGCAATAGCTTATAAACCTCCAAAGATTTTTAAAACTCACTAGCCCTTTTTCCCCCCGAAATTCCAGTGAAGCAGAAATTGTGTACATTAAAAATTAAGAAATGCAAGGGAAAAAAAGAAAAAAAAAGGACACCTTGCTTGTACTTTTGCTACTAATAACACAGTTTTCTAAAGAAAGCAAAAGGTCAGACACACATGGGCAGAAACTGGGATACATACAAGGTACTTTGTTAAACAAATGTGGCCGAGCTTAAATGGATCAACTCTGTAAACTCTAACAGAATTTGGTTTCAAGGTCAATATAATCTTTGCCTCCTCAACCTAATCCCACGATAAGGATGACACTTGGGATAATCTGTGGAACTCTGAACCTTTCAATTTGAATTTTTGCAACCATTAATTTAGTTTACAGCAGTGAGACTTTGTCATTTCTATACTTTGCCTACAAGAAAGTGCTTTGCACATGAAAAATGTCATTCCTCAGCCACAAATGGCTCTTCACAGCAACTTGGCTGACCTCGTATTCATGTATATTTTTGATTTGAAAAGCAACAAAGAATTGCATTTATTTTACAACACAGCCTAAAACTAACCACTTCAGCATTAGTACTTACAAGTAATTTCTAATGGAAGACTAACACATACCTCTAGATGCATCATCTTTAATGCCTGATTTTTTCAAAAGATAACTGGGGTGTGGAGAGCACAAAGTAAATCCACTGGACTAAATGAGAGAATACATTTTTTTTTTTTTCAATTGTGAAGGAGGAGAACTTGTCAGCCTACACTGCAGCACTGCTGAAAACAACCCAAGTGCTGATATGAATCATAGTTGAGTCAATTATGTAACACTGCAGAAAAAAATAAGGCAGCCGTGGAAGGTAATGACAGGAATACCCATATGCAAGATAGAGGCAATCGTGCCTTTCCTGTCAACGCATTCAAAGGGCATACTGGGATCAAACTGGAGTTCTTCACAGCAGAAAGGATACAGAACACACACAGTGCCCAGGAGAGAGAAGCAGAAAATAAAATACATTTTTGGGAAATGCAAATAGATGGTTTCATTTAGAGAGCACCAAAGTTTATTTTTGAGTAAGTAAAACATTTCCACAAAATGGACATCGTTAATTATTCTGAATGGCCACATGTACACTGAGTGTTAGGAAGGGGAGCAAAAAGGAGGCTGCAATGAAAAGCACTCTATTTCTATCAAGCATTTAAGGTAGTGATAATGTTGAGCTGTTCTTGAAGAGGGCAGGTATTGATGCAGTTTTGGTCTGACAAAACAGTGCAAGCTTTGCAGAATACAGAAGTAAACCCACCACTGGATATCAAAAGGGGGAAAGAAGTGTAAGGATTGGTAAGAGGCTCCCTTACAGAAAATACACCCTAGTTACATGACAATGGGAAACAAATTTCTTAGTACGGTGCTTTCTTAATAATTGTAAATAGATCAGGGGAAAAAAGGCACCAGAAGAATTTGGAGGCAAATCTGATCTTCCCAGTGCAGAGTGCTGAACTAGTCAATGTCTCGAGAAGAAAGAAGCCTTTCTTTCTATTATTCTGTTATTAGACATGGGGAAAAAAATCATTTTTGAGAGTAAGTTACAGGATCTAAAACATGGCTTTCACTGAGCATGTGAGAGTAATGAGGCTCAAGTCCTAATGGAACATGCCATGTCATAGAGACCTTAATGTAGTTTTGGCTTGGTTTATTTTCTCCTTAAACATAATTTAAATGTATTTTAGTGATAAGACAGTCAAGCAGCAACTATGGTCAACATATGCACCTTTTCATATAGCTTAAATTTTATTCCTTACCTTGAACAATCAGTTAAAGATTTTACAACAAAAGAGAGCTAGTTTAGTAGCTTAAGTTGGGCTTGCAGGAAAATTTAGGCTCTTCCAAATTCCCAATAATTTCTGAGTACATAAATATTGAGAGATGTCAAAGAGATTGCAAATAAATTCTTTCCCAGCAGGTGCATTTCCTAAGGACTGCCTCATGCTGTGCAGCATTTCAGAGTCACAGCAATCAAATCCCATTATAATTATTACAGTAATGCATTTCCAATAAGCCATGACCTTGTTGCCTCAACAAAGTACATGTTGGACAGTGTTCCAGTGATCTTTGATGGCTTCCTGTCTAACATCTTTAAGGGTTTGGACAACTGGAGTCGCAGAGCACTCACTTGTGGCTACTAATCCACGTTGTTTGTGCCAGCTTCTAAATGAACTGGTTGCACCTTTGCTACTTTAAAATATCTCTATACTGTGAATCCCAAAGTGGTGCATGCCCTCATTTCCCATGCAGGACCCCTAGGTGGTACTGGTAAATTAGCTGTCAGTGTCTCTCATATCTGCTCTGAGAGGAATAAGCATGACAGGAATACGGCTACTGTTCAATTTGCCTCAGAGTCCCTATTATGAGAAGTCTTTTGCAACTTTCAGCAACTCATGACCCATGTGCTCCCTTCTGTGGGTGTTTGAAATAGTTTTCTAATACATTCTGACACTAAAAATTGTAACAATCACACATACCATTGGCAGTTCTCTCACCTGTATCTTTTAGCATATAAAGTATCAAGTACTGCATGTTATTGAACATATTTTACTCTGCAGCAGCTATTTTTAAACAGATCACTGTAGAAAGTTTCTGTGAGCAACTGTTCTCCCACAGCTCTAAGATAGTTCCTTGAACAAACACTGTTAGATTTCACATGTATTTTACAACTTTCCTTTTTGGTTTTCTTTTCAAAAGAACGAGTCTTATGAGAGACAAGAGAATCCTAAAGTATAGACACAGTAATTTTATGTAGCTGTTTAGATGCTGTTTATGCTTTCAAAATTTATGACTTCCACACTATCTCTCATTCCCAGTTACTGCTGTGTGTGCAACTTGCAGAGTACTTGCTATGCTTTATCACTGCCATATGGTTCTGAGTTCAGTGAATTAATCTGTGAGGTTCCAATCAAAGCATTCATATTGGGAGTAACAGGGAAGATTCAGTTATAGATTTTTAAGTATCTCCCACATTGCAGTAATTCATCTAACCTTTATTTACCACAGAGTGCCCTGCATGTAGAAGTGAAATGCTTGGTGGGGAAAAGGCATTTACTTGTCCCCAGCAAAACACATGTCATTAGAGATGCATTTATAATGGGATTTGACTTAATGGAGATGGAGGCGTACAGACACTGTGCTAATGCTTTACAGCAATAAGCTTGTAGCAAGCTTTTAGCACAACATAATGATTCATGAGGCTCAAATTATACACTGAGCAGTGCTTGGTTGAACCAGCACATTATGTTTTCAGTACATACTCACAACTTGGCAAAACACAGCTCCTTCAAATTGCAAACATGATTTATAATAATTGGCACTATCTTCCAATTGTGCTCATACTAGAAGTTCTGGAAGGAAAAGGGGTTAAATTATCCACACATTATCACTGGGCAACTAGTTTTATGGCTCCCATCAAAGAGCTTAATATTAAAACCACTGATACTGTTGTTTATGGGAAATTCATAATGAACACAAGCTAAGTACAAGGTTTTCAGCAAGGGACCATTTACAGAGGAGGTTCACATCAGCCCTGTACGAAAGCCTTTTAAATAACCTTGTGGAATGCCTTTGTGGAGCAATGAACACCAAAAATTATCATAAGGATGTTTGGCAGAGTTTACTCTGCATTAGCTAGAAATTTTCATTAAATGCAGTACATAAAATTATCAGAAGGGTTTCTATGACATCCTTTAGTAAAACCATGGCATGCAAAAAAAAGAAAAGCGGAAGAACATCCTGTATCTATGGGCTTTTCCATAGCACATAACTCTTTTTATATATTTCAAGGTGATTTTAATATATATGGAGCACTACAGACTGATGGATACTGTGAATAAGGTAGCCTGTTTATCTAAATGATGGACCTGGCATAGGCATCCTGAGGACAAGTTTCCCTTACACATGGTGCCCTCCTGCTGATCTGAAAATTTGAAAGGGTGTCATACTCTATATAGAATCACTACTTGGCCTCTCTGCTAAGACTATGAGCAAAGGTCTTCTCCTTCTATTTTGATAGGGATACCTTTCCACCTACAGATGACTGAATCCATTACTCTTTAACCCAGCCTGCTCAGACAGAAAAGGCAGGTAGAAATCTGTCAGATGACAAATAAGCTTTCCAACACAGGATGTAAAACCACATCTTTGTGAATTCTTTGAGTGTAATTGGGAGTAGATAAACTAGCTACTGAATGGAATGTCAGGAAAGAATCAGAAATATCAGTACTCATTATCCACATTTCCATACTGTGGTCTTACTGCACCAAAAGTTACATCTAAGTGAACATGTACAGGGACAATACTGAGTGCTTAGACAAGTTAGAGATTGGGATGCATCACTGAATCCTAACACTATTTTAATCACAAGCAATGACTGCTTAATTGAGCTTCCTAGGCCAGAAACAAGTAGAGGTCTCTGAATCTAAGTGACGAGGACTAAAGGCAATAGTTCCTTTTGGAAACCAAATTTCAGAGAGGTAAATACCTGAGGCAGCCACTGAGGTTTCAGTTCCACAGCAGACCATGCCTGTCTGATTTCTGTCCCCTCCAGTCCAGCTTGTGCACCCTCTTGCTTCTGGCCATATATTTTGAGCTTCCTTTCACATCGATTCCCAGCACTGACCCCATTTTTCACCAAGCCATTTCAATGTGCAAAGACAGTAGGAAGCTCATCCAACTACCAAAAGCAAATAGCTTTCTCGCAACATTTAGTGATGACAATAAATACTGAATAGATGGCAATAAGGACTGGAATTGCTTCTGGGCTTTTCCTCTCCCCTGCCCACCACACAACAACAGCAAGGAAAGAGGCAGAAATTGTCCTTGTTTTTGGAAGTAGCTCTGACTGGAGGCTTCCTAGATGTGAAGGCAAGAGAGGAGTGAAGGTTTATCTTTTGGTGTTGTCCAGAATACGAACTGTAAGAACAAACCAGTCACTTTTACAAATTTTATCTCCTGAGTCAGCAAAAAAGAGCAAGTTAATGCACATTTAGCAATAACATCTACCATTTGTTATTTGCCACAAAATATCCAAATATTGTAGTAATACATTTTAAAGAACTAAAATACTCTCACACCAAAAAGACAAAGTGCTTTTCCTTGATGTGTTGCAAGACAAAAGCATGTGTTTCTTAGCTTTTCTATTGAGATCTATAGACTAACAGAGCAAACTGATTGAGTTTGTATTCTGTATGCTAAATGCACGGAGTATCAGTTTTGCTTTGGAAGACTAAAGAAAGAACAACACTCAAGGACAAACAATGACCATTCCAGAAAGAAATCCCACATTTTTGGAAGAGTTTAACAAGTCTGACAGGAATAATAAAAAAGAGTGCACATTCTTTTACTACAAATATTATTAGCCCTGTTCTTGACTACCCCAGCTCAGATTCTGGGTGCAGATTTTTTTCTCTGTACCATTCGAAGAATTCATTGATTTGTGTTGCTATGTGTAGTACAGAAAAAGATTTCATATATTCAACTTCATATCTACATGACAGAAATGTAACAGACCACTAACAGCACCAGAGTATGATACTTCTCAAAAGGCAAATAAGATCAGCTTCAAAGGCATTTCTCTTTCCCTGCTCTGTGACTTTTTATACTCCCCAGCCTGCAGCATTGCTGCACTTCTTCCCACAGACCATCTGTGACCAAAAGATAGGGCTGTAGCCTGCCCTCCCTTACACTTATAGGGGAAAAGCAAATCAACAAAAAACTGATGTTTATTTCAGCTCTCACACTGTGTGTAGTCCTGTAGGATTAGTTTATTCCTAAATATTTCTACAATTTTCACTATGTTCATCTCAAGTTGTATTTCTGAGTGACTATGGGAATAGAACTTCTTTGTGGTAGCTGTCACATCTCACTCTTTTCTCCACCTATATTGTGATCACCATCAGCATTTCACATGTAAAACCACTCATGTACAGTTAATTAACACAAGTAAGATTATAGCCATCACTATGGAGTTTTTAAAATAAAGCATACACACACACACAAATCAATATCCATAGAATGTTAACAAAGTTAAACTCCAGAAAGTTAAACTCTAATGCCAGCCCATCACACACAATGCATTGGCCCTATTCTATGGTCTGGTGAACCTCTGGATAAATAGAAAAGCTAGGATCAAGACAATATTAGCTGACGGTATATGATGGTACTTTATATTTTGCAGCAGTATGATTTTCAATTATGATTAACCAAAAGAATATCTATTAAGTACAGAGAACAGAAATATTGCTCATTTTACTTAAAACACTGAATACAGTAGTTTAATAGTGTTTCCCATTATAAGCCTTTTCTACCTCTGAAACCCCATATCACTTAGATGTTACAATGCTCTTACTATCGTTTAAGATAAACTAGCCATTTTTGTATTATTTTGAATAAGCTTAATATCCCAGTTCAGTACAGTACATGTCTAAACTCTGGATGCCAATGCTTTAGATGAGTTTGTGAACTGAGACTTAAGTGAGAGAATTTATGTATTCATGCCATCTCCAATTTCTAAAGTACAGACTACTTCAGCAATTGCATCTTTCCTTTTGATTTCTTCAGCACATTATGAATAATGGAAAAGCAACAAAACTGCTGAGTGTCTAAGGAAAATATTATTATGCATTTTAAAAAAACACACAAAACCAAATCCAAGCAACCCCAAACTGCCTTGATGGGCCAAATCAAACAGTTAATTTAAAAATAAATTAAAAATCTGTTTATGAGCTAATCAGTTTTAAAGATGAACATTACTACAGCACAGAGAGAGTAAGGTTTACAGCTGATTTAACAAACTGAAAAATCAGAACCGTCAAATAAACTTTTCTGAAAATAAATATAAATGCAATCTCCAGCAAGAATAACTTGAAAATAAATGCAGGCAAAAGAGATTGCAAGCCTCTCCAAATGAAGAATGATTCTTTCATAATGGGGCGGGGGAGGGGGCAGGGGGAGTAGAGAGATACTAAACATTTAACTATATAATTACAAGAAACTTTATCACACAAAAAATAAATCTAGTACCGAAGATATGGAAAGGTATGTTCGGAATAGATTAAGTGTGAATTAAAGCAATGCTACACACTAAAAGACAAAGCTTATTTTTAATACCAAGCCCAGAATTCCTCTCTTTACACACAAGATTTTAAGTAGTAGTTCTGCAAGTTCAGCAAGCTTCTACAGGCTATCCCACCTTTAACATTTCAGGAAGGACCTTCCCATAAATGTGGTGGGGAATAATGCATGCTTGTCATTATTTTCAGAGCAATGTGATTAATAAGCTGCATTTTTCTCTTAACATTGAAAAATAAACTTGTACCTTACTAAGCTTCCTCAACTGTGATTCTCTGCACTCTAGAAACTGCAATAATGCAATAAAATCTCTGCACAGAAGTCATCACACACATTATCAAATGTTCTGATCATTATCCTTGCACAGATAAATGCTCATCAACAGAACAGAGGTTGTCTGTGATTAAAGCACACTAGCAGCCCCATTTATAACAGGCTGATAACATTCAGGGGATCTTTAGCCCACAATATCTCATGAGAGATCTGATTGATTTTCCCTTCATATCAACAAAAATCCCCGTACCAACTTCAAAGGGAGAGCAAATCCAGGAAATCCAAATGCAAACCCAAGAGACAAAACTGCAGAATAACTCCCTAATATTTCTGATTTACATGCTTCATTGTCATGCTTTGTTATATGCAGTTCTGGAAACGAGACCTCGCCACCTTGGCTGAGAATCCTTAAAAATACAACTTCTAAATGATAAATTATACTTTTCTTTTTCACAGAAGGCTCATAAGGTGCTAGGAGGAAGCTGATAACTGTCTAAATATCAATTCTAAAAAGAGTTGGCATGAAATCACAAATTATTCTTTCTACAAATATACCCCAAGCAATTTTCTTCCAGATATCTTAAAGTTTTTACTAAAACTAATGGAGTCAGAAGGTCATTTATCATAATCTGTAGTCCTAAAATAAATGAACACTGGTATTTTTGAGGGTTAAAGAGTGCAGGTGAACATTACAAGAGGAAACAAGAGGACCTAGCAGTTCATGAAACAGGACATCGAGGAAAGGCACAAAAAGATTCAAAGGATTTTGGTCTTTCAAATGCTGTCAATTGAATTTGTAATAATGGTCACAAAAAAATGTAGCAGATTTCCTGAAAGCACATTCCTGCAACTATTTGCAAGTATGCTTATTGCTAAGCTTTGGAACAATCTCTTCAACTTGAATGAAACAACAAATTTTAAATGGTTACATGCACTCTTTATAAATAAGGACTTGAGAAAGGACATGGAACTCCGAAATATGGGCTTTGCACAGATGTTGCAATTATGGAAGAAGGCCTAAACCCCTGGATTCTGACATTTTACAGCCCTGTTTTGCTCTGCTTTCAGTGGATCTTTTGGTTTGAGAAATGAAAATACGTCAGCATCAGTTTTTATTGTTAGCCATTTTTGTCAGATGCTTGGACTTATTTGAGCAATGGCTGTTCAGGTGGATTGCAGACATGCTTCTTTCAAGAGCTGTTGAATGGGCTGAAATGTATATTTGGAACAGGGCAGCTTAGCGTGGCAGTTAGTATGTTGGTACCAAAGCAGCAGAAGCTGTCCTGGAAACTAACTGTATCTCACCCAGGATTTGTTGTTGGAATTTGTGTGCAACAATCACACCAAGTTTAACATAATACTATTGTCCATGATGTAAATCTGAAATTCAGCTAGCTGTAAACATTTGATTCAGCTAATTAATCCTCTGATAGCTGCAGTATTCAGATGAGAAGCTCATGAGAATAGATATGTAATTAGTTTTCCAATATTCTTTTTGTGCCAATACCATAACACTTGTTTTGTAAACAGCAATGAGCATAAAAGGGGAGATGTTAGAATCCTGGAGAAAGATAAACAGGGCATTTTAGTCGATGGAAGCAGGGACTCTCTGTACTACATACAGGGATGCTAACTGCAATGCTTGCGGAGACCCGGCAAGAAAAACAACTCATTTCTAAGATCCTAAGGCACAATAAGGTGATGAGAAATAGTCAACACGAACTTGTCAAGAACAGATTACATCAAATCATAACTTCCTACTTGGACAAGATAACTGGACTAGCAACTAGAATACAGCAGTAGGAGTGACAGATCTAAACTATCCTCAAGATACTTAGTTTGTTACCAAGGACATTTTCAAAGGGAATCTAAGAAAGCTTCCTCCACAGGGAAGCAGCATAAGCCAAATCTAGAATCAGCTGGAAAATCATGATGGAACCATAGTTATCAGTGACTTGCTCCTGTGTTAGCAAGCTGTCTCCAATGGGGTAATATGGGGTCCACACTGTATTCTACCCAGTCTATTCAGTATGTTAACATAATCAAAAATTATATAAATTACACGAGAAATTTAGAAACATTACTAAAGTGGGAGGAGATGTACTTGGGAAAGCAGCATTTAAATTCAAAGGGTGCTTGACAAACTAGAATTTAAAAATAACAGGACAAAGTTCAAGTCAGACACATGCACGATGAGCCCAGAAAACTGCTAGCAAATACATTCACACAAGCAGAGGAACTCTGCAAGCAGCAGGGGCAGTGGATCACAGTGCAAGCCAATAATGCAACTCAGTGTGATTTCTAAAACATGATTTTAAGAGATGAGAGGAATGCTATATCAAGCAGTAGTGGCAGCTAATCCACTCCTTTTAATACTGGAGTCTCTCCAGCTGAAACACAGTACCCAAGTTTGAGCTCCAAATTATAAAAATCCAGGAAACATCTAAAGAAAAGCAAGAAATTAAAAATACCAGAAAATATCCTACAAGGATTTTACAATTGATTTGTTTCCCACACACACAAATCTTCCTTTAAACCTTTTCAAGAGGCATTTCAAAGCCATGTGCAATGAATACTGTGCCTTATTTCAAGCAATATATGAGGTCACTTGCAGGGCCCATTTTGATGATGCTTTTACTGCAATATTTCCACCAAGACAAACTGAAGTTCAATAGTGAAAGTCTTCATTGTATAAAATAGATGTAAAAGCAGAAAGGTTTACTTAACAGACTTGCAAAAGACAACAACTGAATAACATAATCTGTACAATTCAAAACTAAAAAATGAAAAAACTGCTTAATCTGTGTCTTCCCCAAACTTAAACTCTTTAACATTCTTCTCCAGAGAAGTATACAGAATCAAAGAACTTAAGAGAGCAACCACTCCTAAATGTCCGTACATGCTACAGTAACCATAGAAATAAAAAAAAATTAAAAAAAAAAAAAAGAGGAAAGAATGCTACTCTTAATTTAGATTTAACATCCAGTAAATGGGGAAAAACTCCTTTTTCAGCTGCAGGAACAGGAAAAAAAAAAAAAAAAAGAAAAGAAAAGAAAAAAAGGATAATACCACCTGTCTTCCAAATCAGCCAGGATGCATTCAGCATCATATAATAATAAGAAAGTACTTAAGATTCAGAAAAAAAAACATTGAATAATATTTTGACACTGGCAATGACCTCAGCGGATAGAATTGCATTAAGCTTGTTAAATCAGGCTTTCCACAGGAGATCATGTGCCTGTGTTAACTATCTATTAGAAATTGAAACTCAGTTTCAAACATGTATGATTAATGATGAATAAGCTTTACAATACTCTTTTAAATGAAATCTCATTTCAGTGCAGTGAAACCTAAGAGGTGCTTGAAATTACTTTGATTGTACAAACTATACCTTATCCCTACTGTAAATCTGTGTGAAAATTCTCTCCCTCATACCTACAAAGGAGAGATGAAAGGTCAAACAAAGAGAAACAATAATGATGTGGATTTCTTTGTAGGTTTTTTTACCAGTAAATCAGCTGAATGGATCAGGACTGAATGCCATGAGAGCTGGACTGTTTGCCTGGCTTTGTCATTAATTCAGAAGAGCATCAGATAAAAATCACTGAACAGAGAAACCATTACTTTCTTTTGAAAAATAAAGTTAGTGGTACTCCTTATGTTTTCTGAATCCTTCCTTAGCTTTGATGGAAAAGTACTGCTTTTAGGTACCTTATTTTAACTAACTCGTTTAACATCCCATAGCCAACAAGCACAGCTGCTCAAAAATTATCAAATTAAGTCCAGCTCCCCCAATAAAGATGAATTTGCGGCTGTTTGTAGCATGTTTTAGAGTCTGTAGACAAAAGATGCCTCACAAATGGTAAGCAATGATTTAAGGAACAAAACATTTACACAAAGCTTTTGTTTTGGAACATAAGAAAAAAAGCTGAATGTATGCAATAAAAGAATTGGTAAAGCCCCTAAAGACATGACAGAAGGGTGGGATAAAAGTAGCCTAAATCTGTGTGGACAAGGCAAAGAGTCGTTTAGCCAGCTGGGTATATGGCAGCTGCCACCTGCAATCTGCAAAGCAAAAACATTAGAACAAGATGACACTTGGCCTACAAGACCTGTCACTCTGTGGGCACTACAGTAGATGAGAATCCTTTAGGTGCTCTCAGAGTGGACCTTCCATGGACTACCAAGCCAGACTGCTGACAGAGAGCAAATTGCCTTCCATGAAGCAATATTCCCAGTGTCTGGGTGAGAATCAGTCTGCAGATTTGTGGCCAGTGAGAGCATGGCACATGGCTCTGATGTTATTTATTTACCTATACAATCATGTGTGGCACTGAGCCTCATTTCAGTTGATATAATTATTTTAATGGAATCAACAAATAATTCAACTGAAAATCTCATATGTTGTCACAATCTTGGACCTGAAAGTTAAAGTAAAATGTGCTCGATAGTGACTTTGAAGTTAATTGTTATGAAAGTGAGCATTTCGAAATGTTTTTGTTCCTGACACATTCCAGGAACTACAGCAGTGGCCAGAACTACATTATATACCTGGTACATCAGCTCATGCATTAATAAATCAGTTGGGTGTTGTGGTTTTGATGGCCTGCTCACTGTGACCACCAAAATTAGCTAATTAGGTTTAATTTCTGCTAGAGAAAAGTGCTGGTCTTTGAAGCAGAGTGATCAGTTCCAACTCAGAATATTCTGTGATTCTGTAAAGGTAAAGAATACACATACATCTGTCATAAAACTCAGGCTACAATATCAAGCATAAACACACACTTACACTTATGAAAATAAATGCCTAAAATAATCAAGTGGGAGAGAAATTGCATTTCTCACCTTTATTGCTTATTTACTCATGTCACACTTAAGCACATCTTTCTCTTGAAGCTTAGATGACAAAGAGGAGATACTAAACTCTGCTAAACAAGTGACAGCTACCAGGGTGCCTGTTCACCTCTGAACTTTACTATGTCACTGTCCGATTGAGGCCACATGTAAAACTGAAGGATGGAAAGGCAGGAAGGGCATATCTGCATGGAGGTAGAACACAGGACTGCAGGGAGCACAGCAGCACCTGGCCCAGCCCCAGGGAGCCTTTTCCTTGTGTTGCTGTGGTTCAGAACACCACTCCCGGGCAACCCAAGTGCTCACGATGCCTACTTGCATCTCCCATGACATCAGTGACAGGAAAATGTGTCCAAAAATAAAAGAAGAAAAAAAACCCACAAAACAAAACCAAAACAGAAACAACCAACAAAAAAAAAAAAAATTCCTTACACAGTGGGAAAACCTAAATGCAAAGAACTACTAGCAGGTTCTGGTGACTGATGCATGAAGTAATTGCTAAAACAGGAGAAGCTTGGAAGTACAGGTCTTAATAATTTTCAGCACACACTAGGGATTTTTTTTTTTCCTCATGAGTCTCTTTGTGGTGATGACTGTCTCCTTTCTGCAATTATCAAAGGTGTCTTTCTTGGTCGTGTTTTCCTCATCACAGCAAGTGTGTAGTACTAATGAGAAGTTTTTCTGAAAACCAGAAATATACACTGACAGTTTTTCAAACTGTAAACTGGAATGAAGACATTTCTGTTGTGAGAAAGTCTCAGCATCAAATCATACAATAGCCTGTCACCCACTAGTTATGAGAAAAAGAGGGTAAAGAGATGCCGCATTGCTTGAAGGAAAGGTGACTTGGATTTGGTTTGAGGTGTTTTGCAGCTAGCTTTTCTAAATTATTTCTTACAACTGGTCAAT
This sequence comes from Margarornis squamiger, assembly GCA_035222235.1. NCBI lineage: Eukaryota > Metazoa > Chordata > Aves > Passeriformes > Furnariidae > Margarornis > Margarornis squamiger. The sequence continues at coordinate 10,617,433 of JAWWTY010000158.1, forward strand.
AAAATCCCTAAGGTGTTTATAGTAGCCTGTGACAATATCTATTACGTTTTTAAACATTAGAAAAAAAACCTTTTTCATTAAACTAGTATAAATGCAAGGTGTTGATTCAAAGAGAAAACCCTGGATGAGAAACACGTTATCAGTGATGCCATGCTATGTGACAGTTTTCATAAGCAACAGGCTGTATTCAGCACAGTCTGTTTCCAATGCTTTGCCTGTACTTTTATCTGGCCTAACAAAGGGAGTAGGATGGTGGGACATGGAATTTCTAATTCTCTCTCATTTTTGACTCTGTGTGATGTTTCGCTTCCAAAGCGCTAGAGCAGAGCCTAACACTCACTGTTTGGAAAAAGAAGATAAATAAAAGCTCCAACAACACAGTGTGGGATACTGAAACAATCTAAAGTAGGATATGCAGCCTGAACTTTAGCTAAGAAAACTTCATCCAGAAACATACACCATAAGAGGCAGGGGATGCTTCTACCATAACTACATGACAAAGAAATGCTAAAGCATACACATGCAAAAAATGGTCAAGCAAATTCTCAATAAAGGAAAGATATGTCAAAAAAATGTAACCTTCACTAGTTTGAAGCCAAGTGCCTTACATTTTCTTTGACCACCTTATCCTGATATATGAGAACTCTGCTCTTTCTCCTGTATGTAGTACATACGGTAAGAATCCTGAGGCTGAGGCTTTCCTGTTGCATTTTATCAGCAACAAAGTTGTGGCTTATTTTCCTCCCCAATCTCATCTGTCACAGCAAGCTTTATTTAGTCTTTCAAGTGAGTCTTCCATAGAGTAGCCTTTTGCATCTACCAGGAAAACAACATGCCACTGAGAAAAACGACAACATCGTGATTCATGCCAGAAGCAGAGTTCACTGTCTGCTGGCCCTAAGCCCAGATCCTGAAGTGCCCACACTTATTTTTTAAGACTGCATTAACATAATTGCAATATTTTATTGGCAGAGAATTTCAAACTCTTAATGTATATCCAGCTTTTAATGTCTGCATAATGTGTGCAAAATCCAAGTTTTTCTTCACTTCAATCCAATGAAATGCATCCTGGGTGCAACACCAGCTCCCCTCTTTGCAGAAGTATTCTGACATCCTCTTTGATACTGCCTTTTTTCTTGGAATAAAGCCTGCTTCTCAAACCTGTTCACCTTCTTCCACATTATCACTTTCAAACACCTTTTGTAACAATTTTCATATTGTGACTATACAAACCATTCTGAGATCAAAGAGTTTGAAACTGTCTGTAAACTTGAAAAATGCTGAAGATTTATGTGGGAAATTGTTCAGTGCTTTCCAAGCTGGATTTTTTCACTTGAGTTGCTGGGTTTTTCCTTTCAGAATTAGGGATAGTTGCTTCTTGCACAGCTTCCGCTTTGGTCATATGAGGTGACCATGTGAGGCCTCATGCTCTTTGGAGGATCCTCATTCTATTCTGGGGCACATTAGAAAACACAAGACTGCAGCAACAGATAACAGCTGAAAGCATCAACTCATACACTGAGATTTAATTGAACAGTCAAGCTATAGAGAACCACCTGAATATAAACAAAGCAAAACACAGCCCCAAAAATATGACAAAACTACCAAACTCCCCTAAAATTTTATGCAACTTTTCAATGGGAGAATTTTTAAGAGAGAAATAATTATTCATCATTAATGTAAATATCAAGTGATTCACCAGCAATGACACTCGTTTTTAGAAGAAATCAGTGTTCCTATGTGATGTGAGCACCCACATTTGTGCTAAAAGAGATGATTAAAAGTGGATATAGGGTTCAAAACGGCGATAGGCCACTGAAAATCTGGCTCAAAACTTGCAAACATTGAGCCCATGCCAGGCAATCTGCTTAACCTAGGAAAACCCCAGTAAATAGCCAATTTCCTGAAAAGTGTACATCAATTCTACAGCCAGAAGTTCCCTTTCTAAGCTGCAAACTGAAATGCTTTTCAACCAAGAAAAAAAGCAGCAGACTTAGTGCAAGTAATTTCAGTTCCTTATTCAGCATTACCAAAAGTTCTACTCAATGAAACAGTAAATGCATAGCATAGCCTTGCCAACTAGCTTTCATTTTCCAGTTTTCAGTACTGAAATAAAACTGCTTATTAGGTCATGCATGGTGATGAATTAAGAAATAGACAAATATCTACTCCATCCTCCACTTCCCCAAGTCAAATCCAATATACCCATGTGAGTATCGAAGCAGAGACAAGGGAGCTAACATACAGCTCACAGAAATCTACAGAAGAACCAGAAAATGGGTTTGGTCACACCTTGTGCCTTCAGACTCTCCCAAGATCACATTGTTTTAATCAGGTTTATAGTACCAGTACACAGCTAAGCTGTGAGTGTGCACACATGCCATACTGTACGTTCTATAATTACTATGGGTAGCAAAACATTGCGGTTCTCTGTAAAGGACCAAGATTCTGCTATGATCTGTTACACTTGGGGAACAGGGGATTGTAGTCTTTGAGCACTGCCAAAACTCTGCCATCGGTAACACAAGACTGTTCCCTACTCAGGTGGCCAAAACATTTATTGCCACCCTGAAAAGTCTCCATGCTTGGCTCATACCTGATGGGTCCTGGCAGAAATAGGATCATGCACTTTGTGGCCTAAGGTCCACATCTTTATTTTACATGTAGTACTTCTGAGGAGTATTAAGAAGTATTTAGGTAAAAAAGCCATTTATTACCATCTGCATCAGTATGACAACATCATCTTCAACAAATTGCACAAAAAGCTATGAAAATCACTTAATCCACAGTGTCTGCTTAACAACAAAAGAAAAGAGATCACAGTGAAACCACTATAGAATGAAACATTTTATTTCTGTGTGTCTCCATGCTTTTTAAAAATTGAGTACATAATCACCCAGGTGTCACAGGGAAAAACGAGTGTTTGAATTCTAAAAGCAGTTTTTTGCATGAAGTGAGTGGTATAAATAAGGCTGAGGTTAAAATAAAAAATCCCAGGGTCACTTTCCAAGGAACCACCAAAAAAAGTAAGATCACTCCATCGTTTTACATGCATATAAAATAACTATTGAAGTGAGTGTTATCCAGTAGATTTTGTCCATTTTTAAAGGTTTAAATGTTGCAATTAGCCCTACAACCCAAGGCCCACTCTCTGGTGGCCTTGGCTAATAGTGCTGTACTACTTCCATATGTAAGCAAGTACTCCTGGCAGCACTGATCCACCCTGCATACAGGCACAACTCAACGGGGCACAGCCAGGGGTATCTGCACAACTCTCCATGGCACAGTGAGGATGTGCTCTTACAGACTTGTAAGGAATTATGAATTTTCACTTCCTTCGCTAGACATTAACATCAGGTCATTGTATCAGCAATAGTCAAAGAGAAATTTATCTTCATTTTAAAGGAAAAAATTAAGATAGCACCATTCGTAATCTATATGTTTGCCTGATACTTTCCAGTTTTGTGGTATTCTCAAAATTTAACTGACAAACATAATCAAATCTGGCTTCCATACTACTATCAGGAGACAAGAACAACAACAAAAAAAAGGGTCTTTCCCCCCCATACAGAGAAGCTGGTTTCAAGCACAAAGTTTCTCTTTCTCACTAACACACTCTTAAATAACAAGTTGTATTGGGCAAAGACAATCCTGAGAAAGCCACAAATCAGACATCATGCAATCATATTCTGGGTTTTTTACAGTGCTTCCTCTTTACTTTAAATAAAACTGAACGGGAACACAGTTTTATTCACTAAAGAACCATTTCCTCAAAATCTTCACTATTTGCTAAATTATTTAAAATAAAAAATGCAAAAATTCCCGCATAGAAAAAAAATAATGATTATTCTTTTTCACTTTTGTTTTAACTATTCCAAATTTACAACAAAAAGAAAAGTTTCAACATGAAAAAATGCTTAGTTCCTACAATCCTTGCAAATCCCTTCCTAGAGAAATAATATAATAATACAATAATGGATTAATAACCACCTTTCCCAGGCCTGATTACTACCCATCTTGTATGCCATTTGGTACTTTGTCTCTCATGACAAGCATCTGCTCCCTTTTGGCAGAAAGCAATTAAAATCCAGGAACAGCTCCCTGTTCTAGGTCAATATTTCCTCAAAGCAGTCACTACATATGGCTCCACCTGACTGTCCTGTAACAGTCTCCACAGCAAATTCCCAGTATCTTGGAAACACTCAGGTGAACCACGGTGCCAGATAAATCTAACTTCTCCATTAGCACCACAGTGCTGACACCACTGAGGCTACTCATCTGTGGCCCAAGACTCAAACACAGAAAATAGCCCAAGAAGCAGCCAACTGAAAAGGTCTCGGCACTATTTTCCATGACTACTTAATCTCTCAGATGCCAGTCAACCCGCTGGACTTCAAGAATCCACACTATGTCAACTGCCTACCCAGCAAATTATATATCTCTATTGCTATCCAATAGCTCACAGTCTTCAGCTAACTGGGGATAAGCTGTTAAACTCTTTGGATACCCATTTTGCTAACAGCAGACTCAATGGCACTGATGACTGAAAATAACAAGCCAGTGCCAAGCAGAAGGAGATATCAAGGTAACTTTTAGCATTATAATGAAGTGCAAGTCAAAATATAGGCACTATGCAGACACCAAAAAAAACCCCAATAAATTAAATCCATATTCATATGTTGCAGCAGCCTTGCCGTATCTTAGAAATAATACACATCAAAACTAAACTGCAGTAGTAACATTCAGAAACGGACTCTGTTGCCAAACATTTGTAGCCAATCTTTACATATTAAAAATGGAGGGGAAAATGTTACTCCTTCCAAAGTCAGTGACTTTCAGTGACAAAAGAAAACTGTGTCCATGTTCATAATTAGAAGTATTACTTACAATCTAATCACATAAGGCATCTTTTGTTCAATAGCACTCTTACAGCTTTCTAGGAAAGTATAGTGCTTCTAATTTTAAGTCTACAGCATATATGGGTCTTTTGTATTAGGACAAAAAACCCGTTTTTGTTCACCAATAAACAGCTCTTATACATTGAAAAATTATATTTGGGGCATCATTTTAGTGTTATCATAGTATCTCTACAAGGAAGATGCAGCAGAAGGGACTTTAGTACTATATTCTCTAATACCAAGTTTTGCAAAAATATCCTCCCAAATTCTGTGATTTCTTTGGGATTTTACTAGCTTTTTTCTCTTTTCCTCCAAATCATTGTATACAAGAAACTGGGTGAATAGTGAAAAAACCACATGAGGACTTGTTACTTCAACAGTAGTTTCCCATGTCTCCAAAAATAAACATACCATTATGTTTTCACACTTGTTTAGGTTCCACTACAAAACATTCTGAGAGGGGCGGGGGTTTCCACTTAACAGAGACTGTATTGCAGTACCAGTGCTAGCAGGAAACTGTTCTCTTTGCAAAAAAGGGAAGCTGCATGCCTACAGTTTTTTGATGTCACAGCACAGTTTAACCCTGTGTGGGCACATTCACTTTCCACCGAAGTCGAGCCTATTCAGCCTTTTCAAGTGTGTTATGTGCAAGGAGCAGAATAAGGAAAGACAGAGCAAGTGTGGACTGCATCCATATCTATACCTAACACATAACTCAGCAACTACAAAAGATCACATCTTGCTAATGCTCAAAGTCAAGACAAACTTTGCCATGGAAACTCTGGTATTTAGAAGGCTTTAGGCTCTATGGAAAAAAGCAGTTTTTACATGGAAGCTGCATAAACATAGCTGGCCTCCCTGTAACCATGTTTACCAATAGCAAAACCCAGAAACAACTATATGCTCCTGCTGCTTTAGATTCTGATGGCATCTGTAGCAGAGCTTGGAAGGCCCACCAGAAGATTTTTGAATATTTATACATAAGTCAAGTTCATCCTCACAGCTATTGGAGAAGTTCTCCTGAATCAGGAACAGATTTGTTGTTCAAAAAGAACCGCAAACAAAAAACCTAGGGAAAAACCCCAACATTCTCACTTCAGTTCCAGAAAAATTCTGCAGCTTTTAGCATAAAGTGAAGCAACATTTCTTCATTGATATCATTAACATGGAAAAACCTTGTATGATTAAAGCAACAGAACAATGTACATACAACTCAAAAATGCATTTTTCGTATTTCTTGCTTGCTTCCTACATTTCCTTCTGTTTGTATGATGACAATCAAAGAAATAAGAATTTGCTTTGAAAACAGTTACGCTGAACTAAAATGACCCATAGATTAATTGAGAACACAGGAACCCTAGAAGTCATTCAAACGTTGGTTTAAACTAAGAATTTGATCAAGTATTAACTGAAAACAAAATTCATTGATGACACTGAATCACTTTGGAAAATTCATGCTTGAAAGTACAGAGTATATGAAGATATAGTCTTTAATCCCCTATGGCAACAAAGTCATTACTGCTCTCAACTGACAGCTAACCTACTTGGCATAAGATAGTAAAAAAATATTTATACACTTAATCACATACTATGTTTTTGTGCAAGTGTTATTTTTCAGTTTGACTTTCAACTTATTTCCACTTGTCTGTCAAGTTCCCCCTATATTTAATTCCAGTGAATAATTCACATTGGAAAAAGATAGAGGTCTTGGTGCTAAAGAAATACCTACTCAGAGAACAGAAGCTCAGGTTAGTGCCATGCTTGAAGTCAAAGACCTTCAGCTGTAACAGACCCATCTGGCTGGTGCAAGCCAGCATGCTCACAGATGTGATTTCTTATTTAAAAAAAAAAAAGCCTTGAAACTACAAACATCTGCACCCAAATCCGCAGTAATTACAACACAGTTCAGCTTACTAATTCAGTGGATTTCATACTAAGAGAAAAAAAATCCTGCTAAAAACCTACAAGATTGCTTTCAAGTTGTTCGGTGGTGAATAATCTCTGTGTTTACAATAACTACAATGTGTCTTCAAACAGCTTAAAGTTGGATTCCCTTCAATCCATTTTATCTTAGGTGTCAACAGAATGGTTGCCAATTTCTCTATATTCTTTTTATTAATGTCACGTTTAAACATTTATAGTTAAGGATTTATCCATCATCCTGAAGACATATGATTGTGCTGTCACTTTGCTTTATGCTGTAATAGTACTTCTAAAAAAGGGAAAAAAAAAAAAGATTTCATATTCTTCTTTGACCATAACTACACTAAGAAATAAAATTTTAACTTCCACGGGTTTTGTTAAACAGTTTAACAACTAGTTGATTTAGCAATATAAATATTGATATTTTACTAGATACAACTTCTTATTGACTATTACAAAGCTGCTGTCACTGGGGGACTGGAGCTGGGGGGTTTAACCCTTCCAACTCCTTCCCTCTTGCCTTTCTCTTGGCACCTAGTATTTAAATTCTGCCTTTTCCCCTTTTTTGTATACCATAATTTGTGCTATTTTTTTCTTATGATACTCCCCTCTCTAAAGCTATGCATGTGAAATTTTATTCCAATATTACAACACATTTTCAGTGCAAAATAGCAGTGTGCTTTGAATAGTAATCCATTGCACCACTCATTTTAAGGGGAAGGAGGCAAGACACATGAAAAAAATCATAGAGTGAAATAGCTGGAAATCCACCCACTGGGAAAGGCTGGATGGCAGAACCACTGAGCAATGCTGCTGTAAAGAAATGCAAAGTAAGTATTATTTTTCTTTATATAAGTCTTACATAAAAGTTTCATTTTTTTATTTGAAAGCACCAGTGTAGGATAATTTGTAGTTAGAGATTTATATTCCTCAGAAGTTACATTGGGCAGTCTTAGTCTTGAATAAAAATTAGTTCAGAGAGGGTGCAGAAGAAAGAATCTTTAAACCATTCGAAGCTGAACTGTGCACTAGGAAATACAGGCAAAGACACTGCAATAAGACTGCATTTAAAAATTCATATTGTTGATATCTGCTTTCAAAACACACTTACTCCCCTGCTCCTCCATCCTTTCCTTCCATCTCTTCAGACAAATCTCCGATTATGGAACTCATCCTGTGCTCCTCAGTCATCCACTTCTCAAATCTCATCTAAACATACACGTCACTTGTTAAAGTCAAATCCTTCTTATCCATTACTAATGTTCCTTGCAAAAACCATGTCCCATGCAAGCCTAAATTAAGTGTATCCACTAACCTCTTTCAAAAATACTCTCATAGCATATAATCACATCCTTCTTACCTTCTCTTTCTAAACTATTCCTCCATATTTCCTCTACGGAAATACTAGTTCCATTTCCATAAAGTTATGTCATTGTCTTTCGCAATCACCTTTGTGATTTCTTCCCCCTTCATTCCTTTTCCAATTGCTCTGTTTCCCTAGTCTCCTTATTTCTACATCCTTATTTACATTTCCATACCTCTACACAAAACAAAGCAAAAACCACCTCACCATTAAATTACATCTCCAGTAACTACAAAATAATATTACCTACACAGAAAATTCCTTTTGCTATTTCCTGATTTGCCTCTGCTTGGAAGATTTTACAGTGTAGACACATATGGAACAGAGTCAATTTCTCATTTTTAATATTTTACTAATCAAGGATATACTGCCATTTAGGAAACTGATTCAGGTCCTCAAACAAAATACATCTAGAATTTTTTCTGTATAATTTCAATGAGCTTTTGAAGAATGTCTGGTATGTGGTGGACATTATTATGCAAAAAAAAACAAAGAATGGTCAAATGAAAACTGATTTTAAAAAAAAGTCAACAAGTTTATTTTCGGACTGTTAGTTCCTAGCTGTCAGATTGCCACAGAATAAAATGTAAACAATTTCTAGCTAGTTTTGTAGGAATTTTATATTTAAACAAACAAACAAAAAAAATTCATTAACAAGCCAACACAAAACCAGAAAATACAACAACAAATTAAGACATTTGAGAGATGTAGCTCTAAAACAATACTAAACCAAAACCAGAATTTTGGAGAAATTTTAGCAGCCAGTTAGAAATGCACACTTCCTTTCCTTCACAACATCTGTACTCTGGCCTTAACCAGCACATCAATTCCTATAACCCCCACACGTGGAGAAAATGGCAAAACAGCCTTGGTTTCACTGTTGCTGAAGGATGGCAGGGGTGGGAGTTCCCAGACAGTACCCAGCTCAGCACATGACACCTACGTAATGGAAGGCTGAGACTCAGAATTTCCTCTCGTGCACTACCTTCCGTAGTACTTTCATTTTTTCTGGGCTATAACTGTGGTGGAAAGCACGGGGCTGACCACATTGCCCAGCACTCTTTGCCTGCACACAGACAAAGGAGCGGCGAGGCAGCTCTTGGCTGAGCGTGGAGCAGGGACAGGCTCCAGTGTGCCCAGCTGTGAGCAGACATGGTCCTGGAGAGCCCGGTAAGTCCTGCACAGTGCTCTGTACTATCCGTTCCACACGCTGCTGGTGTTTCAGGAGACACATCTGTCCCTGGGCAAATGACAGTGAGACTATCTCTGTGGTGGGTATTGCTACTGCAGTGGTGGCAGAGCTCAGCCACCAACAGACAGAGCCATGCATGAGTCAAAGTAATTTAATACTGTGTTAGAGAGAAAGCACATTTAAAATCACAATGCAGTTTATAAATTCATTGGTTACTCTGTATCTTATCTCGTACTTGACTCACATGTAATGAATTGATACCATCCATGAGGAAGATTACATGGTGGTAGCTTTCTACAACAGTGTGGAGAAATAGAAAGACAAGTCAATATTTCATATTATTGTGATACATAGACTTTTTTTTGCTCTTGAGTGGAATAACAGAAAAGACAGAAGCATCGATTGGAGTGAATATTCACCAAATGAGGTAGTTTCAGTATTGTGATGGCAGGTTTAAAGTGATTCAGTACACTGAGAAGGCATAAACACAAAATCCCTTTGAAGGGATGTTTGAATTTGTCTTTTGAAGTTCAACCGATCCCAAACCCAGGTGATGCTATCCAGAACACCAATAATCAAATTCTGGATATTTGCATCAAAGATAAGTATTTTCCCCTCAAAGATTTCATTCTCAGTCCTTTTTTTTTCTTTTTCCAAATTAGGGAATAAGACTGAAATTTCAAGAATAATAGGGCATTTGAATTGCAGCAAACATACACACACTGTTAGCTTGTGCAACAGAATAAAAGATATTTACCGTTCAGTTAAAAAAAGAGGTTTTGGTATGTTACAAATAATAAGAAAGGGGTGTTTCCATTATAACTTCTACTTAAAAAATGCTATTTTGGTACCTGACAGGGAAATAAAGATTTCTACTGCAACAAATAAGATCCAATCCTGCACTAAGTTTCTCCATCTGGCAAAATTAAGCTTTAAGTGGATTGGTAGGGACCTGATGCACATAAGTCGTGCAATCCCTAGAGAAACGATTTTCAAATTAACTAATAAGATATTGCACTGCATATAGCTTATTAGAAAGAAACAGTGAGCAGCAACAGCACACAGCTACTATGCCTGGGATTTAAAAGCCAGATTTAGCTGTCATGTCCGTAATTCTTAGTGCATTGGTTATGTAAAGGAGTAGGTGAGAGGGGGGTTTAGTTTCATATTAAGGAAAGTAAAAAGGCTCTACAGAATGTAATTGCAGGATTAGTAAAAAGCATAAGGCAGCTTTGCTCCACTATTTACATATCAAGACAATTTATGGAAATCCTCATCTATAAAACTTCAATAATTGAAAATGTGATTCAGAAACAACTTGATCTTAAAGGACAAGCAATATAATTTTTCATATTAAAATATTGTATTTTTAGAGAAGAAATTGGTAAATTTTCACGATACGTTAAAGGCTAGTTCCCCAAGGAAATGGAATACAATTTGAGAGCTGCTTGACCAATACAGATAGTTACTATAGTAATATCTCTGCCACTTTCCAGCTATCCAAATAATCTACACTTTCAAGGATTTCTATGCATAAGAACATTTTGACAGTAATTGCCATTCATCCTGAGGGGGCAAAGTCAAAGGTAAAGAGACAGAGCAAACAAATGCCTTGAGAATAACCTGTAAGAAGTAGCATCACAATATGTGGACAACACATAAAAACAGAGAAAGACAAAGACAACCAATGAGGCAAGCAGTCAAAACACAGAGGGTCTTGTTGAACCTAGCCAGAAACAGGAGTCATAAGAATTAAGGTTGGAAATTGTCAGATTTGGTAATGGTACATACAATCCTGAGCACAAAAAAAATGAAGTTATGATTAAAACAATCTTTAACAAAGCTGCCATTTCAAAGCTAGAAAGACACAAATTTGAGACTGCACACCCAAATGCATTGGTGAAGAGCAGCACTACATTAAGGATAAAGAAGTACTAAGGGAGGAAACTGGAGGACAAAAGAGGTAAAAATCATTGATTTTAGCCTCATAGAGAAGTCATGTACTGGTGGACAAGTGATTCAGTTGTGTGTGATTGCAAAAAGGGGCAATTCAAAACATAGGATAAAAACATTACTGAGGATTTAAGTGAAAGTGCTTTGCTTGGAAGACATAAAAACAGTGCTGCTTTCTAATTTGTGAAGGCAACTTCAGAACCTTTTCACTGAAACAGAAAAAGTTACCATCTTTTTTAATACAGGTGACAGAAGAGCTGAAAATATACTAATTGCATTAATGGCTCACTGGAAAATGACAGCTATTAAAATAACTATTTGATGTTTTGACATGTAAGGATGGACCTCTAGTTTCAACCTTTAGCTGTGCTCGTCATGGACTTAGATTACCCTTTCTCACACTGTCATTCTTGCACAAGCCCTTGCACAACTTCTCTCCTGTCCTAAGGAGGCACAGATCAGCCTTGCTGTCACATCCCATTAGGAGCAAAGCTGATAAAATGCACTGGGATTCCAAGGTGACATAGCTTCTCTCATTACGTTTGTCACAATATTGATTAGATTAGGTCTCAAGTCCTCCTTTGGCCTGCTACTGACCCATCACATCTCCTGGGAAATTCTGCAGAGTAGGAAACAAAATTGAAAATGACTGGAACAATAGAGATGTTCAAGACGGTTATATCTCATGGGACTTGCACAGATGTGACAAGTACTGATTTTTACTAACTATGCATCCTAATACATTAATCCCAAACTTGACAACTACATATTACATTATCTTCTTCACAATAGATAGCCTTTGGGAGCTTAACGGCATGAAAATAACTCACCTTTATTTCTTTCACTTGAGTAAATAACAACATGGTCAAAGTTATGCCTAATTCATTTCAACTATCAAAAATTTAAAGAATAAATAAAGAGTAGGTCAGTTTGCTCTCTGTGGAGCCTTATATCAATTTTCTTCTGCAGTATGTGTACTTTTACATATTTCACTCATGCAGGATGGCTGAAGATGTTTCAAAGCAAGAACTGTACAACTGAGCCATATGGCTAGGCATTCACCTAATCGTAGCAGTTAATAGCTAAAGACCCCTACACCTGTTCTTATGTTTTCAACAGGCTTTACTTACTGGCATTAAACACTTCTAATATAATACGAGTCCTTTGTATGTGGCAGATTTGACAGTTCTGAAGTCACAAAGGACTACTCTGAATTGCTAAATATGTTTTTAGATTTAGACAGAATGGAAGCTGGAGACTTTTTGATCTTTTTAAGTCACGTTTTCCACTTTCACATATGGGCTACTTTGCAAATGCCATCAGTAGGCACATTTGAACTCAAGGAGCCTGAGCAATAAGTTCAGTAAATGTCACTCCTTTTACCTACACCTTTACCACCCACATATAACACCCACTCCCTCTGACAGCACCAAAACTACTGTTTGAATTTTCCTTTCTTCTAAGCGCCCTCCTTCTCCTCATCTTCACACAGCTTTGCAAGATAGGACAGCCAAGCAATTACCATCCCACAAGTAAAATAAACATTCCTGTTTGCAGTAGGGAAGCTGTAGTACATCCGTCCCACTCAGTAACACCCCCTGACACAAGATGACACACAGTAGGACAAGGACAGTCTGGGAAACCACAGGCTATCATGAAACAAGAGCATCCAAATTTGCTTCTTGTACACTTAGAAGGATAAAGCAACATGAAGCAGAACAAGAATTAGGTATTTCATTCCAGTTTAGCATAACAGGACATTACATCTAGATTTTGCATGTATTTTATTTCTGATGTTTTTCTTCTATATAAAATGTGGTTACCTAAATGTACACATGAAAATACACATTCCACGTTTCTGCTTTGATCTATTTCACAACTGCTAAGCTTCCTTTAAAATTGAATCAAAAAAAAATCCTTTCACCCTGTTCTTAAACTGATAATGCTTTTTTCACTCAGAAAGCAAGAAGTTTCTCGTAATATAATCCTAGCTTTTTTTTTTTTTAATAGAAACTTTTGATATACTGCTGAAAGATTTGACAGGTAATTAACATTCCTTTGAAAAAGACTTTAAAAATTAAGGGAGAGCAGAGAAAGAACAATACTTGATTATGGATTCAGTTTAATAAACTTGCTATAAATACACTCTAGGGTAGTTATATTGAATGAGATTCATCTATCTCTACCCATAAAGATTACTCCAAGCTCCAATAAACTCAAAGAATATATCTTCATGCTCTGCAGAATCTTACCTGTAAGTCATGACTGTGCAGACTTCAATTAAGATGCAATAACAGCTTTTACATGGAAAAACTATGGTTTGCACCTTGAGAATGTAAAAACAAAACAAAACAGTCTTCTGAAGATTGCCCAGGAATAGTGGATCAATTTTGTTATGCTTTAAAGGCTGAAAATTGTGGAAGGAACTTTCAGCCAGAATTAGAAGTTTTTTGGTTTTTTTTTGGAAGGGCACAGGTCATCTCCCAAATAAAAATGCTTGCAAATCTCTTCCTGCATTATCAAACAATATTCTCTAATTACGTTACACTTATGGTCTTGCTCATACCATTACAAGATAAGTGATACAACAGCTGCACCTGTCACACATTATAAAATAAGGAAATCCTAAGGAAAAAGTGACCAGTCCTCAATAACAGAGTATACCATTCAAAAAAATTAAATAGATGTTTTTGTTACACACAGATATTTGTGTTTTAAAAATGCAACCATTTATTTTTGCCCAGAACAGATGACACAAATCTAAGAGGACATTTGCATTGAAACTCATCATTCATATTAACATAGAAAGCACCTTTCCTTTCTCTTAGGAATTAGTATTCAGTACACATGTGGAGAACATAACTTTGGACAAGTTTTAAATAACTTTAATGTCAAAGATTATTGCATACTCTATTTGGCCTCCTCCCACTTGTGTTCCTACTTCTTCACCCTCTTTTCTGCATTCCATCCTTACATGTACTACTTTCCCAGCTCACCCACATGTCCCGCTGTTGCCCCCAGCATGTACCTGCTCTCTGCCTTGATCCCTTCTCCACGCTAATCTGACTATGCTGCAAAAGACAGCCGGGCCACATTCTTAATTACATATCCTATCAGTTGCTGGCCTCTTTGTTACCACTGCTGGGTTTGGTTACCAGGAATTGGATTTATTTTCACACCCTGATTCCCTTCACTCCTCATCATCTTCTGGTCTAAATGAAGAGATGCACTAGACTCTCACACACAAGCCTTAGCAAATCTCCAGCTCTGCCACCTGGTATTTGCAACCCAGAAAGAAGAAACATTAGCTGGTGGCTCAGAGTTCTTGCACTGTGTAGGCCACACACCACAACAGAAATGGACTTGACACAGCTGGATCTTTTTGATGGTTTCTAATGTCTCTGCCTTCAAGAAGAAAGAGAAATCTAAGACATTCTAAAGCTAGCTCTCAGCTGTATAAGTTTGCTACTTTGCAAACTTCAGAAGGAAGAGGGTGAAGATGCAAAAAGCTATGTCAATCACTTAGATGATGCACAGCTTGCTTGTGTCGAGGTGCTTTCCTCTCCCTGATGACTGTTTTAGCCAGAGTCTCTAAGATAGAAATGTGTCCCCTGACCACACTTCCTTCTCACCTGCAGAGAAAGATCTTTCAAGTCAAGTCTGAAAAGCACTATAGAGCATGTAAAAAGGAGTATACAGGAACCCACTTCTTTGAAATTGCTGACATTTTGGAGGATGAAACAAGCTTGAAATCTCCAGGGCTCCAGCCCTACAGGCTCTAAAAAACTAAATCTCTCATAAAGAAAAGAAATACAAGAAAAACTGCCTATCACTGTACTTAGAAGTTCATATATTTAAGTCCCTCAAGGAAGGAAATAGGTTGGGAATTGACAGTGAAAAATAACAGACTGATTTTCTGATATAAGTTTTAATGCTGGGATTTTTTTAAAATGATAAACAGGTCTTAAAATGAAACAAATATAATCTGCAAAAGCAATACCAATACAATTTATCCACCAAAAAGCAGTAAGTTAGGAAAATACAGGCTAGGAATAGTCTGGCCAAAATTTAATTTGTTTTCAGGAGCTGCACATGTTTATCATCAGCAATAGGCATCCCATTACCTTTTTTGCCACCAAGCAATAGCAAAAATGCATGTTTGTTTTGGGTTTTTCTCTCATTCAAATAATAGCCTGCCTTACAACACAGAGTAAATGAATCATAAAACTGCTACTGTCAGTTTCAGTAACACATGCAACCATATCAAGTAAAATAGCCCAAAGACACTGAGGGTAGCATTATCTCTCATGGTGATGTCTGCAGATGTAGGGCTGAATAACATCTATCACTAGGTTTGGTAATCACTCGAAATGAAAGGAGTAAATCTGCAGTACATGTAGTAGATATGCAAGTTAGGATAGCAAAGCTGCAGCCAAACACAGCAAGCGGAAGGGGCTCAGGACCAGGCCTAAGTTATCTCTGTGTTGTGCCTGGGACAAACTATAGCAACTGCCACATTTCTTCAACTTCTGCTATGAAGTACCCATATGTATTTCAGGACTGTAAAACAGGGAGCAGTACTGACTGCTTTAAAATTATAACCAGAGTCTAGTTTGGACACATTTTTTTATATTACCTCCTGTCACATCTTTTGACCTTGCTGTTGCCACAGGAAAAAAGGAAAAAAAATCAAAAGGCAGCTCTGAAAACTGTGTTTACATACTTAAACATGAAAAGGAATGGTATCCCCTTATATTTTTCATGTCTGAAAGTCTTAAGGGAACAGTGAGTAGACACAGTAAATAAATAGCTTAACAGACTGTAAACAACCAAAGCTTTGCCTCTTGCAAAACTATAGTCAGTGTGATTAATGTTTCAGGAATTATATTAAAGTGCAATATCTTTCCCTGTAGACTGACAATACCCAGGAGAAAAGAGTCTCTGCCTTGAATGAGACTGTGAAATTTGATTTGCGTATTCTAAAGAAAGAAATAGTAATCTCTTAATTTAGATAGATCTCCTTACAAAAGCAGCATCTTCCTGTTTTGATCACAAATTAAACAAAAGAGTAAATAAAGAAGTCAGGCTGAGTGCATAAAAGAAAGGGGAGAAGCTGCATGAAGCAGTTCTCTCTTATAATAAATAATAACAAATTGACAGGCATTACATCTGCTCAGCACTTTCCAGTACCATGACTCAGAACTGCACCATAAAATCTGTTTTTGTAATCAGCGCTAAACCTGTGCTCCAGGCAGAGGTGCCCTTACCATGCTCTCCCCCTTGCCAATGGCTTGGTAAGGCTGGCTCTCCCCAAGGGCTGTCTTTCCCACTCCGTTCCCATGACAGCAAGCTCAAATTTCACAGCAGGTTTAGCAACTCTTTTCTGCACCATAGTCACTGATTAATGCCCTGACCCTTGACTCGTTAACCTCAGCAGTAACAAAACAGAAGGCTCTGGGCTCACAGCCCCCAATTTTAAATTGGTTTAAGGATGGACCATCCTGTATGGCAACAGCGGGACTTACAGAAGTATTTTGTGTGAACGAACAGGTCTGGTTTACCCCCCTTAGCTTTTTCTGAAGTTTAGTAGCAACAGAAATGTAAATAGGTAACTGTTGCAGCACAACCTGAAATAATTCAAAGGATCGCATTCTTTGCCTACCTGAAAAACCCAGAGCAGCTCATGTAACAGCAAAGAAGTTTTTAATCAATTCTAAAATCATAAGAATATAGCAAATAGATGACACTAAGATTTAATTTACTTTCTATTGGGCAGAATTTAATTGAGCCTGAATGCTCCTCTCTCAGAAAACTGAAATAGGAACACCAGTTTTAAATAAACTTCTTAAAGGCACAGCTGCAGGGAACAGTTCACAATCAAGCAGTCCTTGAAATTTCTCTTGCCATTTGCTGTTATAGCAATGCACAAGTTTTAATCACTTCAAGGAGCTTCAGCTATGTCTAGGAGCTTTGGTTGTTTCTAGTGACCCTAACTGGAAAAACCCTGAAAAAAAAACAGGTCATAGTACCACAGGAACTCAAACAATCCTTGTGCTTCCAGAAGGGTGAAGCCAAGCAATGCTGCAAAATGGAAGTCAAATGTTCAGATGACACTTGGCAAGAAAGCAACTGGTGAAAGGTCCGGGCCACCCAGGCTCTCTTTCCAGTCCACAATTCACCTAGTGCATGACCCAATCCAGCTACTTCCACTTCTGCCTCTCTCAGGCTCCCACATGCAAGGGAGGCTGGGAACTGCAGCCAGCACACTCCCTCGCTGCCTGGCTTTGTCACAGCTGCACCATGTGGCCTCAAGGCACTGCAAAGCACATGTGCACACACACAAATCTGCCAGTGACAGGTGTGTTGGGAGAGCTAACCCAGAGTTTCAGTGCCCTGTTTGAAGTACAAGAAAATACTACTACATTTAAAAGTAATGCTAGTACCAAGCAATGAGAAAGGAAGAGTTTTATACTTGAAAACTTTGATTTCTTAATGTTTCAAAGGACAGAGTAGCAAGTAGGACTATAAGGTGGCACAGCCAGTTGGAAAGCCCTGGAACACAAGGCTCGGCAGGGAGACTGAGCTCCCAGCAGATGAGAGAGTCCAGCAGCCACCCCAAGAGCCTGGTTAGAGGAGCAGTCAAGAGGTCACAGCCTGAGTACTGTCCTGGCAAGCAGCAGGATTTCTGACTTGAAATGATGGCAAGGAGAGAGATGTTTGCCAGCATAAAAAAAAGCCTGGAGAGCAGAAACAAACACTTCCACTCTACTGTGTAGGCTGCTCTGGAGTGTGCCAGCAGGCACTGCCACCAAGCAGCTGGAAGAGTAGGCACGGGCAAGAGCACAAATATGTAGCCTTAAGGATATTCAACCATTGACACCAGGAACAACCAATTGTCTGTTCACGTGCCAGAGACTGAGTCACAACAAACTGGCACTCAGTTGGCAGATTTCACAGTCGCTTGCTGAGTGATGCCTTGTGCAATGCATCAGCATCTTAACTTACTGCTCTGGTACTAGTGACCTTCACCTGGGATACACCTTCATCCCTGTATTCTGACCCAATTATTTTCAATCCTCAATTAAGTTATCTAAGGCATGAAAAAAAAAAAAAAACAAGTGGAAGGGGAGTAGAGAGAAACATAGTCGGTCATACCTACACTCTCACAGCTATATCTCTAATTTCAATCACCAAATATTCTTTCACATGACTGTCAGACAGAGAAAGCTACTGCCAGCACTTCATACCCTGGGTTTAGGCATGCAAAATATCTATTTAAATTAGCAAGCAATCAGCATCCATAGCAATTAACATCCCATACACAGTATCCCAGTTGTGCATTCTCTACTTGTTCTTTTCTGCCATAGAAATCTTCATAGTACAGGGTTTGTTTTGACATGTTATCTCTGTTCTACTCAAGAATTCTAGGCATTTTTCACTCAGATTTTCAGATTCAGTTAGTCACTATATCCTCGAGGTGTATGTAACATCAATATAAAATAACAAACAGAGCTTAATCAAAAGTATTTTCTCTTTAACAGTGGAAAAAGTCATACTACATTATTCAACCAGCAGAACAACAGAAAAACTTTCACTATCATTTAGGCATTAATATAAAATAACTCTTGATGTGAAATAGATCTACAGGGCAAAAGAAGTCTGAATTTGGGTATTCAGTCTGAGCTTTGAACACAGCCATTTGCATCTAATAATGTGAACCAAAACTACCTGATGTCAAAGGCACTATCAAACGTAAACCAATGTTCACCTACATTGCATCTATAAAGCACCAATTTCTTATCAATCCCCATTCCATTTTGAATCACAGTCCTACATACATCTTTCCGTACACTTGTCACAAGCAAAGTCATTTATATTTACATAGGTGATCACAGCAGGAGTGCTACTAAAACATTGGTCCCCACACCAAAATATTAAGGCCATTCACAGAATAACAACTGGACACTTGCGTGCAGGCCGGGACCCATCTCACAGAAGTCACATATGATGTCTTTCCCCACTGCTTTATTCTCTCACAGATAGTAACTATCCCTTTAACATTATACACATAGCTTAAATACAGACATAGTAAAGGAAAAAAAAAAAAATTGAAATAACAACAAAGAATGCCTTTCTATTTCTGACAACATACGAAATTATACAATTCCTGATAAGGTGCATTTTTGAGGTCATAGTCATATTTATGATATAGAATTAGTTCAAAAAAACATGAGCTAATAAAATGTTCCCAAACCAAACAGGTCCATGATAGGTTAATGAGGTTTTCACCAAATCTGAGCTAAGTTTCAGGAGATAAGGATGATTTTAGCATTTTAGGTGTTAATCTAGTTTGGATCAAAAGAGAGAACAGTAGTTGTTCCAGTTGAGCTTTGTATTTGAATTTCCAGTGTTCATTATACCCTCTAAAAACTCAACCCGAAACTCAGTTGGTGTGAAGTGAAACAAGATATTTGAGTGAAAAAAAACTGTCAGTAGAAACCACTGAGCCTGAGAATCAAAACCACTGTTTGGACCTGTGCTGCACAAACACCTGGCAAGCCTGAAGCAAATGTAAGGTTTTCTTGCATATAATTCTAAGCCAAACTATTTTTTTCACTGAAATCAAGGGTTTGGGGATCAGGCAAAAGAGAAATTAATTCAAAATGGCATCTCCCAATGAGCAAATAAAGACCAGGAATCCCAGCAAGAGCAGGGAAATTACCTTTGCATATTTGGTTTTCAAGAGATGAAGGAGAGAAATAGAGAAATGGAACTGTGGCCATAGTGGGTAAATTTATGAGAAATACAAGTTGTGTGATTCAGGCAGCTTCAGGGAGTGCTAAGAGATTTCAGAAGGTGAACAGATTCCATTCTCATTAATGAAGGGGCCCTGACTCCAGATCCACTGAACTCACTCTGAGAGGAAGGCTATTCAGCTCTCTCCTTTGATTGAAAGCATGATTCTGTTACTTATGAGCTCTTGGTAGCTTTCCTTTTAATAGGAAGTTGGGGGAAGCGGGGAGAAAATGTCTGGAGAAGGGGCAGGAAAAGATGGGTGGCAAAAAACACTGGTAGCTGAACATGGGGCTTCAAGGGGTTTGCAGGACAGGCCTTTGGAGAAAGGTTAAAATCTTAAAAGGTGAATAATGTCTTTCCTGGGACGATTTTTCTTTCCTTATTGTTCAACAACATGTCAAGAAGAAAACTTCTCTGCATCTTCAATCCACCCTTACCCTCTTATTTTCTCATGGTCTTAGCAAATTATTCCTTCTCCTAGCATGGAATTAAAAAAAAAAGAAAAAGATTTTCAATTTATTTTTTTCTGGTGGATATCATCTGTGTCTGAATAACACTAAAACATACTAAATAAACAACATCCTGACCATCTTCACTGCTGCAACAGGGAACATGCAGCCTGCTGTTCTAAATTGCACACAGCCACCACGTCTCATCAGACTTTGTGTGGGCTTGAAATGTTGAGTCCTTTGCAGCTGAAAACTGAGCACAAGTTATCACGAAAAGGATATGCAAATTGTGCTGGGACATTTGCCATAGCTGTACAGGAATATTCCTCAAAAAAACGCTCTTGAAAGACATCCACACATGTTGCAAATGCCCACAACAGGTCCTTGCTTCTGAGTAAAGGCTAACACAGTAACAGTGTGTCTAAACTTTGACATGTACTTCAAAGGGTTCGAATCGAAACTCCTGCTCAAATACTTTGAGCTTAAGTGCCTTTGGTGAATTTTAAGATATTTAAGCATGAATAAAAAGCTTAAATAAAAAATAATGTGAAGTATCATTATAATTATTGTAGCAGTGGTGTAAGCACACTTCCTTTGTAATGTGAATTGTAAAACATCAAATTTTAAAGACCAGATTGATAGTTTTAAAAGACAGAATATCATTAGCAGTTGAATCAGTATATTATAAATCTTTCAAAAGCAACATTGTTACAGAAAATACTTTAAATTCACTCACTTGTGGCCAAATGAGTTGAAGCAAGAAGGCTGTAACTTCTGGGAATGGCTATTTTGTTCTTCAAAGGCCAACTCCAAATTATTTTATTCTACTTCAACATTCCAGACCACTTCTCAGACCAGAGTCAACACACCCAACTAAGTGTACAATTTTATTTCTATTCAAAAAATCAGCGATTAATTTACCTGCAGGTTACCTGGTCAGCATACAGCAGTAAACAATATCACAGAAAAATTAGAGCTATTACCTTCAAAACTATGCTTGGGAGCATTCGAGTATAACAGACTTGTTAAATATCTTTCCTTTTCCATTTTAACTACCTCAGTATTCAAAATATCAGCTACACATGAATTAATTTTGGTCAAAGTATGAAACAAAGGTACTACAAAAGGAATAAAGCAAGACACCTAGTAACAATTTTCTAAAAACAAGTAGGTGGACTTTCAAGTAAATTACCTGACTGCCCAACAGACATGGTATAAAACATTCTTTGGAAGGGAAAAATTTGTTCTTTTTTTAAACAACATCTTCCACTATTTATTAGTCAAGAATATGAAAAGAAAAACTGAAAGGTGCAGAGAAGAACTCTGATCTATTTCTAAAACAAAGGACTAGATTTTCAGTACTACAACCTTGCTGTTGTCTGCAGATGCCTGAATCCAGTCCAACCTGTATTTTGTCAGTTTTTATCTGTTGCCAAGGAAGATACATCAACCATTTCCAGCCTATAATAACTTTGGTTATCTTCTAAAGTGAGCAGAGATCTTGGTAGAAAACTGAACAGGCAGCTCCAAGATATATCTAAGTACTACCTATGTTTATTGACATGGGATATAACTTCAGTGCTCTAACATGTGGAGTACTGTGTTCTCGATTCAGTGGAGCTTCTAGGTGTGTAGAATATTAATAGTCACTTTTACAGAGATAGTATAGCCAGACTTTAAAAAAAATAATTAGCAAAATGTTTAAATTTATGCACTTTATGAGACAATTTTTATCTGTATTTAGAACACAAAATATATGCAGAATCTGACTTTGCACCAAGTGTATCAATAAATATAGTGAAAAGAAAAATAAGGAAAAACAGTAATAGAAAGATGAGATCATTTTACTCAGTAATGAAAATAGTGACTTGTGATTACAGAAAAAAGAAATATGGAGTATTGTAAATTACGTACTAAAGCAGTTCAGTGTTTAACATACTAACCCCTAAAAAAGTTACCAACATTTCTACATTACAAATGTCTGTAAGCATATGCTAGTGAGCAACTGTAAGTGCATGTTGCTTGCAGGGAGGAAAAGGCACTGTCACGTTTGTGAGGCTGCACAAAGGTTTAAACAACTGTAGTTACTATGGGATATTTACAAAATTTCAATGAGGAATTAAGCACTTGAGCCTCAGAAAGTTTTCTTCATTTGGTGTGATCAGATTCAAACTAGCTGCAATGCAAAGCAGTTGAAACAGCAGTCTTTAGCCCAGATCTATACCCTGCCCTCCTCAAACTCAACAAAGTCTCAGATATTCAGCCTATCTCTTGTTCCTGCAGAACCCATGTGTCTGACTCCATTCTCAGTATCTTAGGAAACAGGTGTCATTTCAAGCCATAAACTTGCTGTGCATCAAAGGGTGATTCAGCACAGCAGGACAACACACTGTGCATCCCCTCAAGGAGTACTCAGTAAAATTACCCAACAAATCCCACTACTGGAACAGCAAACATCTTCAGATTTTCCCTTCCTTTCCTGTCTCACCTGAACGTGAGGTGAGTTTGGAGCAGAAAAGGATGAAAGAAGTATAAGAAAAGCAAATAAAGAGTACCCAAAATACTGGATAGCTTTGACAATTTCTGCATAATGGTCTTGCAGCACCAAAGAGAAAGGATGGATTAAGTAACCCTGAAAATCAATCTTTACTTGGGGCTTTATCTGAAACCTACTGAAGTAATTTACATGAGTTCTGTTGCCTCTAACAAGTTTTGTACTTACACTCAGATCTGCAGCATAGGACATGATAACCTATGGCACCCCTTCTATAAGATCATGAATTTATTATCAGTTATTTCTGAAAGAAGAGAGGAGAATGTCCCAATATTAGCAGCAAAACAATAATCCCCCATTCTTTAAAACATGCACATACATATACCACAAGAACAATGCTAACTTTTGAGTTGATGCTCTTTGATGTGTGAACATACAAGACAATTGGAGACAGTCCAATTATCTCCAGTTCAAAGTTAGGCCAAAATTAGAAGTAGTTATGAATAATGGATTAGGTTTTAGTAGAAACAGTAATGCTGAGCAGAATAAAGATGAAAGTTTAGCTTAGCAGTGAATATGTGAAACAGGTAAGCCACACTGCTTCCTTAAACAGACACATTGGAACTGCACATCCTCAGAAGTTCAATTAACAAAACATATGTCAAAACAGAGCTTTGTGACAAATTATAAATTGCTTTCAGATGCAATTTTGATGTTTTCAGGATAAAATTAGAAGCCAAGGTTTCTTGTGAAACAACTTCTACTTCTTTAAGAGGGCTTTTTTTGAGAAATAGCCATGTCAAAACCCTTGCCATTTACCATAGTACCCTAGGAGTTGACACCCCATCAAAAGATTTATCTTGGAAGGTTCATTAGTCAACAGAGAGGTCAACACACCAGGCCAGATCCTCAAAGGGTGCTTAAGCAGTCTATTTCCATTCATTTTGGAAAGCTTGCCAATTTCCCGACAGTTTAATTAAGGAATAAAAAACTTCCAGGTAGTAGCACTCCCAGTTGGATAAGCTATTCTTGCTTGGATACCTATGCTACATTCCAAAAAAAGATATGCAGTGGGCATTCCACCATTGCCTTATACTTCTGCAATTCTACTTTACTTTGTGAATTTTGCAGAGAAGATTGGTGCTCAGAAAACAACTGCGATGATGCAGATTGTAGGAATGAGAAAATACATACAGCTACTTCCCTGGCTTTTGCACTCCTATCAGAGACCTCTTTTCTGTTGCACACTTTATTATCTCCCTAGTTCTGTGTGACTGCGGGCAATGTGCAGCAAACCTTGCTGGTCAGGCAGTGGCTGGCACTTGGGCTCAGAGCCTTGATATTGACAGCTTTGACAAGGGTAACTGACAACAGACCTGAGATGATTTTTTTTTATGGTTTGAGCACAAGTTTCTGTATTATTATTTACAGATGCCCTCGTTGAAATGCTGTGTTGCTTTCCTTCACCAACTTCAGTTAAAGTTTGGTAGTATTTTGGAAACAATAAAAATCAAGTGATTTCATAAAGCAATCCAATGTTCTCTAGATTTTTAGAAGCAGTAAACAACCTTTAGCAACAACAAAAAAATTGTATCACTCAACAGACTCAGTGAGAACTGCAAGACAATAGAGCACATTTCAACAAATTTGTAGAACACCCATTACAAAAGTTAATTAATGTACCAGATAATAGGAATTTTTATCCTATATATCATGCAATGCTAGGGCAATTTGAAATTTTAATTAACTTTAGAAAATAACTACCAATAAAAAGCATTAGCATATTCAGTGCTTTTCATATTTGCTTTAAAATTACAATTCCATTTCCTAGAACCAACTGCTCCAGTTGAATAAATCCTTCTTTACTTCAATAGCTGTAGGTGCTTGACTTCATATACCAAGGGCATACAGCAAGACTCTGCTCAATTTAGAACACAGGCACTTAAAATGCCAACACTTGAGTGCCTCTGTAGTCTCAAATCTATCCCATCACCCAATTTTTATACCACTAATACAGCAGATCCAAAAAGAAACATAGAAAGTAGTGCTAGTGTGTTTTAAATCCCCTCTTCTGGACTGATTTTGCACAAAGAATATGACAAGAAACTTCACAGTCTACATAGAGTGATGTGATCGAGGCTTGTAAGTAATCATGGGAGAATTTTGTCTATAATGTTTCATATTATGCTCATTATTATTCTTAGAACAACATAAAAGGATAGAACATAGTATCTCCAGTTGGGTAGAAGAGAGTCGTGGTATGTAAGTCTATAAAACATTTATGTTGGAAACACCCAATAGACCATTTTAAATATCACTAATTAAAATTAGGTAGGTTTCATTAATAAATTTGCAAAGCTAGCTATTTAAATAACTTAATGCATTAGCAACACTTCACATGAACCAAGCTGTATTTTTTACCTCAGTATTAGGTCTGAACTAACTCCCAGGGGATGTCTTGTAAGTTTAGGATTTCTAGCTCATCTTTGCCATGCACATAATCTCTGGAAGCTGCTAATGAGAAAAGTGCAAATTATAAAGTGCTCAGAGGGAATTAGTCTCCTACACAAGAAAAACCACCTGATTTTCCGTGAATGTTCCCAAGTTTTCAATCAGTACTTGCAACACTGTTGATACTCCTAAGCAACTACATTTGAAGGCACTTGGAATCTATTTTCCTGCATACAGATCTTAAAGAAGCCTGAGAGTACTACCTGACCAAAACTCTCATATAATTAGGAAACATGAGGACATTATGAATAGACCACCCAGGAAAACTGCTCTGACATGGTAAGCTTTTACTTTTAAACCACCAGCTCAAATCTCAGCCAAACATCACTATCTGTTCAGGACCTATTATAGCACCAGGGAGGGACAGGGGACAGAATAGCACACAAATTAAATAACCAAGAAAATATTGCTTTTATTCCTGCTATCCAAAATAATTGAAATTTTTTTTTACATATTTTAATTATTATGCAATGTGCGTATATATAAATGAGCATGAGCTTTACACAACATTTCACAGTTTGCATATATAGCACTGTCAGTTTGTTTTGAAACTTTACAGAGATAAAACTAAATAACAAAATTGACTACATTTTCCTGAACAAGTGGAGACCACTCTTCTGAATACCACTTAATAATTCTTCGTTACATTTACTGCAGCTACTTCTTACAGGCAGCTATTAATTTCAAAAACCCAGCATCTATCTCTCTAGAGCTTCTCTCCTCAGGTATATCTACAATCCATTTCTATCCTGTCTAGCTTGGAGAAAAATGGTAGTTAGGAAAGTAGGAAATACAGAGAGAATAGCATCAACCTCAAGGGCACATACTGGTTACTATAGAGATTATAGTTTTTTGAGCTCTTGTTCAAAAAAAAAATAAATAAATCTTTCACTAATATGACCATTGATTTTAAGGAGCTTTGGCATCCCTGCACAAGTGAAAATAAAAATTAAAATATAAACAAGCAAACAAAACTTCAAAGAAGTAATCCAAAATAACAAAATCAAAACACAGATAACCTTAAAAGAAGTCTCCAAACCTGAGCTATAACAGGCTTTGCCCATTGTATGCACAGCTTTTGCAGACTTAAGAACCTGCTGTAATGGGGAACACAAGTGAGCCAGGGAAGGAACAAGTTTGCCCTGGGGAAACAGTATCAGCTTCAAGTTTCCCACGTGTTCATGCCTAGGGAATCCCCTTTGAAGTTGCTAGCCAACATGACATCTGTTTCATGCCACTGGAGCGAGGCAAACAGCAGCTGTAGGATTGAAATCCAGACTCATCAAAACACACATGATTCTTGAATGCATTGTATTGAATGTATTTATTTCATACTGTTTGATTCTTCCTCTGGTAAGAAGGTGGGAAGAACATAGATTGTAAAATTTAAGTAAAATAATAAAACAACCTCCCTAAATGTTTTTTAATACTATTGCAATGAACCTGAAAAAGGCAGAGAAAAGGTTCAAAAATTCAATAATATCCTACTAACAAAAATATACGTGCTCCTTCTCCCCAGGACTCCCCACCCCCCCCCCCAAAAAAAACAAAACAACCAAAAACTACAAAAAAACACCCCAAAAAACCAAATGTTCAACTAGAAATTATTGAAACTTGGTATCCCATGACACAGCTACCTTTCAGATGAGTGCCAGTCCTAAATGACAAAGCCAAACAGGTTTAAAGACGATATTGTTTTTTCAGCAGTAGCTATTTGAATTAGCTTTATCAATATAGACCCCAGGGAAAATAAAAGCTCCAGCAAGACACTAAATCTTTATTTGTAGTGCACTTACATTTATGTCCTTATAAAGATATTGTCATAAAGCGTTAGGCCAAAGTAGCTCAGTCATGTTAATTCTGTGACTGATCTATATCAAGATGATTTAACAAACCAGAAAAGCAAGTAGTTGTTCAATTCACATCACTAACACACAGGTAGCTCAATAATTTTGTTTTTTTTTTACTTTCAACATTTATGCATCTCTAGCAGGTGGTTTGGTCACTTGCAGATTAGTCATCAGCCCAAACCAGTGCAAACTTGACCACAAAGGGACATAGTATTTTAGTGTTTCATGTTCAATAGTTTATGGTTGAATAGTCTAAGACTATATCCTAGGATATACAAGAAAGGATAAATATATATATATATATATATGAAACAATAACCTGTACTACCCAGCATCAATTCAATACAGAGTTGTTTATTCACAGTTTGTGATACAATAGTGCAAGTCCTTCCAAAGTAGCTCAAACTATGCTGAAAGACACTACAGCTGTGTGCGTATAGATGAGACTCAATAGGCTTGGGAGCTCATCCATTTGTTCACTAGTTCTTGTTATTTATGAAAATCCTTTCTGAAAAAATAATTAATTTTGACTACTTAATTTGGTGACAACTTCTTGCTAAAATTCCACCATCTTTACCTATTTTCTCAATACTTGTCCATATCTTTTGCTCAAGATATTGTCAAGACTATCATACATTGATCCTACTGCCTTGGAAAATGAGTAGACTTTAGACCACTCTAAAACTCCCCTAATAACTGCTGATGAATTTCTTGGCAGTGTCAGCAAAAAGAAACCAAGCAATAGATGTTTACAGGAACTGAATTATTACCTACATAATAATTCATGTAAGACAGATACATCACATGCTTAATAGAAATTTGTTTTTATACTAGTCCAGCTGCAGGTGAGTTACTGCTAATGAGCTCATCAGCCCAGCATTTCTCTCCATCAGCTGTAAAATGAAATTTGTAAAACGAAAGACAATGATAAATGAGGGGGGGAAAAAAGGGATCCCATCACTCACCTTAATCAATCTTCCAAAACACCTGTGGGAATGCTAACAATGTCACTGTCATAGTTTCTGCTAAAGCAAACAGAAGGTTGACTAATCAAACTGGTAATTTTGATCTACTAATTGTGATGCCCTGAAGCTCATAACACTAAAAATAAACTTATTTTTTGTTGAGCTGGTTAAAAGAAATACCAACCCACATGCATTTACAAAAATACCTTATAAAGAAGATTGACATCAGCAGACATGCAGATTTTTCTTCCCCTGGGCACCAAATTGCTGATGTATGTACATGCTCCTTTCTTGGCATAATTGATTTTCACTTTCTGCTCGGTGGCACATTCTTGGAATTGCTGGTGTCACAGCTAGCATGAATATGCAAGTAAAGGGCACACTAGGCAGGATAAGTCCAGAATTCCATCTTGAACCCAAACTTGAACCCAATTTAAAATAGAGTATCAGTTGCTTTTAAATATTCAGTTTAAAAAAAAAGCAAAATAAAAATAGCTAAAAATGTGCATATTACATTAACATACCTCCTCTATTCCATGTTAGAGTCAAAATTAGAATGAATCACAACAACTAAAACCAGCTTTCTTATGCTTTTTCTGCCCTTTCTTGAATATCAAGATGTGAGAAACAGCGAGAAGACTCTACCTTCTCCTGAAAACATATAAATTGCCATGTATGTATGAGAAATTGTAGCAGCATCTTTAAGTAGAGCAGGCCCAGCCAACATCTTTTTCTGAGATTTTTTTCCTTTAGTTCATCCTCTGACCACCTCTCCTATGCATTCAAACAATCTGAGGTTCTCAGACCCCTGTAAGGGGTATCTTTTTACATAACAGGTGCAAAGTAGAAGTACCACACTTGTTTATTTGCATTTTTTTTAACCAAAGCTGATTCATCCACACCATTCAAGAATATAATAAAGCCACTCATGATATAGTACAGTGTTGTTTCCCAACTGAATGTACCTTAAAATCTCAATCAGCAGGCAGAATAATTCCTAAAAACTACAGATTTCTATGAGTGGAGTATCTACAAAAACCAGGAATCAAACAGGTTATAGTGAAATTCTTTTAAGCAGCTGTGCCAAAATAACCATTAAAATCTCAGTCACTAATTAACAGCCACACACCAGTATCATAGGCAACTTGTGTCAGATTATGTTAAATCTGTCATTTTGGCAGAGGCACAAAAAATTGGGGATTATCACCATGTCCTCTCTAAATCCTGGGGAAGAACTTGCCTTTCAATCCAGGGGGGAGCTACAGTATTGAGAACCAGTGAAAAATCTGTTTCACACTGCTCAGCAAAGAGTTATTCTCAGTGGTGTCACAGGGCTGACCTTATGCCAGTGAAAACACAGTTTGCTCTACAGATATGGAAGAGAATTTTCACAGCTAGTTTTCCCTTTCAGGTAGGACTAAAAACAGACATAGTGATGAACCACATCTTAAGTAGCTCCCATATTTGCTCTTTGCTAGATACATAAGAGCTGGTCAGGACCTCTTTAGCAAAGCATTTTAAAAATGGAAAATACCATTTTCAAACTACAACGTCCATTAGCTCTGACAAAACTATAATGTGGTAAAGAGTCATCGTGTTCCAGGTCAGAGAGAGAGAAGCATAGTCAATAATAACCACAGACTGATGGCTGTATAGTGTGTTCGACCTCACTACAAGCCTCAAGCTTATAAAGCTTTGCTCAGTTCAGAATCACAATTTGAAACTCTTTTCTCCCACTCCCATCTGCTACCAAGTTATTAATGTGCCATCAAGTTATTCTGCTGCATGAAACTCTGAAATTTAGAAGTCTTCAAATTGAGAAGAGCTTTCAAATTTTAAAATTTGTACACATCAAGTAAACCTTGAACATCCGTGCAGCCCTACAAATAAGACCAAAACCCGAATGCCCTCTGAAGACAAACACCCAAGGCTTAGAAGCTCTACCTGCATTGTACTCCTTAAATTATAAATTCTTATAAATGCTCCATACTAATACATGTCCTTGTAAAAGCCCCATCTAAGGTCTCTGTTTTTACTGCTTGTAGAGTTTAACGGCATGTTGTGGACAAATTCCTTATCTTGGGTCCAGATAAAATGGTTAAGTCTATAACCAAGGCCATCAATCAATAAAACCCAGGAATATAATCTACACTTTTCATTGACCATTCTTTTTCATATTTCAAATGACAATATTAGGCTATATGTCTTAAAGCCTTCCAAAATGGCAAGAACCAGAATACACTGCTGTAACTATACCTGTAAAGGTGATAGACACACAACATGGTTTCTGGTACCATATGGCTCTAGGGTTATAAAGTAGAATAGAATAATGAAGTATTGAAAGAAAATATAATGTGACCCCTCTACACCCTGGCCACTTTGAAGGCCTGTAGATCTCTGGGTAGCACTTTTGACTCAATCTCCAAGCAAGAAACAGGGCTATGCTCTAAACCCAGTAGTAGTTCAAAGACGTAAGCAATGTCCTATATTCATCCTTCTGTGTACATAAAAGGGTGGGAATGGACAGATGAAGACTTGATCACATTTTGTTATTCAATCAAAACTTAGGAAAAATGCCATAGAGTATTAGATTCATTTCTCATGCCAGTACCTCTGGTTTTGTCCCTCTTTGCTTCCTTCAATGCAGATCCTGGGGCTTTAAAGCATTTTAACATACTCTGTTAAATTAAATCAAATTTTAACAATAAACAGACCTGTGTGGAAGGTGACTAGTGAGTAACTCAAATAGCTTGACAATGAAAGTTCCAAGGAAAGCATTTCTAGAAGAGTCTCTTTATACTTGAGCTTATAGCCTCAGATCAGCATTAATGACATTTGTAATGACTAACTTCTCTTAAATACAGTTAGATTTTAAATATACATGCCAGGACATTTGAGTAAGTTGTTTCAAAAATGCTGGGGTTTAAGACCAGTGGAAAAAAGTCAAGTTTCTTCTTCCCTGACTCTCCTACCTAACTTGATAATCTTTGTTCTCAAATTAATTTCTCCTTCACTTTCATGCATTTTTCTTCGTTAATATTCCTTATTTTTACCAAGCTATTGGCTAGCAACTTTCCACTTATGAGATGTAACTGTAATAGGGAACTGTATTCAAATTCAGTAAAGCAAAAACTTACTGCCTGAATATAAAAACATACAAAGTAAGCACAACAGCATGAAAACACGCTTATCAGCATCTCACAGATGAATACTGAGGGCACAGCAGGATTAAAAAATGTGTCAGCCGAGTCCATAGCACAAGCAGGAACAGAACCCAAATACTGACAGTGTCAATCCAGTTAATTAATCATAAGATAATAGAACTTGTTATGGTGATGTTGGCCAGTATGAGAGAGGCTAAAGCAACCTTCAAGGCTGAGACAGTCATGGCGTGACTGCTGCTGACTCACTCTACAGCAAGATACTCCTATGACCAGCTGAATTGAACCACAGCAGTGTTGCCTCAAAAGCAAGCTACAGAACAAGTATAGGCTCTGCTGATTAAACCTGCTCTAGGGTCCACCCACCAGTAACATGAGGCAATGCCTGAGGAAAACATCTTCAAGATGCAAGCAATTTGCTGAGGAACAGAACTTACATAACTACAAAAACAATTAGACCTCAGAGAGTTTCTGTACTGACAGATTTCAACACTAAGAATATAGATAGCTAAAGGTCATCATCCAGACTTTACAGAAAGATAAATGAAATAAAATGATTACATGATTCATCTGTTAGATGCTGTAGGAGCAGAGTTTAGGCCTGCAGCTCCCCAGATTTGTAAAAACTGCCTTTCCAACAAGACCACACAATACAGTGTATCCAAAACTAAGCATCACCTATCCTAGAGAAGGAAAAAAAGACATTTCACTGAACTTATATTCCAACACAAACCCCAACATTTGTATACACACATACCTAGGTATGTATATAAACAAGAAATATACGTATACAAGTCCCTTTACATATACATTCAAAAAAGTCTAAATAGACTCTGCTGGACTACAGAAGAGAGGAATACGGAAAAACACCAGGATATAGATACATGACTCAGAGAAGAAAAAGCATGCCCAGCTAGCATAGTATCTCTTACTGTATTAGAATGTTTCTAAATTCCTTCATTTCTTACTTCCAGGGACCAGACAGATCTGGTTTCTACTGTCAAAAAAAAAACCAATAAAAACCCAAACAAACAAAGAGATCAGTGATTGTTTTTACAACAGATTGAATGTGTGACTAGAGCTCAATTAACTATGTATGTTTTGCTAAGATTAATGGACACATCCTCTCTACAAGTTTCAGCAAATGTTTAAGTAAGGTGGGAAAACAGATTAGCACAGAAACAGAATAAGATCTGATACCTGTTTTTCATATATAGTTACTTGCAGGCTTACTGTTCTTGTTCTAAATATTGTTCTAAATTGTTGTAAATAGTAGATGAGTTATTAAAAGATGTTCATAACCTTCAGAAAGAAATATTATCATGTCATACAGTGGTAGTCTACAAATTCCCAACTCCTGTTTTGATAACTTTTTTACAAAGAACTCTTAGATGTTTGAACAAGACTTAACAGAACTTGTCCCTCACCCTCCCCTGGCATTACACACTAATGCTGCACACATGATGGTGCAGCAGGTCAGACCACTGGATTCAAAGCTCATGTCTTGGGAGCTTCCTTGGTGTCCAAGGCAGGCAGTGAGCTGCTGTAACTGAGGAAAACCTCAGCATAAACAGGCATCAGATCTGCTACAATACCTGCACACTCTAAAGCGTGCGGAGTACAGGTGAGAGAGGGGATTGAGACTAAGAGCAAAGCATACTTGGCAGGGAGGAAAAAACCTGACATTTCAAGTTGTCATTTCTGAGGAAAAAAAAAAAAATCAAAATAAGGAAAATAAATTCTATAAAAAACCTGTTAGGATTTGGAAACCAAGAAGGAATTTAGTAGGCAAGCGGTAAAGATAATGAGTAGCTACATATGGATCTAAAATTATTGCGTGTTTAGAAAGGATGACAATGCTTGTCCTCAAATACTGAGGAAGCATCAATCTATTCCTTACATTATCGAGTACGTGTGCGTTCCCAAATTCCTTTGCCGTGGCCACTTTACCTAGACTGGAGTGCCTACTTCCAAAAAGGCTTTTCGCACATTAATCACCATGGAAACCAGTGAGAGCTTCTCCTACATATTCAAACACAGTAATTACATAAATAACGTTAATAATGAAAATAAAATTAATGAATGCCTAGAGACAACGAGGCAAATACTAAACCACCCCAATTCAAGTAAAATGAGAAACAGATCGGGGAAGATTTGTTTGCGTGGGGGGAGGCTGCAAGGATGGCAGTCCTCGTTTGCTCCTGGGTACAGGTGCGAGTCCGTGGGGCAGCGGGATGCGCCCACCGAGCGTTCCCACGGGAGACCAGGGTCTGGATGCGAGTGACACAGCAGGGACTGGTCCCGCACCGGAGGGCTGGGGCGGGACCAGCCCGGCACTATCAGATGGCTGGCTCGGGCAGCTTAGGAAGAGAAAGAAAGACCACGGGCAGTCATTATCGGGGAGAGCACACGGAGCTCCGCGGAGCTCGGGGCGCGCAGAGCCGGGCGGTCTGCTCCGTGTCCCTGGGGGCGAAGCAAAAAGAGGCAAAAACACCCACCAAGAAACAGACCACTATCCAAAAACCTCTCCGAAAAACTCCGCGTGAACAACAAACAGGGGGAAAAAAAAACCAACCTGGAAAAACTCCCAAAACAAACAGAAGACCAAATATCTGAAGAGCAGCAAAGCCCGGCGCCCGCCCCTGCGGCCGGGACCCCGCCGTGTGTCGCCCCCGGGCCGGGGACGGAGCCCCTCGTGTATCGCTCCCCGTATATCGCCCCCGTACGCCGCCCCGGAGCCGCCCGTGTATCGCCGCCCCCCGTGTATCGCCCCCCCGTGTGCGGGTCCGGATCCCCCCGTGTATCACCGTCCCCCGTGTATCGCCCCCCCGTGTGCGGGTCCGGATCCCCCCGTGTATCGCCCCCCCCGTGTGCGGGTCCGCATCCCCCCGTGTGCCACCGCCCCCGCCCCGGCGCAGCCAAGGGGGCGCGGTGGCGGCGCTGCCGTCACGGGCGGCGGGAGCGGCTGGACGGGCGGGCAGAGCTGTCACAGCGCGGGGCCGCCGGCCCTGCCCGCCCCGCCGCCTGCGAGCGCCGCGCCCGGGAAGATGAGGGTAAGCACGGCGAGGGTCCGAGGAACGGGGTGGGCGGGTGAGCTGGAGTCCGAGCTGCCCCCGCAGCGCTACACCGCCCCGCACGCGTTCCCGCGAACCCGGGGCGCGTTTCCCGCTAAAGCATCTTTTGGGCAGGTCCTTGGTCGGGGGTTAGCTTCCCTTAAAAACCCCTGCGCAACTTCACAGCATTAGCCAGAAGGGCTCATCACAGACAGACCCTCCCTGAGAAGCAGCTTTGGGCTGTACTGCTGTGGACCTTAAAAGGGAAAACAGCAAATTACTGGCGAGTTACATAGCGCAGATAGCAAAGCTGGCAGCTTCAGCATATGCTCCAGTGGTTTCTCGGATTGCTGTATACTGAAAAGTTTAGGCTTAACAGATAAAAATCTGTGAAATACTGAGTAACCTTAATGCCTGTTTGTGAAAAGCTCTGTTTTTTCCATTTCTTTTGATACATTAGATTGTGCATTTTCTGTTTTATATATGTCCTGAACTTCTGAAACTGAACTCCACTCCTCAGAGTGGTCTCCCTGGTTGCTATTAAACAGCTGCTATATTTTAATTTACAGGGAATTACACTTATATTTGTATCACATATAAACATGTAAAGATTTTCTGGTAAAAGCCACTAAAGAATTCTGCTTACCAGCTTGATACAATAAGTGAATCTGTCACCTTGATGAACAAGTACTGTTAATATTGGTATTTTTTTTTCTTACAACACACCTAGCATTCATCTGAGCTTAAGAACAGAAAAACGTTCTATATTCCAGTTGTATAAACAGGAATGATTCGAAGAGCTTGAGAGGAAGAATGTACCTTGTATTAAAAAATTGCTTAGGAGAAGACTTCTGTGTGAGACAGGAGTACAGTTAGAAACACCTGTCGGTGTAAGGGTACTGGGAATGGCCTAATCCTTTTCATCTACATAAGTGGTTTTCAGTGTGTGTGGATACCATGTTTGTTTCATAGATGGTGAGGCAGCAGCTCAAGGGTTAACCCTGCCTTTTCACTTGATCTTCTAAACAGTCTTAACTATTTCAGCAGCCAGGGGGAACTGTTTTGATGCTGAATAGTATTTTCAACCTTTACATACAGTAGCAGGATGTTTTGTTTAGCCTTCTGCATAGATTTAAGCTGTAGCCAGTTCAAACAAATAAACAAAAAAACCCCCTACAGTTTACTCGAAGACTGTGGTAGAGTGATATCACTTATGGCCAAGAGCAGGGAGGTGGAAACCCCAAAGCTTCACGTGGTTTTTGTGTTGTAACAGCAGGTTTGTTTCCTAAGCAAAAATCTCCAAAGAGATTAGAGTTGTATATTATAGTTTATGTCACAGCATTCAGGTCCACCCAGTTCAGGGTTTCATGTACATGTTAATAAAAAAAAAAAAGCCATTTTTGTTCAGACAGGATATCCCCCCACTGTTTCCAGTGATATCTACGTGCAGAAGATGCACTTCTGTTGAGACCTGGATTACATCTAGCCACAGAAGTGGTGAAGGATTTATCATCCCAAGTGAAGTGTTTTGGCCAAATATCTGACTTCAAAAAGAGTAAGAAGAGGAACATTAAGGCACAGTATTTGTTTGTTTGTTCAGTAAGACATCACTTCAGTATCTTTGAAATTCAGAAAGCATTTTGTATTTTCATCTCTGTATGGTTTTATGCATAAAGAAGCAGCATAAAACTGGGGAGAAAGAAGAAATCAAGTACAGTGAGGGAAAAAAATAAAAATCTTACAGCTTGTGCATCTACAGCCTTAGAGACATCATTTAAAGTGCATTTCAAATGCCAGAGCCAGCTTACAGATGTGTGATTGCTTGGATTCAGAACTCAGCTTGAATGCTGAGGCTGCCTTCAGTCAAATATGTAATTGTGTATAATGTATGCCTCTGTAAAACCCACAGATAAGACATCCTGAAAGAAAGCTTAACCCCCTCTTTTTTTTTTGCTGCTTCTGCAGGAAACTATGCCCCAGACGCCAATATTTTCCAGCATGCTTGGTTCCAGTTGTAGTGGGCAAGTGCAGCCAGACATGGGAGAGAGATGTGTGGACCCTGTTTATCAGGATGGGAACCTTGTTTCTGGATCACTGGAGGCCTTGATAGAGCGCCTGGTGCCCACCATGGACTATTATCCAGATGTAAGTAGCCACTGAAAGTTTTTTTTTGTTTTCTTCCCCTGGTTTTTCTGCATTACTATCTGGATTGGTCCTTTGTCATGAAATATCTGATTCAATATTAAGATGTAGGCTGCTAAAGATGCATTTATTTTACTTGCAGTGTTCACTCACTAAAGATGTTGCTCAATGGGAATACTCGCTGTTTTTAAATGAGAACACTTTTTAGAAAGATAAAGCCCTGTTGAACTCAAATGGGTGCCTTAAGAACCAGTTAAAAGCAGCATTAGCCACAGAATTTTCATCCTTCTAAGCTGCTTCAGGTCTAACGCAGCCAAGATTAACTACTGACCACCTCCTACCTTGGGAACCAGACCTGAAAACAGCTCTAATGTTTTTTCCCCTTAATTTTCTATGCATATCCTAGTTACACCATTGGAAAAAACCCCAACAAAATATATTTTAATTAAAATATTTTTTCCCCCAAGACATTTTAAGGGGCCAGAGCTGTAATAATGTATGTTCTTGAGCCTGAAACTGATTTTGCAACTGGTTACACATCCTCAGTGCAGTCCTCCAAAGTAAATACTGCTTATAACTCTAGGCCATGCAATAAGAATCTGACCTAGAATATTAAGCTATCACTTTATCACTTAAAATTACCCCTTGTACCCATTAACAAAAGATACTACACAAATGAATAGCCAAAGATCAGAGAGGCTATATAACATATAGTCTATTTGAGCTCTGAAAAAGCACAGCTGTGGCAAAAATATCCCAGCACTTTGTAAAAGTGAACAAGGGGGCAGAACACTGCACTCACTATTAACTTTTATGCCAAATTTAATGTTTATAGTAGTGGGCCATGCTATATCTTGTGTTTCTCAGTCTAATTTGTGTAGAACTTTATTGTCATCGATATGAGACCACAATAAAAAGTCCCTCCACGCTCCCACATATACACCACGCATCTTCACAATCGCCATTCACCAAAAAAACGACTGTCCATATGAGAGTTCAGTGGGTATATGCAGCAGAATTGCCATCATTCTCATCAGTAGAGGATTAAAAAAGCAAAAACCAGGATGGTTTACTATTCGAGTTCAAAAGTAATCCTAAACCTTATATTTAGATACGGCTAACATACAATTGTGCTACCAGTACAAACTCTTTCATAAGACTCAGAGGGATAACCATTGTTAGACATTAAAATCTCCATTCCCCACCCCCAAACACATATTGTAGAACAGACGTGCAGAAGAAATCGGTGGGTAGAGCTGCTGTGGTATAACAGTGGAGTAGCTTTGGGATACTGTAGTTAAGCCTTCCAAGGAGTCAGTTCCTTGTCTTTTTTGTCATACTAGTATATGGTTACTTGCTACTTGGAGTTCTGGACTGCACCTAAGTTTTTCCAGTAACTGCTAATGCACATCCCTTATTGTAACTTGTAACATAAGATCTATTTTTAACACAGCTACTCTGAAAAAGGTTCCATAAAGTGAGCATTACTTAAGGGGGTCTACAACTTATTTTGGAAAGCTACTAGTTTCCATAGTGCTATCCCTTCATACCCCACACAAGGGAGCATTACCATTACCAAGGAGTCATGGACCCCACCCTGCATGCTGCAATTTAAATAGACAGTAGGTTAACAGCTGAAAATCCAGAAGCAGAAACAGCCAAAGAAAACTCTAGGGAAAGAGGTGGAAAACAGCATTAAACCAAATTCATCTCCTCTACAGTACAACACATACCTTTAGTTAAGCCAGATCACCCAATTAGCTGAAAGGATTAATTATAAAATGAGTAGATAACATATGAACAACATGCAGAAGGAGCTGTATTTGAGTCATCTTCAAACCCAAGTTTTCTCTTTCAGTTCAGTTACATGTTTATGCTTCATTTCGCGCTCATTTCTATTTTTAGGGAAGTTGCCACAGAGGGTTAGTGATAGCCATGTAGGCTGATACCCTGTCAGAAGAGTAGCAATCGTGTTTGTTCAAGAGAAGTATAAACACCTCTCAGTCTCATGTCTCTGGCTACTAATGCAAAGAAAGGCAGCAAGATAGGACCAATTAATTCACACCAAGAGAAGCTGTTGGTTACATCAGCAGAGGTTACCTTAATTTCAGAGTGACATATCTGTAAGTTGCAATACTCATCCAAATTTTTGATGAGTATATCTGAGCACAATGCTCGGAAGGCATTCCTGCGTGTGTGCACATTAAGCTAATGATCACAGTTACCTTCTAGACAGAAAAAAGGGACTGGGGGAGAAAGCAAACATGGAGTATCTTTCTGTGCTGGTTACAGAGGCAAAACAAAAATGTATTTGCCATGTTGGCAGAACACGAGACAGGCAAGGGAGGACAGGAAAGATAAGCGCCTGCATTTTGTGTACTGCTCTTTTGAGTCTTGTTTGTGTACAGGGACTTGTTCAGCACATAGAAAAATGTATACTCATGAGACAGCAGAGTTCGGGAGGTTAGGAATGGAATGTACCAGTCTGCAACTCTTGTGCCCAAGCAAAAACATTTCAAGAAAATATTTCACAAACAAGAAGTTCCAGAAGGAGCACTGAGTGCACAAAGAAAAATTATTTTCCTTTTTCCCCTTCTCAAAAAGTCATCAGTGCATTCTTGGGACAGAGAGTAACAATTCCTTCTTTAGTCTTGTGCACCCATGCTCTGTCTTTTTTTTTTTTTTAATATAATTCAGCTCATCTCTTAGCAACAACTTTAGGTACTAAAGGAATCTGGCTTCTTATTCTCTTGTAAAGCACAAGCCCCTTTTGTGTCAACTTAAGTTGTTCCAAGTGCAGAGGGGTTTTTTTTTTGCCTCTCCTTCCAAATACCTGTCACTTCTGTAGAATAAATCGAGCTTAACTTTCAACCTCATAGCTTATGGAAGCTTTTTTAATCTTTCTTTATCAAACCAGCTAGCTTCATAGCTAAGTTTTCTTCCCTAAACCATCATCCTCATGATTAGAGGACTGCCTATGAGAGAATGTAGATTTTTACACCGTTACAACATTTAGCCTACATGTATATATTATGGAACAAATCACATAAATCCTTGATCCAGAAAAAGCATATGACATTTTTATGAAATATTTACTATGCAAAACAACTGTGTTCCTAACCCCTGAGACCTACCACTAGGCTAAAATGCATGGCTTAGTTCAGTCTGAAATTTCTTTATTGGATAAACAGTGGCTATTAACAGAGAGGCAAGGAGATGGAGGTCAGTGCTGCTGTCTGACCTGTCATTTTTAATTTGGTTCTTAATTGCAGTCAGTCCTTGTCTGTACCAGCATATGTAATACAAGTATCAAAAAACCCTTTCAATTAGATATCAGTATAGTGTAAACCAGCATATCTTGCTTGACCATAATGGAACAATTTTATTTTCCAAAGTACTGAACCTAGTTCCAGTTAAGTGACTTAAAAAAAAAAAAAATGAATAAAAATACAGCAGACAGATTCCAGAAGGAAAAAATTTTTTATAAAACCTACAAGTCCAGTGATGTCTGAAAAAGCTTTGCATGGGTCCAGTACAGCTACTACTTAATAGAGAGAGACATCAGCAAACCTAAAACTGAAAGTACACACTTTCATGGCCTGCATCTTGCCAGTTTGACATTTTTCTGGACATCATATAAAACATTATCAAAGAAACCAAGTAAAGCACAAGTCATCTGTGACATGCTTTTCTTGCAGTATAACAACACGGAAATGTTAGTAACAACAGGGAAATGTAAGTGGCCCTTCCTCAGAGTCACTCTGGATAAACACTGTCCCACATCACACAAACTTCCACCAAGGAGACCAAGGCTAGAATTAGTATGAGAAGCAAAATTACATCTTTCCTTAAAAGAATGTGTTCCAGCTTATCAGAGCAAAGGTCACTGCCAGGGCAGTGTGGCTTATGTTGCGGTTCCCTGCTACTTACACATACAAGCATCTTTCAAACAGACCTCTAAATGACCAAAACAAAAATGTGGGAAAAAGGTGAAAGTATTTTTTTTCCTTTCTATTTTCCCCTCATCTCTCAAATGCAAAATACGGTAAAAGTGAGGGCTGCTTCAGGTTTTCAGTATAAACATTTTCCGAAGCTGACACACCCAACCAACTGAATTCCTGTCCCAGATAGCCCAGACTCACAGTTTTAAGTTCAGGGACACCAGTGATAACAATGGACAAATAAGTTAGCTGCAAAAAATAACAGAGGATAACTAGGCATAGTTTAACATAAACACACCTTCTCCTGGCCCAAATCTCACAACCCAACACTATTCTTTCTCTTGTTTTCATTCTGAGTAGATTGTGTATCAGTTCAGGAATCATTCTCACACACATGAAAAAAGACCTGATACATTGTCCCATAACACAACCAAGTCCCCTCTTGTGAATCAAGGTAGCTTTTCAGCCTAATTTTGGTGCCCATAACACACCCCATACAGTACCATAGATTTTTATAAAGTTCCTCAAAGCCAGAACAATGTCACTAACTATTTCCAGATGCAGTCCAAGAGCTACATTGAATTGCTTTTTAGAATTTATGAACTTCAGAGTTTTGTCATTGTAAATGACAGAAGCCTAATTTCTTAGATTTCCTAATGTACCCTTGTGTGGGATGTTTGCAAACAAGGGAGGATGTGCTATCAGTGTCCTGTCACTGCCCTGGCTACCTGCTCAGAGTCACTGAGAGCCTGATTGTTAGATGGCCCCAGCAGTCCATCCTCTGTAGGCATCAGTGGAAGCACTTCAAAACCTGACCCAAACTGTCCACCCAGTTAACCCTTCTCCTCCTCTCTTCCTCTATTCATAAAAAACAGACAAGGCAAAGACTATGAATTAACTCTAGCTTTGATTGTACAGCATCAATGCTATTTCTAATTTAATACATGAACCCTAGCACTAATAAGACCTTCAAATCAGCATTTTAAATGCCTCTGCTGTATCACACTCCACTCTGTTCTTTCATTAGCTTCCTCCAGAAGCTCAGGTTAGAGTTATATGTTTAGAGAAATGCTTAAACTGTTATATTTTTCACTCACTTCGAGAACACTGTAACTGTTAATTTTATTTATTTTTTTTAAAAAAGTCCTTTTCCCCCTTCTAATATTTGGAGGGTTTTAGTGCTAAATTTATATTAGAGGGTACACTGTCTACTAGAGAAGTGAAAACATTTTTCATTAATAGCACATTTTATTGTGATTAGAGAGATAAACCCCATAACATCTTTGGAGTCATAAAGACACCATTTTTGTTTAACTACAAGCTTGTTTTGGAGACTGCAAGCAGATGAATTTGGTAGGTGATAGTAGAGATACCATATTTTAGACAACTGGTCCTAAGTTTTCAGCTGTCGCAATTTACTTGCCCAGTCCAAGGTAGCGTATGTGCCCACTGACTATTTAAATGCACTTGGCTGTGGCCAAATTACATTTCTGAAAACACAGTCAAAGTAACAGCACATGTTCCAAACATAAAAAAGGTTAATTGAAATACATTGTCAAGAAGATCCCCTATAATTTCCCAACTCCAAATTTTGTCAAAAAAGCCTAAAGGAAAAATGGAAGTATTTATGAGATGCTTCTGTCATTAGGCAGGCAATTACGTTCAAATACAGAAACCTGGTTTCAAAAAGTTGAGCAAAACTAGGACACAAAAATATCCTCACTTCAGTTAAACTATCCAGAATATGATACAATGGATGATATGTCCAGAGTATGATACAATAGTAGGGCAACACATTACAGCTCTTAAAACGCAAATGGAGGGGCTGTTTCTAATGAGAAATAATAATTGTTGGTATTTATTAGCAGTGTTCATACTCAAGACTCTAAACAAGCCCCAAATAAAGTCGAGCTTAAAACTAAATTATTGTCATGTGGCCACAATCTAAGCTAAAACTTATATCTGTGACTGTGGGAAAAAGGAATAAAAATCCCCATACATGAAGAAATTACAGCTGTGGTTTGGAATACACATGAAGCAGTTTTCTCCAGCTCAGTGGAAAACAGTAACTCTTAAAGAAACAAAGCAGCATAAATAGTGGTGTTCAAGAGGCATTAACACCCTACATTAGTCATATTTAATTTGTGTTTCTGGTAAGTGATGACTAATTAGGCATATTAAGTTTGGCATTTTAAAGGGAAATAATTTGGTAATTGGAAAACCCCACAGTTAACAGCCTTGAAGGCAATAGCATTTCCTTTTAACGGAGCTAGAAAAGACCACCATTTCTCTGGACACAGGAGAAATTATAAAAACTTTAAATGAAGTTAAATTTGTGGTATATAGAATAGTTTTTCCAAGGAAGACAGATTGGTTTTGCTAAAGTTTTTCAACTCATTTTGTTGGTCTTGTTTTTCTTCCTCTCCTTCCACAGAGAACTTACATCTTCACTTTTCTGTTGAGCTCACGAGTCTTCATTCACCCACATGAGCTCCTGGCTAAAGTGGGGCAGATCTGCATTAAACAAAAGCAGCAGCTGGAAACGGGGACTGAGGCAGAAAAGGTAAATGGACCATTATATCCTTCAGTTAGTTATGCTACTGAAGTTTATTTTGTGCTCTCTCCTTCCCATTGTAGACCTAGACTGATGAAGAATAAAATAAAATTGTAATTGGCACTTGTTGCTGGATGCACTTTTATTTGGGTCTTTTTCCTTGAAGTACCTTTAATTCATTAGCTAGCCACAAGCACAGGTTAGGTACTACCTTACCAGTCAGATACAGTGGCTGCAAATATGACTTTGCTCATGAGCTACAGGGCAGTGCTGTGCACTAGAATGATGTGTATCTGTCATGAAACCTGCCCAGAAAGTTGGTTTGCACTTCTGAGCTTTCTCCAAGTTAGGTTTTTCTGGAATCGAATTTGCCTTTCTCCAGTCATCCTCACCACTGTACTAAAGCGCTCAGCTGTAGGTTATTGTTGGGGTGTTTTAAGTTGGTATAACTGTAAATCAGAAAGTTACCTCTCACAATGATGAAGAAATGCACTATTTAAAAGTGAAACCTGCACTGACGTGTTACTATGATCGATTAAACCAAACTGGCACTTAAATTCATCTAAGGGTCACCATTTGCAAAGTGTGTATTAGAGGACTTTTCCAAGAAAGTCCAAGCTAGGCAGCAAATGAGAGTGACAAAACCAAGATGGGATGAGCAAGTACTTAAATACCTAAATTGTTCAAATCCTGGGCATGTTTTGGATGCGTTCTTCTTTAATGATAAGTTACATGCTCACATTCCTAACCTTCAGCACACTGATAGTTCCATTTTGTTTTCTCCTTGGTGTATCAGCACTATGAGCAAGAAGCACAAAAGTAAGGTCTGTCATTTGTCAACAAGAGTTTTTGACAGCAATACTGACCTAAGGTCTTCCTTCTCCCATACTATTCCTGGTGTGCAGCCTCTTATGTCACAAAATTACTCCACAGGACAAACTAACCATGGTGCAAAATGACTTTAATTCAGGTCAGTCCCCTGGTCTACTCTCCAAATAGCTATTCAACTTGTCATTTAAGTGCTGGGGAAATGAAGGGGTCAGGGGAAAGAAGGTGCAAGAACCATTGCATCTAGTTTTGTACACAGAGGTAAGAATGGCTCCCATTGCCACTGCCAAATTTAATTTGTGACAGCAACCTCAAACCGCTCTCTAAATGTAATGGTTCCTCAGCAACATGTAACTAAACAACAGAGATAGGA
The DNA here is from genome assembly GCA_035222235.1 of Margarornis squamiger. Classification (NCBI taxonomy): domain Eukaryota; kingdom Metazoa; phylum Chordata; class Aves; order Passeriformes; family Furnariidae; genus Margarornis; species Margarornis squamiger. The sequence continues at coordinate 10,661,879 of JAWWTY010000158.1, forward strand.
ACCTCTAAAAGATGCTGAGACCATCTGAAATATGGAATTACTAAATCAGAGCTGTAGTCATACGTAGAGAAAGCGCTGTGAGTAGCGAGGGTCCAAATACATTTGTGAAATAATTGGATTTAAAGTTAATGGGGTGTAAGATGAAACTTTTGTGAATGACAATGTACTTAGGAGATTTTCAAATGAAAGCCATCTCTGGAGAATAAATCACCTGGTTGTTTAAAGATACTTTACTAATTGTAAAGTATTATTAGTCTGGCTTCTTAGCAGATATGTTAAAAAAATCAGGGCTTCCTAATAGAAATGAAATAGCATTACATCCTAACAACAGGATGTAAAATAGACCAGCTCATATTCCAAACACCCACACTGTTACACCTTCTGCTGACAATTTGGAAACAGGCCTACAGGAAAACCAAGAAACAGCAGGGTGACAAAATATTTTTGAGAGGGAGCTTTAATTTACATGCTTTTCTGGTTGCTCTTTCTACTATGCCCTTGATCCTTCCCTATCCCCTTAAAACAAGCTATAATTTTTTTGCGCCTTCTAAACACAAACTTGGAAAACACTACATAAAACTTCTGACATCTCTCTCAAATTACTACTTTACTGCCCTCTACTGCAAGCACCTGTATGTTTTACAGAATAATTTGGCCACTAGCATTTGCAAACATTTGTTTTTCTATCTGGCAACAAATAAAAGCTCATTTCACAAGCAGCACAGAAACTCTTGACTCAAGACATTGTTAAGTATTCACAGTCATAACCCATTAAGGCATCATCAGCTACCAGAACCTTCTAATTAAGTGGCTGCATAGCAGGAAATAGCTGACAAAAGCAGTTAAAGCATCTCTGATCATTTCTGATAGAGTAAACTCAGGCAAATCTCTCAAGACAAGAAGCTGGCCAGCTTGTTGCCTGGATAGCATGTGAGCTGAAAAAGTGGCAAGAAACCAGATTTTGAAGTTACACACCACAATACTTATCTTTATGGGGTTTTTTGACGTTACTGGCTAGCCAAAGAGTCCTGCGGAAATACAGCACAGAGAAAAGTGGATTAAAAAGAAAAATAATCTGGGATGTCTTGGAGCCTGTTTGGAGTCCTTTTGATTACTCAGCAGAATTTCCCAGTTTAAGACATCAATTATAATATACAAGTCTGTAGTTAAGCTTGACTGTAAAGGAAAAAAAAAATTAACTCTCCTTAAGTGCATTAGAAATTGGAAAGACTCAACAAGATGTCACAGCAAAAACACTTGTATAGTATTGTTCGATGGAAAAAAAGCTGTTAAAACTGTGGTGCATTATTTCTGCAGCGTGAGAATATTTTGTAACTCTAAAGAAGAAATAAAACATTAAAATAGAAATTAGTTTCTATTCAGTTTGTCTTACCTGTCTTGGAATATATAAGTCCCTTCAAAAATTATTTCCCCTGGGGTTTTTCTGCCAGTAAGTGCTCCTTTTTAAAACCAAGTAATTGTCATGAAACCTTTCCTACAAGCAGAGTATTGTGATCACCCTCCTTTCTAATTGGGAGATGTTTCTCAGTCCTGTTTTCTCTCATGCATAACAGGGTTGATCCACAGTACTTAGATTAATAGAAGTATTTTTCTTTTCAAAGAAATATTTATGGGAGAAGTATTCCCGTGGACTCCAGAGAAGTCTCAGGCTTCACAAAGGGAGGCTTAAGTCTGGAGTAGGACTACAGTAAAAGTAGGTTGGTAGGTTTATTGCAGCCATGACAGAAAGGAAGCTGTGTGCTGGTACCCACAGATCTGTGTGATTTCTATCTAGGTTATCACATGCATCAAACCTGTCACATTGCTTTGGGTTTCATCATAGCGCTCATGAAACAGAAATCCTGCGTTCTACTATACCTGTGTCTCTCAGAAAGTGTACCCTAATTTCATGAGCCTTAAAAGCATCTGATAAAACATTAAGCTTTTTTAGAGCTGAAGAACAATATGGTTTGCAGTTTGCCTTGCAACAGGTGCCTGGCTTTCCATCGTGAAGGAGGCAAACCAGAACAACTAATGAGTAGATACAAGAGATGGGAAGCCAGTGTCCATAAGTCACTGTTTCTTAAGCTGTACATGGAGTATAAGTTGGGCTGATTTGGCTGAGCACCACAAGTGAGGCACAAAGTCTCATTTCTCTCCTTCAAACCTTTTCCTTCAATATCAGTGCCTAAAAACAATGACAAAATATAACCTGGTGTTATACTACACCTACTTGAAATCATGACAGCTAACACTACCTCTTCAGTGGGCTCCTGGTCTTAAAGGAGCAATCTTAAATACACGAGCATTAAAAAAGTTATCAGCTATGACTGACACAGTCTCTTCAACTGCTGGGGTCAGTCCAGACAACCCATAAATTCCTCATTAACTAAGTGTTAACATGGAGATGCTTGCCATGGCCTAAGATAGGATTTTGGAACCTTTCTGCCACCACATGTCCTTTTTCAGTTTCAAACATTAAAAAGAAAGGATAGTCAGGATAATTAATACTAAAAACCAGTTCTGTAGCAGCTTTTGGTAAATAGAAGTGGAGTAGGCACATCCTGTTAACTTTAATTGAATGGAAGTGCACTGGCTGGCTAATTAGTTGCCTATCACCACCTACATATTATTCTTTTATTAAGGTCAGGCTCCATGGATTTCATAGCAAATAAGTATAGACTGTCTTTTCCTCCAAGGCAGATGACAATGGGAGCTTGGAGGACACAAAACTATAATCTGGAACTCTGTCCCACACTATTGAGAAATGCCTTGAAGCTGGTTCCACAGGAGGCCCACTGCTGGCAAAGAGAATAGTGATGTTTTCTTTCTGTCCTCCCTGTCCAACTATTCTATGCTTCTCTCTCTAGCCACATCAATTAAATACTGTCAGTAAAACCAGGAAAAACGTGCTAAGCAGTTTGCAAGTCTTAAAAAGGAAAAGAAAAAAAAAAAGAGAAAAAAAAAGCCAGGAAGTTCCCTCTAGACTTAAAAGGAGAACTGTATTATTGTCAGATTGAGGATTCAAGGGCGCATGGTTTAACTTCAAAGTTCTTATCAATCATTATTAATATTCTCACAGACTATGTAAGAGATAAAAAAAAAAAGAAAAAAGCTTAGTTGAGTTGACTCTCGGTGTTCATTAAATAAACTGGGCCATACTATGAGCAGATGATGTTTTGGCAGACTACCAGTGTTTGGAAGACCTTCTCTACTTGTTTTAAAACAAAACACGCCAGTTTCCTGTAGTGACACTCACGTGCTTATTCACCTTCTGCCATCCCGGGGCAGCAAATGAGGAAGGCACACTGTGTGTGGAGAATGAACTGCTGTCTGGTGGAACTTCTGTAGCTTACACAAGTGGGGAGGTAAACAGAAATGAAAGCTTCCTTGTTTTCCTTAGTGCATCACAGGCTGGGTGGGAGGATAAATATAACCTGAACTAAGTTTTGATTCTTCTTGTCCGTTAAAAGCATTCTTAGCACTCACTCCCAATTTTAGAAGAGTTCTCTTTTCTGTTTATTGATGCTGCTCTCCACTGCTACAACAGTGGAGTAATTGGCATCTGATTCAGGTCTAACTGATGAAAAGCCTTAGGAGATTCACAGGTAACAAAATACTTGGAAAAAGCTCTCCCTGTCCTTTCTGTGGTTGATAGCTTTTTGAGCAAAAAACAGTACTTTTTTTTTTTTCCAAAGTCTGTTTTGGTTTAGATGTCATGGAGCAAACACACATGTCTTTCCTGTCATTTAATATACAGCTCAATCTGGACAGTCTGATAAATTCTGTAGAACGAAAATGTCTTTGTGAACATTTCTAATGGAAGACGGTTGGTAGAGTGCTGCAGTTCGTATGAATTTGAATTCAAACACTAAGGTACTGCTGCCTCAGATGGCCTAAATCAGCTTAAGTCCCTTGGACTTCAGTTAAATAAGTCACTTGAACTATTCTGTCATCTTCCTGGCTTTATACAACTAACCTTGAAAATATCATCAAAGTGTTTGCTAAGAGACATAACCAAGCTATCATGAAAGGAGGCTAAATGATACTATTTAGGAATCTAGTTCACTGTTAAATATGTTCTCTTTTTATCCCCTTCACCTGCTATTAATGTAAAGTATTTTCATGGGTGTCTCTAGATTTCTGTGAACCTTCATCAGCTAGCTAATTTAATCTGCACTCAGAAAGGTCTGTGGTCAGTAACCACCTCATTGTTTCATTCTAGGCAAAACTAAAATCCTTTGCTGCCAAAATCATTCAGCTCCTGAAGGAATGGACTGAAACTTTCCCCTATGATTTCCAAGATGAAAAATCCATGAAAGAATTGAAGGAGATTGCTCACAGGATCACACAATGTGATGAGGTAGGGGTGGGCTAGGAAAAAAATTACATGTTAAAGCAATATTTGTCAACTGTTACATATAGTTTGTCATATACAACACTGCAGGCAGTATTTTCTAAACGGACTACAGCAGCAGTTGCTAAGCTGTCAGTGTAACTATAGCACATGGGCTGACTGATGGACTTAATGCACTGTTTATTAGCAGAAGCTATGTCTAATCACTAAGTGTAAGAAGAGAAAATAGTCATGACAATGTGAAAAAATTACTATGGTGCAGAAGAAAGAACAGTAACTATAATGGTTCAATATAGTTACTTTTAATAATGAATTATGTACCTTCCTTAGTACATTGTTATCACTCTGTATGTCCAAGTTTTGCAGGATATATGAACTAGTTGTATCAAGGGTACTCCTGGCCAGGGTGAAGATGCTCATTATTTAATAGGTCATTCCCAGCTTCTAACAGTAATAGGCAACTGTTTTATTGCTGTATTTCAGGCGACATGCACAGTATTTCCACAAAGGAAATTATTTGAGCTCTGCTAGCTACTCAACCACCACTCTTAGCAGCTCTGAGTTTCTAGCCTATGAAGGAAACTTCATAGAAAAGACTTTTAAAGGGAATTTGAATGAAACAAGGGCTGTTACTTATCAGGAGGGGGTGAGGAGTATTTATCGAGGGGCTTTTTTCCTAACATTCGCAGTCTACACTTTTTGTTCACTGAAAAGTCACTGTAACTACCAATAGGCAGAAGGAAAAATGTAATCAAGAACTGCAAGAGATTTAATTATATTCATATGAATGAAGGCTTACTTACATAGAAGTAGAAGCTTCTCATTGTTTTTAAACCCACAACTTCAAGATATTTTTGAGAACTATTAGCAGGAAATGGGAACACAGTTGTATTATGTGCTTTTGTTGATTCAAGTACAGTGAAAATGAAGAACAACAGGTTTGACAGCACTGCATGAATCAGGGATAAGACAATACAATTAGGTGTCACCAAGTTGTCAAAAGCAAGTATGTCAGCTTTGTTGCATCAGCAAAGCTGTTTACGTGGATGCTACTATGAAAATGTCACTGCCTTTGTAGGAGGGGAAAAGGAAATAGGATTATAATGTGCCTTCTATTCCCTTTGCAGACAAAGGCAAAGAGGTGTATGTTGGCAGAGATAGTACTGTGAAAGGGGACTTGGCAGAGGTTTTATTTAGTGTCTGTATCTTTGTATTTAATTTGTCTATTACTTTGAACTATAAAGAAGTTGTGCCCTTTCTTTCTCTTCCCCTTCCCTCCCACTCTGTTATGTATGAATAATTGTCATTTGAGAGAAACACATCTTCATGGAATGGCTCAGTGCTGTAGTGTCCAAGGCATCTGATGACATCCATTAGTTACAGCATCACCATATTTACCCCCTTAACAAAGCTACCAGTCAAGTTTCATCAGTGAAGAGCTGTGCCACATCTGACCCCTAGGAAACATAATTTGACATTGACAAAAAGCAGCTCTTCCCCTTAAGTTTCTCTTACCACATCAAATGACCCACATTATGCTTCAGCAAGCAATTATGATAAAGGTTTGGGGGTTTATTTTGTATTTTAAACCTTTCCAAATCCCCTTAGGTAACTCTTCTTCATATATAAGGTAGAAAATCAAGTGAGAATTCGCGCAAAGCAGTCAGGTGTTGGCCTAGTGATATCAGACAGCATACCACATAGCTATAGCTACAGCCAGGGTTGCACCCCAGAGGAAGTACATGTCTTTTTTGAACGCAAACAAGGACAAATTATTGGACAGTCATTGACTTATTTTTTCAAAGTTGTAGGAAAATTTAGGGTAAAACTAGTAAGGAAAGAAAACTGCTAAAAATCTAAGGACATTTGTCCAAGTATTAAGATTCTAATAAATTCACAATAGCTTAAGTAAGCCATAGTTTTCAAGTCACTGAGTTTCTTTGTTCACTTTTAAATAGTCTGCAATACTCTCATGTATCTTCAAGTTTAATTTTCTACAATCCATATCCAAAAAGTCTGCTTCCTCCCAGACACATGCATAAGTCAGGCGTAGCAGCTGAAGTCAAATGTTTTACAATAGAAAGCTCGGCATACCAGAGAGATCAGAATTAGTGCTTTATTTTAGTCCCCGCCACCACACTCCCCTGGCATTTCTGAACACTTGTAGCACAGTATCAGGAATGGCTCTAGCCAGCTGCCATTCAGCAGTAATCCAGTTGCCTCAAGATGAGCTACACTGCCTTCAGCTTTTCATTTGATTTCACTTGGGAGTCAGATTATTGCCATGTAAAGCACCATTCTGACACCATTATTGTTTACTTATAACATGCAGTATACAAGTATTTGGTAGCCATCATCTCTCACATCTGCCACATAATTTCAATTGTCACTGTACATTAGTGGCTTCTTTGAATGGTCACAAATTCATTGCAGTTCTTCGTAGTGCATCTAGTTGACTGGCAGAAACCAACAGAACAGGTTGCAAACTCAAGGTTAACCTTGTGAATAACTTCAAGAGAAATAATTTGCATGAAAGCAAGAGAACAAATGCGTAAGAAAAAGAGGAAGGACTATTTTGGTGGAATTAATTTTCTTTGCAGCAGAAAGTACGTGGTTGGAGAACTGAGGTCATTTAAAGTAAAAACAGGAGAGACAGAGGAGTAGAAAAGTGATCGAGTTAGCTCTTTGCAGTTGATCTCACAGAGAAATGTCTATAAGACACAATCAATGGCAGAAAAAAAAAATCACCTTGCCTTGGTTGTCAAAACACTGAGCAGATAGATTATGGGTCTGTGGCTTTACCAGTACATATCCTTACAGATCCTATGTTTAAAATCCACACCAGGGGAACAGAAAGGCATTTTACTTGCCAAAAACATGATGCATATTGTGCTCTTACCTAAATCTTTGGATGCTATAGTTGTTCAAAGCCAGCCAGGATATTTTAGGGAATTCCTGAACATAATGTGACTTCCCTGAGTTCTGTGTGGGCTAGATTGACTGCATTTCTCAGTGGGTCTGATCAGAATGAGGAAGAGCTTTTTGGCACTTGGTACACAGAAGTTCCAAGAAGCCTTGTGCAAACAACTCAACCACCTTCCACTATTACCCACCCTTCAGCTGTTTACACAGATGCCTTTGAAATGGGATACTAGCAAAGGGAGCAGACCAGCCAAGCAAGTGAAACAGAGCTGGAAAGGCAGGCAGGCATAACAATGTCATTAAGGATCATTAAGGAGTTGTGTGGGCATTTAGGACAAGTTCACTTACCACAGAATGATCAGCTCAGATAAGGTGAAAGAAAATGGATAACAGACATTTAATTTTCCCAGTCAGAAATTCTCTGGTGATCTGTGTCTACAATAGCTAAAGGTTTTTAGCAGTCGTTGTTTCTGCCTTTCACTTAGGAAAATGGAACAGTGAAAAAGATCATTAGCCAGATGACACAGAATCTCCTGATGGCCCTCTCTGCACGGAGCCAATACCAGGAAATCAGAGAGAAATTCCGGCAGCCTGTTACTGACAAAGGCACTATCCTCAAAACGAAGCCACAGTCAACTCAAAAGGACATCCTAAGTGTATGCTGTGATCCTCTGATCTTGGCACAGCAGCTGACCTACATAGAACTGGTGAGACACTAATTGGTGTGAATTATTTTGTTTTCCATCTACTAAATATTAAATATTAATATACTCATCAATATGAATTTTGCTATGGCTTCACTGCAGGCCTGCAGTGTTTTAATCAAAAAATACCCAAGGCAAATTATGAACAAGACCAATTAGGTACAATTACAAAAACACCTCACACATCTACACTGGAGGAAGATAAAAGTTACCAAAATGTTCTAACTTGGAATTTATTGGTTCTTTTTTTCACTGAATTCCCTGTTTTTCTGTACAGTAATGATCTCTCATCTCTCCAAACACAGGAAAGGGTAAGCAACATTTACCCAGAGGATCTGATGCAGATTGTCAGCCACATGGACTCTCTGGATAATCACAAGGTACAAAAAGGGGTACAGAGGGAAAAAGAAACAAAAAATAAACTGAGTAAAGAACCTCCATAATTTGATTATACCCTGTGCAAGAAAGACTGACATTTTCTAAGCTTCTTTAAGCTTACGCCTTAAAAAATACCCAACAAGATTTTATCAAGACATGAAAAGGAAGTTTATGCTTTGGTGTGTTGACCTTACCATGATACAGCATGGATTTAACACACGACCTGTTCTCTTCCAGTGCCGAGGTGATGTGACCAAAACCTATAATTTGGAGGCCTATGACAATTGGTTCAATTGTCTCAGCATGCTGGTGGCTACAGAGATTTGTCGAGTACGTATTCAAAGAAAACAAGATAGTAAAAGGATCCTGGCCTTAAGGACAAAAGGCAGGCAGTGGTCTAATAGAGATTTAAACATTAGCAGTGCAATTAAAGATAATGGCATTATTCAAGCATTAAATTATTTGCATGCTCATATGATTAAGACTTCAAGGCTATGTTTGGCTTTGCATATATTCTCTAATTTTATGCAGGTTCCATAGTAGCATTAGTCATGCAGTGAAATGGAACTTGTGTGGACTTTGAGTTAGAAGCTATTTTGTTTTGTTTTTTTTATAATTACATCCAAAGATTCTTAAAAATACTCATTTTTAAATGCAGATTTACCAATAAACAGCTGTCCTCCCACTGCTTTTAGATGTATTCACTTTGTCATTTATATTCATTTATTATATTCATACAATATTCATTGTAGAGAAATCAAGAAGTTTTTTTTTAAAGTTCGGAAAGAAAGTGGACTACCGGAAAGGTTTAAAAAAAAAGAATGCTATTAGAGGTTAAAATAACTTCTATTATATAATAAGCAAAGACATAGAAGGTGAACTGTCCCAGAAATCCCCTTTTTTTTTGGCATGTGTGTTCTCTTTTTAGATGCCTATTAATGTGCATCAGTTCTACCAAATGGAATCTTTTCCTAGGCAATTAATTTTGCTTTGCCATTTATGAAAGAATTTGCAAAACAGATGTACAGCATCTCTTGCTTGATCCTATACATGTTTGCTTCAGTGGGAATTTGTACATTTGATCATGATCCCTACCTGCTCTCAAGAGGTCATTTTGGAGTACACACAGCAAAACAAGAAAAGCAGGATGTGGCAATTGTTTTCTCTCACATTTAGGTTACATGTCCCTGATCTTAAGTATGTCCAATGCTTTCCCCCCTTTTTGAGAGGTTTAAAAGTTTTGCGTATATTCTCTCTGATAGCAGCATCATGTTATTTACCTTTTCTGTAACAGGAAATTGCTGAAGGTGTCCAGCTTGTTTTTGCAAGATTCCCTAAGACATTGTCCTTTATGTATAAACAAAAATTCACACTCCCCCACAACTATGCAATTAATTGGTAGTACCACAAAGTATTTCTACTATTTTATTAAAAATTAACCTGAACAATATACCCTCAGGTCTATATTATAAAATTTAACTGGACAAAGTCTTGAAACGTCCATTCAGTCAAGTTGTTGCACTGCCTTTGGCTGGACATCCTATCCAAAATTCAGACCACTCCTTTTCCCTTTTAACAAGTCTTGCATTTTTTTTCCAGGTTGTGAAGAAAAAGCAGCGCACAAGAATGGTGGAGTTTTTCATTGATGTGGCAAGAGAATGTTTCAACATTGGCAACTTCAACTCAATGATGGCTATTATCTGTGAGTCTCCTTAACACAGATGACAAAGGGCACTCCACTTCACAACCTGACTGGCATGACTATGCTCACACTTGCCCTAAACTGGCTGACCACATTAGCATGCACACTTCTACAGGGGCAATATCTGCCAGTGACAAATTAGTGTGGGTGGGTGAGTTTTAGCTACAACTTCTGATTGTCAAGCTGAAATGCCTTCCGGAACGTGTGGTGCTGATCCATAGTTACATTAGCCCTATTTTTTTTTTCAACTCGGTTGTTTCTTTTTCTCCTCTCTGTGCACATTCAGCTGGCATGAACTTGAGTCCTGTGGCACGGTTAAAGAAAACTTGGTCCAAGGTCAAAACAGCCAAATTTGATGTTTTAGAGGTATGTATAAAGTTTCAGCTTTTTGTATAAATCTACCAAATAGTTTCATCCAAACCCCTGCTACTTACTACCTCAGAGATGACAAAGACACCTCTGCCAGTGGTCACCAGCACATATATATTAGGGAGAGCATTTCCTGACTTTCAAACTCTACTTGTCTGCAAAGAACAGTGGATGCAAGTTTACTTGAGGTTATTTTTTTCTTGCATATTTTTGCCCATTTAATTTCAAGGTAGTTCCCACTCAAGACTCATATAAATGCTGCCTTAAAACTAATTGGATTACTCCACCTAGTGGAGGTCTGCATAGAAACAAAACCTAACTGAAATGGTCATCAAAAAGAGAGGTGACTGCAAATGAGAATTTTAGGTTTTTCTCCCAGATAGTCATTTAGGATTTCCTTTCAGTCTGCTTTGCTTCAGTGATTAATGAAATAGATGTAAAGCCAGTACAAAACCCTCCTTTCAAACAAGATAAAAGAAAAACCTGCATCTAGACCTGATTAGTGTAAAGGTACTCTATCTTGAAAGTTTAAAAAGGGCCAAACAAATTTATAAAGAATGAACTTGGATGGTTAGAACATGGTGCTTTATTTGTAGGAAATACATATGACCTGACTGCCTTTCCCCTCCTCTTACAAAAACAGCATCACATGGATCCATCCAGCAACTTCTGTAATTACCGCACAGCCCTGCAAGGAGCAGCACAGCGATCTCAGACTGCCAACAGCAATCGAGAGAAAATAGTCATCCCAGTTTTCAACCTGTTTATTAAAGATATCTACTTTCTGCACAAAATACATACGAACCGCTTGCCCAATGGGCAGATAAATTTCAAGGTAGGACTTCGCTGTTACAGTAAGTGCAGTGCTTGTTAAACATTGTACATTGCAAATATTTGCCAGTTTTGAACTTCTAGCTCATCATGCTGCCCTCAGTGTTGCTGTGATCTAGACAAAGTGGTATCATTACCTAGGGGAAATGATTTGAGTCACATTTCTGTGAAAGCCAGTGGTTGCTTTTTTTGTGGCATCAAGCCATCACATCTGATCAAATGCTAATGGGAAAATTCACCCTAAATCACCAGTGTGAGCTGATTGAACCTCATCCATTTAGCTTGCTACAAAATGCTCCACGCAACCAGCAAATTGTATTTATCTGGTCTTCAAGGGAGGTTCTACGGGTTCTGGATTCTCTCTCCCCAGTTAATAAACACGCATGTCCAAAAGACCATAGACTGTGACAGGTATTTTTAACAAAAACTTTTTGTCATTACTAAGGCTGGGTATGGGGAGGGGAGCATGCAGAGTATACAGGATAAACCTTAAGTTAACTATGCATTTCTTAAAGTCCTAGGAAGGAAAGGATATCTGAAGTCTCTATATGCTATTTTGATTATCTCCTAAATTTAAAGAGCACTTTATGAAAAAATCAGCTGTCACACTTCATTTAAGTTGAAGTTTGGAAATGTAAAAAGTAAACTAACTATTTACTCTCCAGTTCCAGTCAGAGACTAATTTAGACATATGTCACAGCAAATAGGCCAAGGCACTATTATATATGAAGAAAAGGTTGATGATGAAAAGAACTGAAGGCAAAAGACCAGACAGCAGAGATACGCTGTTCTAAACTTGAGAGGGTAACAACAGATGAGGAATTAGGAGGGGGAGGAGAAGAGAGCAGTAAGAAAGGTTAACCATGAGTTAGGATCTGAGTAAAGGACAGTAAGAAGCAGCATGAACAAGTACGAGACTGAGATGATATGAAATTGAAAAAAAAATAATAATTGAAAGAAAAATATTTTAATAATCCTTTTTTAATTCATTCATGCAGAAATTCTGGGAAATTTCAAGACAGATTCATGATTTCCTGACATGGAAGCAGGTCGAGTGTCCTTTTGAAAAGGACAAGAAGATCCAGACCTACCTACTCACAGCACCCATTTATAGTGAAGAAGGTAAAATCCTTTATTAAACATTATAATGAGTCTTCCTACTTGCTGAAATGCAGACAGAATATGCAGATGAAAAATATTAACATGAAAAACGTGTTAGATAAGTATGTATTATCACTTCTATATTGGTTTCTGAGGAGAATAAATTTCATTATGAAGTTTGCTAAGTTCTACCCACTATATTGTAACCTTTAAATGTGGGGGTTCTTTTCAGTTAAAGAACCCATGTATCTGATTAGTCTTATTTTATTTACTAGCTCTGTTCATTGCATCCTTTGAAAGTGAAGGTCCAGAAAACCACATGGAAAAAGACAGCTGGAAAACACTCAGGTATGAACCTTCCTTAGAATATGAGTCTTTTTGCAGACACACAGAGGCACATGATCATCAGCTGCTTCTGTCCTATTTACATTCCCAGCTTAAAATCGCAGTATAATTTTCTTCAAAATTCAAATCTGAAAAAATTCAGTGATTTTGATACAGCTTTTCCAGACATATCTGTTAAGGCTGCAAGATCACTGCTGAAACTGTGAAAAAGAATATACTTTGTTTTGGCTATCAAATACAGTAAAATAATCTAGATTTTTAGTAGTGTTCCGATATGCTTTTCTGAGGGAAACAGACGTATAGAGATACTAAAAAGGTGCTCTCATCATAGCTGTGCACTTACAAATCTTACAAAGAGTTAAAAATTTCTAGAAATACTCTAATTGTCAGCCTACTCTAAGGGATAAAGTCTCAATGATTCCTCATCCTTCTGAGAATGGGAAGAACAATTTCCATGTACTTGATGAGATCAATTTATTGTTTCTTCCAATATTGAGGCCAAGGCAGAGAGATTTAGACCTCTGTAAATCATGTTAAACGTTAAAATTTAACATATCTGTACCAGATAAAGCATGAACAGAGGCCTGTATGCCCCAAGCTGCAGTTAAGCTACATTATGACTATTGTCCTGCACAAGACACACTTTTCCACTGATCCTAATGTTTCTTAGAAAGTCCAAGTAAGCTTTTCACTTAGGACTCCAGTGCAATGGCACCTTCCATTAAATCCAACACTGTTCAGCACACAATAGTTTATGATGACAGAGGAACATGTTATATGTCTGAGTGCATCCTAAGAGCCTGAGGTAATATTATGCAAGTTAGTTTCATTTAATTTAACATCAGCATCTTTATTGAAATTCATAGATGCATTCCAGTTTCTAGCAGTTGAAAATCTACCCCTTGAAGAAAGGCTTTCAGCTAATGATGCAAGATAGATCTATTGCCAAATCTGAAAAACCTTTTGTTGTGATAGAAAAGATAATTTATTTTCTTTTTCTTACTTGATCTTTTAGGACAACTCTGCTTAATAGAGCCTGAGACTTTTTGGATCTGACTTGCAGACTTTGAAGCACATCTAATGAACATGTTTTTACAACCTGAATGAAAGACTTGGACTGAGCTAAGAAAGACCTCACTGGATGAGGTCTGTTTTGTATATACAGTAACTTTTATGAATTGAAATGTGGTAAATATTTCACATGTCAACCTTAAAGGCACTTACTGAAGGGTTTTGGTTTTTTATTTTAAATATAAGGGCAGGGCCCTGTTCTCAGAGATGAAATGTATCATGGGAGATGGTATCCCTGGGGAGATCTTATTCTATCAGCATCCAAATTTTTATTTTTTATTACTTCCACCAAAATAAGTAAGAATTAAAACACACATCCCACCTGAAGCCAGTGTTCAGGTTAAGTACTCCATTGGACAAGTATCCTACAGAACACTCAACATCTCTCTAGCTTTGAAATGAAGGCTCTCCTTCAAATCAGCAAAACTGCTGACAGGTGTTAGTGTTTGTAGAGTCAAGGCCTTTGACATCTGCAGTATGCTGTTCCTCTCCTGCATCAGAAAATAGTGCCTTACAAGGTACTGATCTCGTTTAGTGTACCTTATTAAGCTGGACTGGAAGTAAAGGAAATAAAAATATGGATGTCTTGAAACCAGCTACAATGTACTTTTTAAATAAAATGAGAATTATGGCACATGAAGTAGAGTATACCTGCCTGTAACACTGATGGTGCAGCAAACCTATTTTTGTTACGTGATTTAAAGAGGTAAGACGGGGTAACTGCTGGGGTATGTGCGTTTGTGTGTGAGTATGTGTGCGTGCACGTGTGACAGTGCACACATGTCTAAGTTTTAATACTTCTGGGAACTATCCTTTAAATTTTGGCTGTCAGAATAGTTTGTCTTTTCCTTTTGAAAAATCAGGGATTTCTTTGTTTGTTTGTTTGAAGGGAAGGATGTCTAATCTAGATTATCTCTGCAAAACAGGCCTAATATGTTCTTTTCTAAAAAGAGTTTTTGGAAAATAGAAAATCATCATGGGCTAGGAAAAGGGAAGTAAACTCAGATGCCCAATTTGAAGTCAAGGCTAAAGTTTGCAAAGAAGCTTAAGAAGAGTTCATCACCACTGAATTGATCATTTAATTCCCTTGGTTTCTTTGAAGAGTCTAGTCTGCACTTACAGACAATTGAAAGAGACCAATTTAGCAAGTAAGTTTTTTCTAGTCTCTTGCAAGCCATGATTAACTGTCTGAGCCAAAACCCATTAAAATTTAAGGGCAAACACCATAAGAAATTAATCAAATCTTTGAACCCAGGTCAGTACCAAAATTAGAGGTGATCTGCAAACTCATTTCTAATTTTTTATTGTAGTCTTGAGTTTAAACCTAATTCAGCTATCCAAATGAGTACCTGTAGAGCTTATAGTTAAGATTCAAGGTATTCATTTCCAAGAAAGAAAATACATAATTCAAAGCTTGCTTTCTCATCTGATCTCTGAATTAAGAAAAGAAGAATGGCTCAGATTAAAAACTATTTTGTCTAATAAAAAACTTGTTATTCACAAATACCTATTGTCCTTTGTGGTAATTATTTTCTTAAGGCTTGAGGGCTGGATATAAGGTAATTACTTGAGCCAGATAACTAGATTGTAGTTTTAAATTGGTTTTTTGATTGTTTGTTTTATTTAAAAAAAAAAAAAAGCAAGTCCCTCTAGAGTTGACAGTGGTTACAGCCTCCCTCATACAGAGCATTGCAGAAGACCTCTGCAAGGGCCTCTTTAAAAATGACCAGCTCTAGGCAGATGGTGTTTATTTTATACTGCCTTCTCTTGAAGAAGGGCAAAGACTTGCTAGACTGAGGGTCTGGTTTATTCCAGTAGACTCTTCTTGCTTGAGTGCCTACAACCAAGAGCAGTGCCACTGTTTCATGTAGCATCTGCAATCACTTAGTACAGATTTGCTGTATTGGCCCTGTAGTACAGTGAAAAGTTAACAAGAGCTTTCCTTCTTTCACTTCCCCCTTGACAAATACTTAAAATTAGAAGAGTAAGTTGAGGTAAGGAAGGGAGACAAATCAACATTTTGCTATTCCCATAGCATTGCCATCAAAGAGAAACAAAAGCAAGTTATACCAAGAGGAAAGAAGAAGTAGAATACTAACTGTTAACAAGAACAGCCCAGAAAAGGGGAAGGAATAATTCTTATGACCTGCTGCTATTTTTCCTATGTTGAAGTACTGATCTTCAGCCATGGGTTACAGTAAGAGTATTTATACTGTATTATTACAGTGTTTTGCACTTTCAGAGATGTTCTAGCTAGTAACATTGTCAGACACTATACGAGGGATTGTATATCAGCTTTGTTTATGTAATTGAAGTTTAAAAGGGATGCGTAAAATTTAAGGAAAAAATATATATTTGAAATGCAATTTTAGAACACTTTCTGTAAATGTATAAAAGAGCTTTCACATAAATGTGCACTTCACTGGTCAATCAGTCCAAGTATATACTTGAAAACCACGCAGTATCTACATTGGTTTCTTTTTATTTTTCCTCCTCAGTTTGATACATTCTTTAAATACCATGTTTTGCTATTCTGAGCTGAAATGCTAAATATAAAGCTGTACCATAAAGCAGGATATTCTGTGTTTGACTGGATGTGCTTGCATTAATAAAAAAAAAAACTTGCTTCAACCACGATTAGTTTTTTCATAGTTATTTTTCACTTGCAAATTTATCAAACCACAACCCATCAGCTGAAGGAGGTGAACTAACTGTGGAAGGAAATACAGTCACAATGAACCAACTGGTTACTTTCTGACTTACATAGTATAAAATATTTAAATATCTTCCCAGAAAGGCAAGAGTAACACTAAGCAAACAATATGCTGACCCTTCCAATAGTCTCTCCATAACAGTATTTTATGGATTTGATGCAGTGTCTCTGCTACACAGTATTTTCATTTTCTCAATGAAAGTTATTAACAGTTCCACTGTAAAAACATTTTGTGTCCTAAGAGTTGAATTTCATTTATTTATCCTTTTAACAGGAAAGAACAGAAACGTTTGCTAGCTGCAGCACACAGAGTTTCCTGTGGCGAGGTTCTGTTAACATTTCAACACCGCCAGGACCTTTGGTTGCATCCACTACCCTTTTTCATGCCCTTCTTTACAGGAGCAAAGCCACTTCTCTAAGGTCACACAGAAACAAGCACAGAGCTGTGAGGAGAGTCCAGCTTTTCTAATGGACTGTTCCAGAACTACCCACACTACCTACTTGCCCAGATATATAAGCCTTAGGAAAAAAAAAAGTAAATTAGGTCTTGCAAGTGCAGGAGATCTGGAGGTCCTGTAAGCATTTTTACTCTGTGGAAAACTCTCTAGGGCAATTGTTTTGGTACCCAGACATGCACAACAGATTTGCAGAGTTGAACAGTACCACACTCAGTCATCATAGCTCATTAGTAAAGATAATGATGTTTACCAGCAGTAAGAGGATCAAGCAGATAAGAGTCTTCCTGATGGCCAGTTCACACTCATAATTAATATGAATATTGCATCCTTGAAAATTCACTTCCAATTATATCCCATCCAGTCATTAGGGTAAATTAGCTATTTCCACAGGCTTAAGAGTAAACAATAAAATTGCTTTCCAGGCACTTTACTGCCATTAGAGCACAACACAGTATGACAAGCAGTAGCTCAGTGCCAGTAAGTTATCCTTAGTTATGTTAGCAGCAATTTGATTTACCAAGTTAACAGTTCTCAAGAAACAGCTTTCTTTTAGCAAATAACTCATGGGCAAAATTCAGCTGAGTAATCAGCTGACAACAGATATTAGTATGTCTTTTGGAGAGAAATCAGTAATTCTTCTGAGGATGTGTTGACAGATCATCCCTCCTCAGTCTTCAAGGTATAGTTTTATCAGGACAGCCCCAGTTTCCCAACTACCAGAAAAGCCTACAAACAGCATATGGAAGCACAGTTTCAACCTGGTTCTCTGCAGCAATTAAATAGGGCTGTGAAGACAGCGAGATACTTACAAAAAATAATTTAAAAAAAAGATTGCAGAAAGAATTCATCTGAAACTGTTAATGCATGTTATAAGGGAAGTTTCTAGACCACTGAACATGCAAATATTAGCAGTAGTTGCTTTCTAATGCTTCCTTCCATGTTTGCCTCTGGAATGGCAAGCATAACTGGGTTTGTTCTGAAGTTCCAGCGCATCTCTATGGGCTCTGGTACAGGTACCCTGACAGTGCAGAGGTTTACTGTCCTTCACTACTCCCCAAGCACTGTACGAATTGAAATGTTTCAAGTACTTTCCACTTTATAAGCAATTCTTGACATCAGTATTTTTGTGGTTTCTTGATACCACATTCAGCTTATACAGAGAAAAATGGGTGGACTCAGTTGCTGTAAAGCAACTTAGAAATATTGGTTTATTTTTCTAATATTAAAAAGCAATCAAGTTCATGCCAAATAGGGAGTGCTGATAAGGTCCAAGACAGATATTCTACCCTTCTACTCAAGAAGTGTGATGAGGAAGAAATTCAAACCATCAGGAAACGCATCATAAATTTAAAATTACTAAGCCAATAAATATACTGTTTCTGATCTACTAGGATGCAATATTTACAATATTGATTACTTAGGCTTCTGACAACTACTAATAAAAAATAAACTTATACTTTGAAGTTCTGTAAGGAACAGTGTTTGGCAAAACCAGTATACAGTTACTTTAAACTATTAGTAGTACCTAACAAGAGCAAAAAGCCAAAGAAAGCAGAACTAACCAGACGAACAAACAAAAAAAGCCAAAACCTAGGTGTGTTGCCACGCCGAGGATTTGTGTTAACAACCTCACCTCAGCACTAAGTGTGGAGACCATGTTGCAGGATTGAAAGCAAGCTGAAAGCAAATACAAACCAAAGCATCAATTTCAAACATCCCCAGTTAATCCAGGGCAGGAAAGAAGAAACTTGAAATTCAGCAGAAATTTGCTTCCAGTTTTTCTAACCTTATCTAGCATCTTCAAATTAAGCAGGTATTTTAATCTTAAAGGTAATATAGTTCTGTTTGGAGGCAGAAGTCAAATGAGTTACAACAGAATCTCATCACACAGACAGAAAACTACAAAGTATCTTTTTAATCCCTGTCACACAAGCACACTAAGACCTCATCTAATTCTGGGCTATATTAAAAGCAAGGCATCTTGCTATCCATCAGTGTCAACATTGAAAATTTCATTTTAAATATTTACACGATTTCCAGTTGTTTACATTAAACTAAAAGCAGATATTGCTAACAACACTCCACCTCCACAAATATCTATTAAATAGCAAAGTGAAGTACATCACCTCATCAATCACAGCAGCAGAGCACTGGGGGACTCAGCAAACATAGTTCTAAGTGATGTAGTTGAATGAGGTCTTGAACACTTGTGGCACTACCAGAATTTATTGAAACACTGAACTATTCCTGTCAGTGGACATAATAGTTCAGTGCTGAAGAACTGATCTTAATTTAAAGAAAAAAAAGTCACTCCTAAAATACTTCAAAAACATAAAATCCAAGTAAGTAGTGAATAAATTCACAGATCCAAACCAATCAACTTTTTTCCTGTACACCTCTTGTCTCACTTTACTACTTAAAATTTTCACAGTATCCTAGTATTCCAAGAAGAATTTCACAAGAACCCAGCAGCCAAAAAATCACTTTGATGAGGTTTTTAAACAACACAATAGACAAACACAAAAAAACTCCAGCATTTGTTCTATGTGGAAGGCATGGACGGGCCTGAACAGCAACCCAGTTGCTCCCCAGAAACTGTGTGACCCAGAAAAGCTTGTTATTCTCACACTGAGAATAACCCAAGCTTTGACCTGTCTCTTAGCTCCTCTCTAAAGTGTACCTGAGCACCAAGCAGAGCACCAAGCAATCTCACAAGTGTTTATTTTATCTTCAAACTATCCCTTTAACACAATCATTTTCCCCATGGATTTTAATGAAATCAGCAAGAAGCCACTTAAGCTTGCATAAGACTGCAGGAAACCTGTGCAAGAGCTCAGGCTCTCACAGGGCCAAAGCCACTGTTGTGCCTGTTAGGTCATGTTTCCACAGCTCTGCTCAGCTTCACCTTCTGCCTCCTCCACATTCATCATGCTGTGCAAATGTCCCCCACTTCTCTCAGGAGAAGATCTCCATTTGTTTCACAACTGTGACTGTTTGCTGGGCTCACTTGCCACCACCTTCTGCAGGAGCCAGCCAGGTCATACACTGTATCTGTGAAGGCTTGTTGAGAGCCTCTGCTTTAAATTTTATTTCACTCTAGAGATAACGCTTTTTTTTTAAAACAGTACTTTCACACAAAGTTGGAACACTTCCATGCTGGCCAAGAGCATATAGTCCCACGAGGACACGGAAATAGCAAAGCAATTGCAAAAACCCAACCAACCAAAAAGAAAAAAAAAAAAACACCAAAAAACAAAACCCAACACAAACACTGGCATGGCAAATGGCAGGAACGAGCTAATATCCACTTTCACATGCAATTCAAAGAAATGCAAAGTGTTCTACATATGAGAGAAAATTATAAATCCCTTCACTAACTTTCATCCGCAAAGAGTTTTTACACCATTTGTAGTGACAGATGAGAGGACATGGGTCAAAAGACCTAAGTCATGCATGACATACAAGTCCTACAGCTATGAGGCAACCTTGAAGCTGTTAGAACTAAAAAAGTTCCTGAAAAACTCACCATACCACATACAAATTTACAGCGGCACAAATAAACCACTTAAATGACCACAAACTTCAAGTTTAGAGAGAATTCTTTACCTTACCCCAGAATAGGACTAAACTAACCAAAACAGGGCTGTGTTTTAATAAAACCTTATGCAAACATTTAGACTTAAAAATAAATGGCTTTGTTTAACATTCTACCTTCAAGTCAGAAGTACTTTTGCTGCACAGCACTTCCACACAGATTCCAGCTATAACGTCTACTCTTCAAACCCACATTCTTTACAGAAGCACATAAGGTGTCCTAACAAAAAAGTGAAAGCCATTTCCTTTCTGGTGCAATTTCAGAGCAGTATACCCCTAAAATAACAATAAAACATTTACCTTACCTGAACCCAGCAGAGAGGCCACGTTGCTCGGGAAAGAAGAACCTTTCTCTGGAAGCTTCAGATACCAAATGAAAGGAACGAATTCTTCCCCAGGGCTAATTAATCCCACAGCAACCATGATTACTGTAAGCACAGCACCTGTGGGTCTGGGTGAAGCCCAAGCAGGGCTCTGCTGCACAGCTCTGCACCTCCAGAAAGGAGGGGTGGGCCCATCTCCCAGCAGGTGCAACTCATCAGGCAATCATGATGCTAAAATTCACCCCACCTGGAAGAGGGGCACTGGCTGTGTCGGGGGTGCTCGCACCAGCCCACACCCAGGTGTGCCCCATTAAGCTGCTCTGCTGATTGCGGCAGCCACACAGCCCCAACACACTTCTCAGTGCCAGGTATTCAGAAAAACTGATACCAGACCAACAAAAGCAGAGGTCTGCAGAGCCCGTGCAACCACAGAAATGTAAAAACCCAGCATTTTATCATAGTCTCCTTTGTTGTAAAGATTTTTCACTGAAGACAGAGGTGAAGGCCTTTAGTTTGCAATCAGTCAGGCTCTGACAAGGAGAAGGTGAGCACTGTAGGGGCATGAACTGAACACTGCTTAAGTTTTGGCATATTGGGATGTCCTCCTTCACAGCTGAGTAACATGTCAATGATTAATCTCCCAGCTGAGTAGCATTTCAATGATTAATCTCCTTAAGATGTATTTGAAGATCACACACACACAGCAAGAGCACCTCAGGCAAAGGAAAGCTATACCCACCTTGGTTACACAGAAAGCTTTTATCATTACACTGATACACCAATGAGTTACACATTTATGCTGAATCACCATTTTAAAGGCTATTTGAAGTTAATTTCCTTTCATTTGCTGATCTGACAAAGCAAAAAGCTGATTAATTTTATTCTGATTTTTTTTTTACATGCACTAAAACCTTCAATTTGAATACCTGTCTGAATTCAGATACAAGTGATTAGGGATTACCTACCACTTCTCTTTCCTTCCTTATGCAATTCTCCAGCCTTAAACACAGCTTAAAAAGAAGTTTTGATTTTCATAGGTGTGTGTATGTCAGAGTCCAAAGGCTGTTAAGAAATGAAAAAAAGCCATTAAGGATTTTCTTCTGGATGCAGCAGACCCAGAACTAAGTATTTCCCTAAGTTCTTCCACTTTTCCATCTATATTTTCTGGTTCTCCAGTATTTACTCTCATTGAGTAACACATTTATAAACAAATTCCAAAGTACAACCCACATTCTTTCCTATAAGGGGTCTAAAATAAAACTGTGCCCTGAACTAATCCCATCTTGACTTCCCTTAATGACAAAGGCTTCCCCTGTGTGGATAGCACAGAACAGGGGGAAAAAAAAAATTACTTTTCAATTCAGTGGAGCATGTCCCTATTTAAACAAGTGTTACTATATTTAATACTCTAGCACTAAAACGCAGTGACTCCATGAAAACACAACTGGCTTTTTCCACTTGGGTCACAGCTTAAAAAAAAGCACATTATATAAACAGCATCTGTCAAAGCACGGGGATGTCCCAACACCCAGCCACGTAACCCTTACACTGACCCTGGTGCACAGTGGATTGATGCCAAAGCCTGATATTGTCATTTTTCTTTGCAATGCCCCAGAAGCAGCATCTCAAGTTGCACAGCATTGGGTTTATTCTTCATCTGCAGGCAGAGCATGCCTTGGGAAAGCAAAGAGCAGGTCTTCTCTGCTGAACCAGCGATGGCCCCCGCATGGCAAACACCCACTTCTTTGTCATTTCATAGCAAACACTCCATCCTGCAGCTGTGTAGGTCAGAGTCACAACTGGTGCCAATCCAAGGGCACCACTCAAAACCTTGATGTTCCTCTTTTGTCCAGGAAATGCCCATAGCTCCAACCAAAGGGCCTTGGCTCCTTGTGCTGATGGGTTTACTGTTTGCACCAGCATCACGAACTCAGTATCTATACTGAAGCATTGGTAATTGTTACTGAACTTGTTTTGTGGATGAAGACAGTCCTGGGGCTTCTCCCTCAGTTCAGTTCAAGTCTGTGTTGATTGCTACAGTAGACAGCAAATCCAGCCCAAGGCTCTGGTGACCTGGCAGCCAGCATCTCCCATGGCACACACCCGCTGCTGGGATCTTCCCACCAGCAGGGAGCACAGTGATGCCATCTGCAGTCTTCAACCACCCCATTCCTACCGTCTGACTCAGGAGCTGCACTCTCCACAGGGGCTGCAGGTCCATGTAGTAAAGATTTTATCTCTGCACTGCCCCCCCTCAGGAGTTACAATCATGAGACACTTGGCTAACATTTTTCAGCCATTTAGCCAGATTTATGCATAAAGCAACACACAAAATAGATTTTATTATTCAAGCAAGAGATTTTCATATTTGAAGCATGACTAACTTCCTTCATTTCTTGGTTAAAGTTAGGAAACACATCCAAGGAAGAGTTACACATCTTACAAGAAAGAGCACACCTGCCCTGCATTACAGCTCACAGCAATAACCAGAAAACAGCGATGCCGCTGTACACATACGTGCTTGAATCAGTGTGCCTCTGCCAAAATGCAGGCAGGAGCTCAATACATTCAGGTTACTGAAATTACTTGTAAACTCACTTTATCATAAAGGTATAGCCCACTATTTCTGCTCTAGTTCTGTTACTGGAAAGTTGTTGGAGCAAAAGCAATGGTGTGCACCCAAACATTGAGTTTAAAGGTCTTAAATCACTGCTCCTTGTCATGAACTTCTTGTTGCCGTAAGTTGACTGTATTTTAGCATGAAGGTTTATGACAAAGGAATAAGAAAAAAGCCTAATCCACTTTACAGAGTTCATGAACAGAGTCCTGTGTGGTTTAAAGCCAGTTCTCACAACAGATAAAGGGCAGAGCAGCTCCTGCACTGTCCAGCACTCTCTGTCCTGCTCGTACAGTCCAGCCATTGGACTTTCCCTTGCCAGACATCACTGATCAGCAGCTCTGTCTGCTGGGCCCCTTGATGGCTCCCACATCCCTTGAAGAGCCAGGGCTGGAGCTCATAAAAGGCTGAAGGCTTTAAGGCACAGAGTTGGAAGAAATAAGAGAGGAGACACAGCAAATTTAAAATAGACTGGGTTAATAAGAAAGGCAGCACACAAAGTGAGAGATGATACATAGTTAGAGCAGTATGATATCAGATTTAAAGAAGTGAAGAGCCCTGTAAGTCTTCAGGATATATCTATAGAGCAGATGTAATTTCTTCCAGGTATGCTAAGGACTTGGGGGAAACAAACAGCTCCTCAGACTCATACATTTTTCTTACCAATGCTGGTCACCAGTTTTGTGTTAACAGCTCAGGGGCATAATTAAAGTGTCACTGTCATCCATAGCCACACAGAAGAGAAGACATTTGAGCAGTTTAGCTTGGGATAATGCAGCAGAAACTGACAAATGCAAAATCTGAGTCCTGAAATGTGGTCTACCCATTCCTTTTCTCTAGAGTGTGGTACAGGAGCAGGAAAAGTGAAGCACTGCCAGAGGACTTTTTGGCAGAAAAACTCCCAGAGAATGACAAAAAGCAGAACAGAAGCAGGAAAGCAGTCTCCATGTGGTGATCTTATATTTGTATAAATCTGAATAGCTACTGAAGCAGCACACCGAACAGCATCACCCTCTCTGTAGCTCTTACCCTTTTCTCAACCTATTTTGGTATTAGAGATATAGTAAAGCATCTTGTCCTCGACTGCAGAATCCCTGTTAAAACAGGCAAAACAATCCATCTGTGTAATAGTCACCATTTACAGTAAAGGCTTTGCTTATAAAAGAACATTGCATCTTATTTCAAAAAATACTTATTAATTTATTGAGGATAATCATTATCCAAAGTAAGAATTTTAGATATGTTTGTAACTAAATAATCAAAACCCATAGCCTAGCCCAAAATCAAGTCAAAATATTTGAGAATCATAATTTCTTTTTTAAAATAACCCCAAATTTTAAGATTTAATTAAAAGCTTTAAGGTGGATATTTATAATTGTTAATCTAAGATAATAAATTAGAAACATATGAGTAGGTAAAATGGTAATTCATTAGGGAAGATGAACTATACATGATTAGTAATAATTCCCTGGAAGTTAAATTTTAAATCGTGAATTTTAAGTAACTGATTTAATTTCTGATGTCAGAGTTGCTAATAAGCTACCCCAGATCCTGTAAAGCACTAATTAGAGCTGAGTATTTTCTTGCAGTAAATGTTCTACAGATTGACTGTTAGCAGTAAAATCATCTTCCCTGCAGGTGCATGCAGTGAGGCACATTTACAGAAGAAAAATGCATCCGAGGAGACTCCAACCTGAAAATTAGAGTTGTTCTTGTTACTACCACTGGGCTGAAAGTAGTTCACATTGACTTAGCACACCGTCCATAGCAATAGCTTTTGTAATGACTGCAATAGGTGATATTTGCCTGTGCTGCTACTGAGCTTCCAGGCTGGTGTGTGCCACAGCACCATCTTCTCACACAGGTGGACGTTGCAGGGAGCTGAACTAAGACAAGGGAAGCCCCCGGCCTGCAAGGGCTCCTGAAAATTCAGGAGTCTTCAAATAATGAGTCATTTGGAATACTTGTGCCAACCCAAACATTAACTAGTTCCAAGAGTTCTGACTTCCTTTTAACTTCACTGCACTTGCCTCCACCTTTTGGGATGATGAATGGAAAAAAGTTCCAAAAGCAGTTTCTGTTGACTACATTCAGCTCCAGATTTCCTCAACTGCCTTCCAGCATGGACACTGTTGCCCATTTTTGATCACAGAAATGTGTATAATTGACACTGTTCTCCCTCACTGTTGCTGATAAGCACAACCACCCAGTGGAAAACAGCAGAATGTAAGAGATCTGGCTATCAGCATCAGCAGCTTGCTGTTTGCAAAACATGAGAACTGGGACA
Organism: Margarornis squamiger; assembly: GCA_035222235.1. Taxonomy (NCBI): domain Eukaryota; kingdom Metazoa; phylum Chordata; class Aves; order Passeriformes; family Furnariidae; genus Margarornis; species Margarornis squamiger. The sequence goes on from JAWWTY010000158.1 coordinate 10,687,651, forward strand.
ACTGGATCCTTCTGAAGCAGTGTCTGAGTGCCAAGAGCTGAGGTGCAGCAATGCTGAACATCCGTGCACTACCTCAGTATCTACTTCAGTGCATGTCAAGCAGTGCCAGTGTCAGTGAGAGGCTTTTTCTGATGCTTATTCTTGTGCAGCAGAGCCAGGACAGCAGCAGCAGCTGAAATTTTAAAGCCTGGAGTCTCAGGAGAATGCCCAACTTGTATCTTTACCTCAAATCATAATACCAATGTATTTAATCTCTTCCCCACCGGTACCTTATAATTTTTGTTAGTAACCATCAAGATACCGAAGTAAGATAGCAGCTGGTATAAGTTTAAGTTGCCTGAAGAAATAACTCTGCACTTTCGTATCTGGTCTGGGTAGATAACTTGAGATGCAAAATTGATCTGGTTGAACTTCTCACTGCAAGTATTATTATTTTAGTCCAATGTCCTATTTGTCCTGTAAAATATTATTTTAAAAAATATTCCAAAGAAACAGCTTAAAACAATTTCTAAAATGCAGAAATTCCATTTATTATATTGAGCATATCAACTGCAAGAAGTCTTGCAATGCATCCTCTTCACTCTAAGTACAATACAGTACACTGTTCTCCACAATAAGTTACATAAAGGCAAATTTTATGTACATATAAAAAGGATCAGTGCCCAGAACTATTTGCACAACATATCTGCTATTCAGAAATCAACCATTCAAATCTTTAGTTGCCTTCAGAATCCTTGAGCAAACTAAATTCATAAACAGATCTTAATTACCTGGTTTGAGAAGGGTTTTCAGCTAATATCTAAATTCAGTGGAGACCATTCAAATGGTTTAACCACTGAATTAGCATTCTCAGCATTCATTTTATAAACAAATGTATTAAAAATGAGGCATGACATATGGTATCATATAAGACAACATGGAGAAAAATGACCTGCCTGCATTTAAAATGTTTATGCATCCCAAAATACCCAAAAGGGAAGTAGCAAAGTAGTAGTGCCATTGTACAAGGCACTAATGAGAGCAGAGCATAATTCTGCTTATGCATGCTCAAAAAGATAAACAAAGAAAAACAAACAAACAAAACAACAAACCCCAAACAAAACACCAGAAGGGAAAAAAAAACCCAACACCCTAAAATGTCCTCAAACTGAAAAAGTGAAGAATAAGGCTGCTAGGATAATGACTGAATGGAGAGAACATTGTATAAAGAAAGACTGTAATAGCACTTGATTTTTCAGTCACTGAAACAGCTAAGAGTATATGACTGCCTTACAAAAACATGTCATGAAAACGCTCAAAAGAGAATGCAAAAATATTGGCATAATAGCAAACAGGCCTCTAATAAATTCATATGGGAAGTAAAAGATGGTTCCTCAAATTAAAGGATGAGATGCATTGGCAGGGCCTTTGAACAAGGAGGAGTGGGGCCAAAAAAACATTTAAACAAACAAGTTTAATAGCACAGATCATTTTATAGAAGGGATTCTGTGATGTGGCATCTACTGTGGGAAAAGACCAGACCCAGAAGCACCCAACTGCAACATTCCAAACTTGTCTGATCCATCACAGAAATAAGAAGATGGTGTCTCCTTTTCAGTGTGAAGTTACATTACATGCTCTAAAATTCCATCTGAAAGGATTTTCATTCCCCACCCCACCTGAATTATTCTATATTCAACCATGTTAATGTCTGTTAATACGGCAAATGCAGCACCAAGCCCTTGCTGTGAAATCAGCACTCAGCTGGTGTACCGTCAGCACATCCATATACCTTCCATGGTGAGATTATTTTCCACACCTTTCTCTTGTTTCTATAATGGACTGTAAGTATAGTATCCTTCTAAAGTCACAGTGCAGTGAGCCATACAGACTGAAAATACTCAGGACACAAAAGACTATTTCATTGAATTCTTAAAATGATGCAAATATAAGAACTGAAATGTACCACATGGAAAAATGTTGAATTGTATATTCCACAAATTTTTCCAGTCGATACTGAAGACGCTTTCCTTGAACTACATATGCTTTCCAATTCATCTGAGGTGCTTCAACTTGCAAGAAATGTACATAATAGTGTATCAGTCAAAGAATTACTCGGAAAACAAATACAAGAACCAAAAATGCTCTAAACTCTTCTTCACTGAAAAAGAGAGGCACTGCATTTGTAAGCTGAATTAAGGCTGTAAAATGATGCTGGTTCACTGTGAATTTGAAGTCATCAAATGTCACGGGGGTGACATTTAACCCACTGCTTCGCTGTTAGTCCTGTAAGCCTGCTTACGGAGGTGAGTCTCGATCTCCTCCCTGAAAACCAGCATCCCAAGGTGCGAGTGAGAGGCCTCATTCATGGCTTTGGACTGGATACACATGCGATACTGCTCCGGAGTGAGTTCATCTGCACAATGTTTCTCATGCCAGAGGTGAAAGAGACCAGGGACCGGTGTCCTGATCACGATGAGGTCACCATGCAAGTACTTTCTGTAAAGGTGAACGTCCTCACCGCCCCAGCCTTTCACTTCCAAGTCAAAACCCCCTATAAAAACAGTACCAGAAAACATTATTTGGGCACACAGGTTAGATATAAGACAAAAAAGAGTAATATTCCATGTGTAACGTGTTACCAGATTTGGTACGACATACCAGAAATTCTGGAGCATGTAATTAAGTTTTCCATGCTGAAGCATGCCAATGAGGGAGAGAAGCTTCAAGAATACCACATCCTTTGTGGTGAAAACTGCCCAGGACACAGATCTGCTGACTTCAGAAAGTCTCTTAAAACAGTGTCTCCAAATTGCATTATGCATGACATCCCCTGTGACAGCTGCAGAAAACTGTAGGCAAACCTCACTGGCTATGCTTTTGGGTTATTTTTAGGAAGCATAATGGATTTTAGCAGCTGGAAAATGAAGCTGTCATGCACCATATGAGAAGTCCTCTCAAACTGCCAGCAGTTACTCCAGAGGTCACCACCGAAAAAGGTGGATTAAGGAAAGGAACATATTTCATCATTTTAAGTTCTCTTGCTTTTCCAGTGAAGATGGATCCAGGCTCTTGCAGAGTTTCAAAACTCCAAAATTATGAAGCCTTTGTTTAAGCATATACCATGCAGATGGGAAGCTGTCACTGCTACTAGAAATCAGTCTGTATTCAAGCCATCATACAGCACATAGGACTGTATCATTACATCTTCTAGCAGACTATCTTCAAGACAATCTTCCACATTTAAGCACGCCAATCTCTTCCCAGTTTTAAGAGCATGCCACAAGAGGGGGGCCAAAGCACGTTTCTAAAGCCTTGAACAACTATATTCAACTACTCAAGGTTATTTAAAAGAAAGAATTTGAATGCTTCTCGTCTGTCGGTGGTTTACTTATGTTTCTTAAACTTGATTAATTTGCTTCAGACAGACACTAAGTACCCAACAAAAGCAGTATTTTTAAAAGTTCTAGAGTGAAACGTGTCTTCTAGAAATATCGTTACTTTTAACAAATGCTCATCAGATGGGATATTTAATCTCATTGGTCAAATTTATCAAGCAAGTCTGACTGCTGGGCTTGAGAAAATAATACAAGGAATAAATGCATTACTTTCCTGCCAGAGACCAGTCTCCAGAGCAGAGAATCAATTTTTAAATGCACAGTTTTTTTATTTTACAGTTTCATCTTACCAACAGTCAGAAAGTCTGTCCGATATTGACAAGTCATCCCAAAACCAAAATCCCGCCAGAAACCAGAGTCCTTCTTGTGTACCTGCAATTTTAAAACAGTATAATTAAAAAATGTAAAAGACATTGAAGGCAGTACATTGCACTTGCTTTTGTAAAAAGCTAAGTTCTGCCAGTCATTTGCTTAGTGCAGGACAGAGCATAACACTTGCAGTCATGCAATGATGTGGACTTCCTAATGACCTGCTGTTCACTTCATCTTTTGCCTTCCAATTCCAAATACTTTTAATTGCAGTTTCCACATTTACCTTTCTGGCACACCACCTCTATTTTCTATATAGCTGCCCAGACCAAGCTGGGTAGTCTATTGCTAAATCATCTGTTCCCAATACCCCAGTTCCTACCTTGCTTTTTAAGGCCACATTTGTCTCTTTTTGACCTGGTATGACAAGAAAAGTAAGCTTTGTGACTGAAGTCAGCAACCATAATATTGTTCAGTTCCCAAAAGTGAACAGCAGAGCTGTCAGGCAGGGGCTCACTCCTCTCTCTCTACTTGAGGCCATATGCAAAAGCTTCCCTCCAACTTTCAGCAATATCCTCACAAACAACATAAGGAATGAGGGTTATTATGTCTCCTTTTAATATGGCTGTGACTCATACTACTCTCCCCTTTCCCTCCTCCAAACCTGTCCATCTCAGAAGTCCCACCAAAACCCAATTTCATCTATGCAGTCTCTTGACGGAGAGTCAGGCTGGATACTGACCATGGCCATTCCATCTTCAATAAAAAAAGACCCAGAAATACAGCATTTCCTTCTTACTGCTGAGCCCCAAGTTATCCTTAAACCTATTTTCTTGAATATTTGCAAGGTTTATTATTTTGACTACACGCTTCCCTAGAAACAGTGTCTCATTTCAAAAGCAAAACAAAATTAGCAGTATAACATAGAACAATTCTGGCAGATGGTGGATGGCAAAGAAACATCTGCATAGAGTAGAGCTGTTCAGAACCAGAAAAAGCAACTGATTAAACATTTTAGCCCACCTCAAATTACATGGCACACTTGCTGCAACTACCATTTGATAGGTGGCAAAGAGAATTGATACCAAGGAAATCTTATCATTGAGAGGTTTTTTGCACTTCATCAATTCTTTGTTTGCTGGAACACAATGTGAAAGTTGCTGCCATGTCATGCCACCATCCTCCTAAAATACTGGCTGCCCGAGCCATAATAAGCAACAGATAATAAGCAACAGATCAGAACTACCAACTTCATTTGATTACTAGCAATTATTTTTTTTAAACTAGGTACAAATCCAAGTTTATCTGAGTTTTGTACCATTTGATAAGCTTCTCCTCCAAGTGCTTTGCTCATAACAGATATGCCTTGCCAGAGGTCATAAGATAGCCCAAACAAACTCTTAAGTTACATTTAATTTTGTTTTAATACAAAGCATATCTAATTCTACCCCAACTAAATCACGCTGCTTACCAATTGCTGCTCCACAGGGGGTGGTATATCTTGGTTGGCATAAACAATAGCAGGATTGTAAAGGCTGAATACCACAGGATAAAAAACCTTTTTCCCTGCAAGTCAAAAGGTAATTGTTACTCACCGTGGGCATGCTTTCTGAAGGCAAAAGGAAACTAGAAACATTCTTTTTATGTAAAATATTACTTATTAGCCATCCAGTGAAAACAAATAAACACAAGCACTAGCTGCTAGGATTTTCCACTTAGGCACTCCATAACATCTAGTGAGGCAGAGTCCACAAGATTCAAAAAATACATGTACACATATTTATATATATACGCTATCAGTTCACAATTACATACAGTTATACATAATTGTATACATAAAAAATACTATATATCTCAGTAGCACATTAGGGGATGTGAAAAATCCCTGCAATAACAGTATGTGGTAAAACCAAAAAATAACCAAGTCTAAGTAACACCTTGCATTGCTTGAGTTTTATGAGTTTGCCTGTTTCCACAAACATGTAAAACCAGGTATATCCAGGACATCCTGCAAGGGCATTAGGCATCATGAGCATCCTGATTATGCCAACACCACCAGTTCTGTGTTTATTACAGAAGTCAGATAAATATTTATCACAAATGTCTTGCATTGCCAGTATAAAGGTATTGACAACAGTACACAAGAATATTCAGTACTCTGATCTGGGCATGAACTCTGAATGTGTGAGAAGCATTTTCAGATCTCACTTGAAGCAAAGGTCACAAACTGCCAGTATCAATTGTCAACAAGTCTCTAGAACTCCCTTTCTTCTTAAAGCTTACGAGATACTCCTCTCCAACATTTTTCCAGTTATTTATACTTGTCTCATGAAGTGCAGAGACAAACAGAAATGAAAGAAAAAGCAAGAAACAGAAGCCAAATATCTAGCTTATAGAGGATTTTCTTGTCTGTTTATTATGTGAAGAAAAAAGTATCTATTCATTCCAAATTGACATTTGGAGAAAATGGTTTCTGGCTGCAACAAGTCTGGAATAAATGTAAGTATTAAAAAAAGAACCCAAACACATGTTTAACAGGAGAAAGTCTTAAGTTAACTTGTTAACTCAAGAAAGCTTATCCTTCTTGGCAGAAGCCTGTAAAACAAGCAAGCCTCATACAAACTTGTGAAAAATAGACAACTTCAGAGCTTGGGATGTAAACACAGAAGATTAGCTCACTATCCCGTAAGGAGCACACTGTAGCTCTCCTGAAAACTATTCATATGTGATGTGTCTTGGCAATACACAATGTGAGAAAACATAAAACAAAGTTAAGAGACTTCAGTATAACAAAAATTGTCTTCCACTGCAGAGCATTACACTGAGCTTTGCTACACAAATTTACATGCAGTAATTGTTAAAGCAATTAAACTGTCCAGCTTTCTTTTAGACAAATAAATCTTAAGAAAATATGAAAATTATATGTGTTGCACAAAAAAAGATGATGTATTCTCAAAACAAGCCAGATTAAGGCACAAGTTATTTCTCAGTCTAAATACTATTGCCTTTGGTGCACAGAGTGTGCTTCATTTTCCAAGGTGCATGGTATTGAATAAGCTCCACAATTCAAGTTAGTTTTCTATTTGCTCAACACAGGTCATTTAAGTCAAACAAGGTGACAAGACACTGTTGCAGCAACAGTAAGGGAACATACCGGGCTCAGCATTTAAGCGACAACTGTTGAGGAACTCAGCTGTGAAATAAACATCAACATCACAGAAGAACATCAGGACCTCGCCCTTTTCCCAGGCTCTGGCACCCATGTCAAGTCCTCGGCCTCGGTTAAATTCCTCATTCAGAGAGACAAGCGTATAATTGTGGAAGTTAGTTTCTCTACAAAAAAAAAAAAACAGAGGCAAAACCAAAATAAATCCCTGGGGAGGGGCAGAGGGACCATTTATAGTTTTTCAGCATTTTACAGTAATTTCATTCAGGAAATAAAAAAAAAAAACAAACAAACAGTTAGATGATCAGGATAAGGAAAAAATATCTGTTCCACTCAGTTGTCTATTTTAAGTTTAGACATGGTAAAAAGATAGACCTCAGTCTTACTTCATAACTTCACATTTAATCATTCAGACAGATTAAAAGGCCTTTTGGCAACTGACATGAATTAAACTGCTCTCTGGAATTACAATAAAATTTGCCCCCACAAACTAAGAAGTCCTGACTGAAAGAGAAATATCTCTGTCTTCACTAGTTCAGAGGAAGGCAAACAGAAAGCATCACCAAATTCAGGAGGCAAAGGCCATCTATTTGGTGATGGCACCATAACACAGTCAGTTTGCTTCTCCTTGCTGCTTCATACCAGTAGCACACATGCCTGTACTCACAGCAGAAGAGGGACGGAGCTGCAAAAGGAGATTGGAAATACACCCAGGGAACATCTTCAAGCAAAGTTAAGTGTCTACTTAAGAGAGACTTCAGAGGATAATGCTTGAAGACAACAGAATGAGGATACTCAACAGTAGCACAGCTAAGAAGATACAGATCCAGGTAAATACCCAGTGAGTTTGTAGAACTGAATCTGACCCAGCGCTCTGAGTGGGAAATCTCAAATGGAGCAGGGCAGGCAGCAGAGTGGCCTCAGAGAGGGAGAGGTCCAGCACATGGCAAGCTAGGTGCCAGGGCGGGTCTGCAGAAGGGCAGAAAGCCTCTCCTCCTTTCCTAGAGGATGCCTATGCATGCCATGCCAAGTGGCTGTCACATGTTAAAAGCTGGTGACACAACAGCCTATGCTGAGTGTATGTCATCGAGTGGAGCCCTGGCCACCACTGTGAGACAGGGATTGATTACATGAGAGCTCAGCTTATTTTTGGCTAACAAGGGTAATAGGGTCCCAGCTCAGGGATGAGCACAAGAGCTCAGGTAGCGAAGAAGCCCCTTGGCTATAAGGTTACAGACCCTCTTACTTGTCCCAGCCCTCCGGAGAAAAAAAAGCAACATTTGGGCATTTTATATTTAACATGGGCATTTTACAAACATAATGCTATTTGCTAAGACAGCCACAATGAAACTGGGCTTAAAACTGCTCCACAGCATAGGGCCAGTATAGGCCTACTTTGCCTACATTTCTCTTCTTAATCATTAAATATAATTGTTCCTTCAGTGAAATAACTATTGAAAAGTATATCCCAGTTCCAAAGAACTTGAACTCTGATCCATCTGTTAGCATGACTAAACAGCCACTGCAAAGCTCACCCTTCTTGTTTTTTGAACTGTCAGATAGAAACCTCAAAGTCTTTTCTGGCCTATAACTTCATTTTTAGTAGTCTTCAGGAGACTCTTGCAACCTAAGCTGTATAATGCCAACCAAAACCAGTGCGGTGCAAATTAAGCTTACTTTTCTTAGTAACCTATAGTGGAATATAAACTTATTTTCATTTTTTTCATTCTTTTTAAAAGCCATTTTAAACGTCAATCAGTACTGTTTGTATTGACTGATGTTGGATCAACACACTTACCTAGCTACAGAGTCTAGGATGCTTTGTACTTCTGATAGCCCATCTTGTCCAAAATAGACCACTGTGAGGTGAACACGCTTATCCTGATGAATACACACATCCCTATAAACACAAAGATAGGATGATATTATTTGCAACACAACAGAAACTTCAGGTATTTAAAAACACTACTGCATTAAAACGTATTAGCAGATTTAAGTATTCCAGTCAGGCAACAAACAGTTTCAAAAAAAACCAAGGAAAGAGGTTTTCCCCTCTTCTTTTCCCATCTTTCCCATTTGAATCAGAAGGTTCCAATACTGTGTGTCATATTCCAACACCTTATTTTATAAACAGGCACTCTACAACTGATGTAAATACAAAAATTATGTTTAAGATCATCCATGTCCAAGTTTACAATGACCCTGGCATTTGGTCTAAAAGGGGCTTTGCTGCAATTTGAAAATCTCTTAAATCCTTTTAGAAGGAATGTTTTCTGCATGCAGTAGGTTCAATCACAAACATCTCAAGGCAGTTGCACACAACGTTGGAATCATTCGTTCTGTCACAAATCAACCAGAACAGGATTTTAGTCTGAAAAGGAAACAAAATACTGGAAATCAGCAATATAGCTCACTGTATAATCTCATGCACCTACCTAAAGTTCTGCATAAATTGTGCAAATGCCTCAGTTCTTCCAGCAAGAGGAACAATAATGTTAATAATGGATCTAGAAATATCGACTGTTTCACTCTTCACTTTCATGAGGGGTCCAAAAGGTCGGAACAAGGTGACATGCCTGTACTCCATGCCATCCATCTTCTTATAAAACAGCTCATACTGTGTCCCCTTATCTCTTTCTGTACGATAGTAACCTGAAGAATAAGTCACACAAGCAATTTGTAAAGTCAAAGATCCCAGCAATTGTATTTCGAAAATACTGAATTTTTCTAAGAACTAAGTAAGTGGGGGTGAATCTTCTGGATTTCTCCTAAAAACAAAACAAACAAAAGAATACACAAACGGTTATCTATCACAATCACCCTTCTACCATTTTAGATCAGATCTGAGAAACAATCCCAAACAAACTCCAGCTTTCCCTGCTTCTTAGAGACAACAGGTTTAATGATCCTACGCCAGCTTCTCAGGCAGAACTAGAGTTGGGTCTTCCCAAAAAAAAAAATAAAAAAAAATTCCGGTATTTGCAATGGAAAAGGGTGGCTGAAATCTAATACTGACTGCTCTTAAGCCCTTCAATAGAAGTCTTGCCCTGAGCTAGACCACAGCAAAAACTGAGATCATCTGGCCAGCAATCAACACAACACAGGCTGCGGGCAGAACAAATGACAGTAACTTGCTTGACAAAGCCTGCAAAATCTGACATGTGTTATCTAAGAGAACAATTTGTGTGATAATGCTGGAATGCTTTAAAATTGTTTTCACTGTTGACCACTAGCTAGAGCTTTCTATATGATAACTAAGTCAGTGGTGTTTTAATACAGCTACAGTCCTCTAAGGACATAAGCATAAGTTTTCTATGTAGCTGCAACTCTTTGAGAAAACAACGCTACTCCTCCAGAAACAGGACTACATGTTGAGAGATACTTTACTCCTGATGCATGGGAAAAATCTGTCCCATTCAGAACGTGGTCCTTTCATTTAAGAACCATTAAGGAAGCAAGTTAAACCAACAGCCTCTCTTAATTTTATACGATGAAGACCAAGGTTCATCTGTGGTTTTCACCAAACTAAGGTCTGTCTTGCTAATTCCATGTCTATACTGAACTGAGAGTAAGAAATAAGGACAGGATGAATCCTCCAACAAAACCGCCCAATGTTCATCTTATTTCTGCTCTCCTCTCTCACCAGCAAGGAAAAGCTATGTTATAGAGAAAAGCTACAACCCAAGCTACAAACCAAACACCTTCCAGTTGAAGTGGCCACGTACACAATTGAGAGTTATGAAAAGCCTCAAATGTGATGAACACCTCTGCCCTTACATGATGCAACCAGTGAATTTCCCTTGACTTGGCTGGCCTGAACTGCCCCTTCTGCAAGCCAGCCTCCGCAGCAGCTGAAATCCTCTCCAGTCTCCCACCCAGAAAGCAGGTGGTGGCAGATGGGCCGTGCTGGTGACACAAAGGGTTTTCCTTTGTGCTCAGTATTAATACTGTCCTTTTTATTGTTGTCTTTTTTTGCTGCTGGTATCAACATGGAACAAGGTATGTGAAAGCAGCCCTCAAACTTTGAGCAGCTTGGTTTTCACTATCTCAAGACATAGAAAGAAGTTATGATAGAGCTTTGCATCAGTCCCTATCCTCAAACAAGTATTCCCTTCCTCGCATTACTTCCTCATTCAATACAAGAAGCAAAGCCATGTGCATGCCACCTTGCCCTAACCTTTTTCTCTGTACCTCAGGCTCCATTTACGAAGAGTCTTTTCCCTACATCTACCTAACTCCCTGTGTTCCTCTGTCCCCAAACCAAACTCAGTTTCATTCACAGAGCAACAGAGCAAGCTCCTTATTCTCCTCCAGTACTCAGCTCTGTAATCCACTTTCTTGTGGACAAGCATGTACACTGGCAGACTCCACAGGAAACGTGGATGACCACCATAGAGGGTCTGTGAAAGACCCAGTGTAGCAGAACAAGCAGAACACATTGGAAGTTAACAGTGACTGAATCTAACCTTTCAACTGAGATGCTTTTCACTCTTCAAACAAAGTTCTGCAATGCACTCCTTGAAGAGACAGAAATCGACATTTATGCTTTTGTCAACACAGAGCTGCATTAAGTATGCATCACATTTTAACACTCAGTTTCAAACCAGTATTAGTTACAACTAATGAAAATGGTGTTTCAAACAGTTAAAGTCAGTGCTGACTGTCAGACGCAGCAAAATATTTTCAGTCCCTCTCAATCCTTTTTCACTCCAACCTTTTGTGCTGCACAGACCAGCACTGTAGCTTGAAAACAGCATCTTAGTTATTGGAGCAGCTGATGCACCACGATGCTTGCACATCATGCTCTCATGTAATGTTCAGCAAATATTTTGCACAAGTACTCCTGTGTAAATTAACATTCAGTACTGGATATTATATTCTTTTCTCTAGTATCCAATAGCTGTTTACCATTTACAAGATAAGTGAAGCTTTAAAAACCATGTCATCTGCCAAAAGCTTATGTTTAATAAGCTTTGTCAGTCTACAATAGAATGCTGTAATACAGAATAAAAATTTATAGATTGACTTAAATAAACCTATAAAAATGCTGCTGTAACTTCATAAGGACCCTGATATGCAAATTCAAATTTGCAACATTCAATTCGTCAAATACGAGATTTCAAACTTTTGAATCTCAACTTGCTACTAGCACCACACTTCTTTTAAACAGTAAGTATGTACTCCTCAAGTTATTCTCCTTGCTATGAGCCAATCTCTGTTGGTAATCTACTAATTTGAATACACCTTCATGGGATTACAGCTTCTCTACACATAAACCAGAATTGAGAACAGCCAGAAAAAGAACCCACATCTGGTTTACTTCTTAGCATATTCACGTTTTTAACACTTGGTACTGACTCATATATATAAAACCTGTTATCTCACCTTCCAACTAGCATACACTGGCTGCCATCCAAAACAGAACTTCACAAGTAAAGAGGTAAAAAGCAGCAGAAATAATTTTACAGCTGCTCTTCCTGGTCCACGAAGCTTTATTGTCTTGGCAGAAGTTCTGTTTCTTACCAAACAAATTAAACATAGGAATGCCAGGGATCAGTTACTATCAAAGCCAAAAAGCTAGTCTTCTATTGCCTTGAATAAGGTGTTTGGCCTATGAATTTAAGACCTGTCTTTATGTTGATGTGTATTAATTCTCCACGGAAGTTCCCAGACACTGGCCAGTTTCTAGTCTTACAAAGCACACATTAGGGGGGCTGTTTGCATGACAAACAGTCCACACTGTTCTATGGATGGCAAGATCTTTGGAAGAGTTTTGACTTTCGAGTTTGTGGCATGGGAATAAAGGATTTTTACACGCCAAGGACAGGTGTTGGGTTGTCCCTCTAGATTCAGACCTAAAGAAAGTTTCTGACCTTTGCCCAGCTCCAACTGGAAACACAGAAGCACGAGAAATAGACCCAAACAGTAGCACTGCTAGACGTCCAGTAACAAGACCTTCACTAGACATTAGCTAATTGATAATTAGCTTCTGAAAATATGCTAATGCTTCTGTTTTCCAAAGGTTAATTTTAAATGGAAGTACTTTTAATCTCCTGATAAAATAAACCAGTTGCACTGATAAATGTAACCCAAACAAACCAATTACACTGATAGTGAAGTACAGATGCCCATGAAGGCTCCTCAAGGAATTCTGTATCACCATTACAGACAATGTGCCAGGCTTCTGGAGAAAGGGAACAGACAAAGGTAATACTATTATGGTCCTCTCATCTTAATTACCTTCATTTCTCAGTATTATCAAATATTGATCTCAAAGAAATCTATTTTTAATTGAGGACTATCTTTGACTGTGCAGTTCAGCAATTAGGTTCATTGGTTGTAATCCCAAATCCATCCATTTTTGAAAATATGTAAAATTGCATCTTTTAGTCTCTCTAAAGATATTCTTCATCTATGAATAGGCTACTCCTAATGGAAATACTAAGGAAAAAACAACTTCAAAGTGTTTCTCAAACAGCAACCGCAGAACAAGACTTTTTTCAGGTCAGATTTTTGTTCTGTTCATATTAGAATTCGGAAGTTTCATTATGGGCTGCAGCAAAGCAAAACAGATGATGATGCATCAAACAGAGCTGAGAAACTTGCTCGTTTTCATCAGCAGAGCAAGTCAACTGAGCTTTGTGAAAAATAATTTGGAGTTTTCAGAAAATATCTTTGTAGTTGCAATGTACATTCAGAAATCTTTTTTCTTTTATTCAGTGTTATTGCTCAAAGCCTGTCAATAGCCATGATGTGGCTGTGGCAGCTCTGCCTAAGCACAACTCCAAAACAGATTTGGGTCATCATCACTTTGTCTTGCAACAAAAAAAACATCAGTTTGGAAAACACATGAACAGATTGCTCCCTATTTTGGATGGAGCTTCCTTTCACCACTGGTAGAAGACAGATTATCTTCACATAGAGACCATGAAGGCTGAGCATGAAGCAAAGGGGTTCATGAACAGTTAAATCAAGGACAAAGAGCAAAAATACAGAGTGACAACAAGAAAATTAGCATCCATCAGCATGTATTTTGAAGTTTTTTGGCCTACGCAGTGTTAGAATAATAAAAATCAGTAGATTCAGACTATCACGTGCATTATTGACTAATGAAGTGTACTTTTCCAGAAAAGACAAGTTTATTTAGGAAATTTCCATTTATAAAATAGAAGGCAGATTAACTTTAAATTCAAGTTATTAGTATGTGTCTTCTCAAGTTACTCCAATATAGATAAATCCTAAAACACAGCCAGAAAAAAGAAATCTTGATACTTTTTCAAATGAAGAGAGTGATACTCCACTGACTGGGCATCACAGGCAACATAAATACTGGGGAAGAACTTCAGACATATTCAGGAAAGATTAAAAGATACCATTAGGTAAAACCATCTATAAGAAAAGAGATACTAAACTTATTTCAACCGTCACCAAACTCTCTAAGGAGAGAGTATCTGAAAGTGGATGTCACAAGAGATTATACAGTTCAAAGTTTAGTCTACTATTTCACAAGTATAGGAAAAAAGCTGACTAAATCCCAGAAGTAAACTTTTACCTACATGAAAATACAGGTTGTTGAGGTAAAAAGCTAGAACACTTCTAGAATAAAAATGCCTGTTTCTCATTTAGCTTATACTTGTGGCAGTTTTGTGGCTAAGGTTTTGTAGATACATATGCATTAGTTCTGAGGAAAAATTCCTGCAAGTCAGAACAAAACCAAAACCAGTTTATCTATGCTGAGCATAAAATATGATGGTTATGTATTAACTACTGCAGTATCATGTTTCCTCTTTTGTCCCAGAACCAAGAAACAAACAAAGCCACACACCAAGTTTCTTAGCCTCCGGCTTCAAATAACACAATACTCTAGTTTTAGTCCCAAACAACTTAATACAAAACAATCTATTATCAAATGAGGAGGATACAGACCTTAAATTATTTATTTTGACCAAATTCAAATTTAAAGACCTGTTTCTCTAAATGAGCAGTGCTAATCCAGCAACAATTTAGATGTGCACTTAGGACAGTTACAGGACCTGCTCTGACTTCAGTAGATACACCAAGTATGAAACTTAAACCTACCCCTTCATGACAGCTTAAGGGAGCAATATTTTCTAAATAGAAAGGTGTGAGCTTTCCAGCTGGACTTTCATGAAACAGGGATGAACAAAGTGACATCAGAGGTAGAGTGCCAGAGCCCACCCACAGGGCTGCAGGGCAAAGGACCTGCAGGTACCACTACTGGCTGCTTCCATTTCTCACCTCTAAATTTCAGAACAAAAAAGGCAGACAGGGGGAAAGATGTTAATATTCAGAAGCAGGCTTGTTTTTGCAGGCTAAATTAGCCATTAGTATTTTCACATTAAAAACCACAGAATGCCCACGTAACCCACAACTTCTGTCTGAAAAAAAACATAGATATCACTTTGGTTAGTTGCTAACACATCCAATATACAACATAAAATACTTTTCTTTCCTTATAGTTCCTGTAACCTTGTGTTTGAAGTGTCTGTCTTTACAGAAAAAGAAAATTAGTTTGATTTCCAAAACCAATTATTACCACCATCATGTGAACAGAGGCAAAGATATGAAGTATAGCTCTAAGGTCTTAAAAGCTACTTGCTTTCTTGAAAGTCTGTCAATAAAGGCAGTAGACTAAAAAAATCAACAGTTATTTCAGCCACAATAAAATAAAAATCCACTAGAGTATAAGCAATATCTAAAACAGGAACAGAAAAGCAGATGAATACTTCATGTAGAAATAAAGCTATTAAAAGACTGCAAGAATGACAATACTGAATCAGTTTAAATGAGAACTGTCCTAAGAGCCTGACACTGGGCTGGTTGAGTTACACCCAGCTGAGTGGATTCTATGCCCTGACCCACCTTCTAGAATGAAGAGGAGTACTAGCAGCAAACATTAAACACAGTAGCTGTTAAAAGCAAAGAATTCTTGCACTACAGACCAATTACATCATCTGAGACTGAAAGAACCAATTATTTCAAGGCCAACAGTACCTTTGTCCATCATGTTTGCTTTATAGCATAGACATGAGATCCAGAATCCCTTTCACAGTAGTGATCTTATAACATGGTCCACTTTTTGGTCATTTTATGGCAGCATGAACTATATTTAATACCATAAATATAAAGAAGAGGTAGTAGGATAGTTTTTGATACTTATCTCCCTCAGCACTAGCCTGTAGCTTGAAAGAGACCTTTTACAGGATTTGTCATTAATGTATCTTTTAAGAGTGTTACTAAGTCTTGAAAGCTTAGCTGCTACATATGCTTTGATAATATGTATTCTGTTGTTAACCTTACAAGCACTGAGACAAAACTGAAGAAAGAACGAGAACAGTTCAAGGCTGCATAGCTTAAGGGACCCCAGAACTGGTATACCATGAAAGGTCTATTCAGAACACCAAGTTCTTCTGCTGACATGACCAGAACAATTAACCTCCCAATGCTCTCCCTCCTATGAGTATGTCAATTTTCCCAAGAGTCAAAAGCCTGAATATTAACTAAAAGTGGCATAGAGATGAGTGAAGAAAAACCCTGTAGCTTCATACTGGATTGCTTAACTACTCTGGAACAAGATGCAATTTCTCCCAGCCACTGCCACCAGTTTCACTGGAACTCTCTCCGTTAGTTGGCACCATAAGCAGTCATATCACACTGACTTTAGCTACAATCTATTAATACCTCAGTATTTTAAATGGATACAGCTTCTCCTGTACACTTCTTGTGGTGAGCCCTTCTGAAATGCATTCCTTACTCCCTACTCAAAACACAAGATAATGAGGCAGTAATATTCTCATCATTAGAAATATAGGTTCCTACTGTGTAATTACTGTTCAAGACTCTATTCAAGTAGGTAAAACATCTTAAAGTACACACCATTAAATGCCTGTTGTGACATACTGTTAACAGTGTGGAAAGCATGTGATAAACATACCTTCTATAAAATCATTTTCACTATATAGCTGCCTCTCTCCTACTCCATCATCTTCATCTTGTCCATCTTCTTCATCTGGATTATTGATAACTTCTAGGCCAGCCTCGATAACTTCCACCAATTCATCTCGTTTATCCTTTCTAACAGGTTTCTCTTCTGGATGCCGAGTGAGCCCCATCTCCAACTGGAATACTTTCATGGATGTAAAGCTTTCAAAAGGAATGACACCATACTCACTCGGCAGTTTGGCCCCCATGCTCACCTCAGCTTTGTCAATCTGGGAATGAAGAAACTCTAGAAGATCATTGGACGTTTGTTCTTTGGTGCCCTGGTAGGTCATACCATTGACCTTTGGGCTCTTTTTTTCCTGCAGAGACTTCAATTTATCACTCATTTCCTGAAGCTCTTGCTTTAACTGGGCAATCTGACGTTTCAGACTGGTAGCTCGGTTTTGATAATGCTCTTCTTGTTCCTGCAAGAGAGCTTGATAGTATTCTTTACCCATGTTCTCACCTACGACACCAGGTAAAGATCCATTACCATCTGTTTGTGGAGCACACTCGAGCAAATACATGAGCAAGACTAAACTGAATAGTAAAGCAATGCCCACGAATAGCCAACGAGTCCTGGCTTGAATTACTAAGCCTCTTCTGGGCATTCTCATATTATTTCTCTTTCCAATCCTAAAAGATGACTTATTTGCTCATGCTTTCTAGGGAACATCACCCCAGACTCCAATGTTAAAAAGAGAGAGAAAACATGACTGTAATAGCTACTACAAGTTCTGGTAACATAGCTGATGAGCAGTTTTCAACCTCTGCCTTAATCAGGTGTCATTAGAGAGATGTAAATCTGAAGTTCCCTTGTCATCCATAACCATCAACTGTAAGTCTGGCTGATGCCATACAATTTGTTCAGGATTTCCTACCCCAAACAAAAAAAACCTGCAAAAAGGGAGGAAGATGGAAGACACCAGCAAGGAGTCATCTTTCCATTTCCTAATTCAGCCCTATTTGAAGTTCTGTGAGGAAACTCTGCAAAAGCAATTTTATAGGCTTTGAATAGAAAGCAATTTTTCCCCCATGATGTATGAGAGTAGTCTACAGTTTAGTAGCAGTAATTTTCATTGGCTAGTCTTGCTTTTCCTCTGGCACTTGAGTACTTTATTCCACTTCCCCTCCTTTCCTTGGAATCTGTGATTTGAGTCAGCAAAATGAAGACAGAACCTAAAATTAAAAGAAAGGTGCATATTAGAACTCCAAAGCAACCAGTCATTTGAAAAGCACATGAACAAAGTGATAACACAATGGATGCAAAGGACTGCTGGTGGAAGGGGTGAGAAAAGGAGAAAAAGAAAACATTATTTCTTGCCTTTGCATTACCAGTCAGTGACTCCCTTTGACATAGTGTCTGGCAAACAGTAATATGGACTGTACAATGAAACGCATTTGTCACACAGTGAGCTAAAGCAGTAAAGGTTCTTCTAGTCTCACTGAGTTCTATTTGTTTTAATTCCTCCCTTCCTTCCTGGGTTTTTTGGTTTGTTTCACTCTGTGGGAGAAAAAAAAAAAAATCACCAACAAACCCCATGTCCTTCCTACTCCTCTAAACTAAAAGACTGATCAAACCAGCCTGGAGGAAAAGAACAGGGGAAAAAGACCACAGTCATGCAAGAGGGGGATACCAAAAATCCTACTTAGAAATGACAGTCGGCTAAATATTTTATGGCCCTCTTCAGTGACAGCATATAAAGTTAAAAAGTAGGCTCAATGCATGTTAGTCTACTTTCTAACATTAATAAAATACTTTTGTTTTAAATTCATTTGTATAAAATAAGTGAAGCTCATTAAAATTTATCTAAGGGTCTATTAGTTCTACATCCATTACAACTATGTTAAGCAATTATGGTTTGGGGGAGGTTCTGAAACTTCCTGTTTAGTATGCTTATGAGGCTAGAAAAAAATTGCCCACTCTAATACTCCTTATATATGGGTTGGACAGACTTATCTAGCACTGCCAGCAGCCACAAAGCCTGTCTTCCTCTGGCCTTGCAAGTAAGTCAGGATGCCACAATGCACTCCACGTGTTTCCAACAAACACCTAGCAGTGCGGCTCCCCAATTATGTCTTTGTGACACTTCTCCTTTCCCATTTGTCTTCCAGCATCAGGATACTGCTTTAGTGAGAACTGGGTACCTCTTATCAGTAGTATCATGATATTCAGTATCCTCATTTGCAAGAAAGCTCCAGTTACAAGGCCTGAAAGATTAAGTGATTTATTCATACCACCAACAGCAATGCCTGTGATAGCTGACTCTGACTTTGCAGGCATGTCATGTACACTAAGTCTGGCAAGAGCTGAACACCTTAGAGTTGTTCAGCTCAAATCTACATGACTGCTTGAAGCAGATTTTAGTATCTCTAGTGCTAACGTCCCTTTTAATGAATAATTTAGATAGATTACGTAGAAAAACTTAATATAGCAGCTTAAAGGCAGTAGTTATCTGAAATGGAAGCTTTTTGAACTCATGGAAAGCTACTGGAGACATTGATACAAAATAAATAACAGCTTTATCAACTGAATACTAGATAACATCCTTTTAAGTCCAAAGAAGACAGAAGGTAGTCAATCCTTACTGCACAAACATATTGCATAAATGGAAGTTAAATGCCTATAAAGGGTGACCAACACCGGATGTATCCTTGGACTACTAACCAATGTCCAGATGTGGTGAATCATGGGAGACAGAAGAAAAAACAATCTACAGGATAAAACCAGTTCACAGAAAGGAGGTAATATCATCCCAAGATTTCTTTAGTACAAAGATGACTGTATGATGTTTTTTTACATTTCTAACTGAATTCTTGTTCTGTTAAGACTACAAGAGATGAAGCCATAATTAATATCATAAAGAACCTTAAGTTTCTTTAAACCTTGATAAATGCTAGACTGTCCTAAACCCACTCCATGGAGAAGCTGGCACATCTTCAATCAGTAAAGGCATACTGAAAACTAATCAAGCTACCTGACTTACATAAAATATCAATAAATCGAATTCCAACTACTTTAATTGCTGTTAACCAATAAGCAGGCACCTCTGAAGCTGGGACATTTGTCTCCTAAGCCTCTGTATTCAATTCTTGCTCTACCAATAAATTGCCCTGTGTTCAACTTTGATGAGTCACTAAGTTTCTTTAGGTCTCATTCACGTCTTAGAAACAAGCGACAACAGATCTCCTGATGTGGTGTCAAGAGAACACAATGCACCAGGAGATTAAGATTCCCTCAGGAAATAGCAGGGGGCAACGAGGGAACAACTCTGTTCTTCATAACTTCATTATCTGTGGCCAAATATGCATTATCATGGTAAGCATCGATTAAGGAAGTCAACACACCTCCACAGGGACTAACCTCTGGCACCACATCACCAGTGCAAGAACAAAAGCTTATGAATATCTGCACATTTCTGAGCCTTCCCGCTGGCACTTCACCTGTTTTCATTGGAGGGCTGTTTCGTGGAGTGCTGCCTTAAGGGGTGGTCTCGAAGAGATACAATAAGCACTTTCTGAAGCAGTAACAACTACATGTGCTGGGCTGTAAACAGCTCACTGGTCCTTTTCCTTCTAAACTAATTATTCCTTCACTAGCTGAAACCCTTTATCTAGTGGGCTAGTGACAATCCTATTAACAAGACACAGAGACAGGCATTGCTTATATATGTTTGAACATTTTTATGCAACACCATAGAGAACAAGCGTTTTTCCGCTACAGCTTTCCAGTGGCCTTTAAAGGCAAGGAACATTGATGCAACCGGTTCTGTTGAACATTAAAATTTTAAATTGCACATGGGGAGCTGAATGGGTAAGCTAGCTTGCTAAAGCTGTGGGGACTGAGCCAATTTGGACAATTTTTTTTTTCCCTAAGTATTACTACTGCTGAGAAGAGTCATCATAAAGGAGTCAGACACAGATTTCATCTTGCATACTCCAAGGAGTGAGTGAAGCCAGCAAGAATCTTTCCTCTTATCAGAAAAGGAGAGTTTATGAGACCTCTATTTCACTATCCTCTCTTTGCAGAAAGAGCCCTATTTTTGCATATTTGCAACACAAATTGGATATTAATTAGGTCTGGCACAGCACTATTTTAGGAATTACAGTAACTACTCCAAGGCTGTAGAATATGATTACAAGAAAAAGCAAGCTGTGAAACCCCAGAACAACCAAAGGCACATGGGATCCCAAGAACTCCAACAGGGAAATTAATTGTGTTATATGCAACATTCTGAAGTTTATAAAAAAGAGAAATAAGATTACCTGGAAACAAGCAATCATGCAGAAGTCTCTGGAATTTAAGTGTTTAAAGATTAAGTTCCAAAACTTTAAATTGCACATGCTGATATTTCACTTTAGTTCAATTCTTCAGAACAAGTCTATCTGCAGTAGTCTCTATGATCTCAAAAGAAGAAGACATCTCTGGCTTATACAATGCTTATAAAGATCTGCAAGCTTTCCAGAGGCAACTAGTTCCTAATTCTTTCTGCATTTCCAGGGCCTTATGTATATTCAACTATGGAAATGTTTCTGTTCCTTACAAAAGAGCTCAATGATTCTCCAAGCACAAGGGAATAGACCAGCATGCTAATTGAAAACGCTTTTAAATTATTTTTTTCTTTTGTATTAGCATTCTGTTTTGATTCATTGTGGCAAAGGATGAGTACATCTTTCTAAAGAGGGGAAACATTCACACTTAAAGCAGTGACCTAATTCAGCATGCACTTGGCTTCACGCCAGACTGTATGGGCATTCCTTGTGTGAGCATGCTTTACTTTTAAACATGTCCTTTTCACTCAGCATGCCCTACATGGTCATTGTTTAGCTGCTTATGAAATTCCAGCCAATAGTTATTTTATTGTTCATAATTTCACCCAGATGCCACAGATATTCACTGTCTTAAGCCTCCTCCACACATTCTTCTCTTCTTGGCAAGTTATACAATGAAAGCATAAGGTCTAATCTCATCTCTGGAATGTTCCCTTCTTATTCTGAAGAACAGTGTCACTGAAAACAGAATAGCTTGTGAATGTTGGAGAAACACAGCACACTTATTTTCTCACTTGCTGAAACGAACACAAAGCAAGTTCAGTGCGGACAATCTTTGCATAAACCCTAGAGTGAGAAACCTCAAATCATACTTTAAGTACACAGAAACACATCATCTCTGCTTAGACAGTCTGCTGAGGTATAGCCTCAGAAGTGACAAAGAAATTTGTTCAGGGTTTTATTATACAGTTCTAGCCGAACAAGTACCAAAGTACTTTCAGCTGTTAGGAAGAAAAACAAAGAAGAGAAAAAACCATCCACAAGAAGAATTAAGGGTCAAAGTTCTCACTTTCCATAGAAAACTACTCTTTAATCTAAAATCTCACCCTCACTGGATTGACTGTAAAAAACATCTCTTTATCACAGTTCTGCCAGCTGATTTGCCTTCAGCTACTGCTTTGCCTCCCAAGGACATGTACACACACACATGCACTGCTGGACAAGAAAGCAGTTGAAAGCCACTATCAATTTATGGAAAGATGACCTACATTCAATAAAACCAGCAGAAAAGTGAAAATAATCCCAAAATATTTTAGACTTTATTAGTTTAATATGAAATTCTGAAGAATTTCGAAGTTGTGCTTATACACATTGCAACCACTGCCCACAGTGGATCAATCATATCAAGCAGCAGCTTATTTTCAATTTTTTTAAAGTTTAGAACATAAAACACTGTTCCAATTCACCACAACTGAACGCCAGTTCAGTTGGTAAGCACTGAACTCGAGTTTTGCTCCTCACATTACCTGACCGACAGTAAAGCAAATTTTTCTTCCAGCTAAGTCTTATGATTTTCATCAAATTCCTCATGTCCTCCTCTGTACATTCCCAGCATTCCCATCCTATGGCATACTCTCATAGGCAATACTTTATAGGATCAAACCTGCAAGAACACATGCCAGCACTCCTCAACAAATCAGAGCAGTTTCCGCAGAAAGTGATTCTTCCAGACACTGCAGATTTAAACCAGAAACCCAAAAGTTAAGTAAACCCCAAAACAATGAGACATCTGCCTTGAGAGACCAGGTGACAGAATCAGCTCTCCGTTACATCTAATTCAATCCCAAAATCTGTGATCCTTAATTCTTATAAGCTTATCACCCCCACTTGATTGATGAAAACAAAAAATGCATTCTCTGCACATGTCCATAGGTCACAGCAGACTCCAAGCAGTATCAGATAGGCAGCTGTGTCTGTCACTGCAGCCAGCCCCACCTGGCTGCTCTGCAGCCAACAACCCAGGGTAATGCTGAGCTAGCAGGTTAGCACTGCTCCTATTCACTCACTTTTGGGCTTCTGTGTATGCCTCTGCTTTCTTTGTTAGAAACTCCCACTGGTGAATACTGCCACACGAGTCCCACAGGGGAGGTGGGGGGACAGCGATGACTGCACACTGATCACTGAGCATCTCACTTCATTTTTAATTAAGGATGTGGGGAAATAAAACCTCACCATACAGCGGTGAACTGTACGCATTATGAACAGCTGGTGATGAATCATAAAGTGCTCAAGCGTATCCGCAGTAGGTAACTTCAGACATTTGTTTAATTCCTAAATGGGAAGGAAAAAACCCATACCTTTGGCACAAGGACTATAGTAGTACTCACAGTACAGAAGAAGAAGTAGTTCAGGCATGGGAACCATAGCCATAGGAAAAAGTTACTTCAGTGATAGGTGCAACAATCACAGGATTTATTACTCAAAAAATAATATTCCCCAGGCAAATGGCTTATTTCACAAAAAGCGACATTGTGGGTTTGCCAGCAGAAATGCTGTGCTTCAAAATAAGTTAAGACCAAACTTCCATGAGCTTCACATTAGAGGCTCCAGTACACAGGGGAAGATACACAGGGTTTCTTATCTCCTTTGTTTCATACAATAAATCAACTTGCTCTCTATACTAGGGAGAGATTTAATCAGTAGTAAATCCTGCCTTTTTCAAGGACCAGATCCTGTTTATTAATTACATCTTTTCAGGAGGTGCAACTGAAGCAACACACTTTATACTAACTTTGAAAACACAGAAACATAGTAAAGAGTAGGGTTTAATTTTGATAGTGGTGTTCAATCATCCTAAAAATCAAGTCGACCTAGGCATGGCATATGAAGAACAATCAAGCAGGTCTCACTCTTTACAGCCTTCCCAAACCCTCTCTTGCAATTTCTGTCTCAGTTTCAAGTTTCCTGGAATGTGTTTTTACCACAGCAACACAGACCATTAAGGCTACTTGAAGGACCCATTCTGCTCCTGCACCACATACCCCTTCCTCATCCCATATACATGGCCAATAAACAGTAGGCCAATCAGCATGCCAAGCTGACAGAATAGGAAATAATATGGGTTTTATTGTCTCTGTTCTCAGAGGAAACAAGCAGAAGGTGGTATCCAACAACCTAGAAACGACAGCATTTTTGCCACAACAATCCCTGGAAAAAGAAGTGTCATGCTGTCATCCTCAAATGAAGGAAATATTAACTGTACTGAAACAGTTTAATGCAATTCTTTCACAATCTACAGTGAAATAACAAGGAAAAAAAATGACCTTTTCCTGAAGCAGTTTTATCTCCTATAAGTGAGAGAAGCAAGCAAGTTATTACTTGTCTTGGCATTTGTTGATCCTAAACAAAACTGAATCCATTACACAGTTAAGCGGACAAATGAAAGAACAGCCTTATTCACATTATTTACTTTATACCTAATCCAAAGTAAGCAATGAACTTCTGAATAGAGCTCTGCTTTGGCTTCAGTGAAGCCAGAGCAAGTCCATTTGTCTGGAAACTGCTGAATTAAAATCAGAACTTGAAACCCAAACAGCTACACCTGAACTACACTGGCCAGTATTATCCCATTTCAGATAAGGCCAGGAAATAAGAGTCAACTCACAGTCACTTTACTCTTTTTTTATGGAGAGAGACATCTGCTTGGCAAGAAAAGCTAGGTAAAACATCCTAGGTAGGACCAGCTGAAGGAGTTTTGTTTGCTTGCTTTAAAATTACTGTTGAATAGCTATCATGAAAGGCTCACTACCTTCAGCTTCCACAAGATAAATAGCTTTTCCTACAGTTTTAGACACCTTTTCCTACACTTTATGTTATTTAGCTTGTGGGTTTCTGCACTGTTGTAGGCGTTATTCTTCTTTTTAAATTTGGCAAAAAAACACAAACTCTAAGTTTGGAGAAGCATGTCTTTTTTTCCTGTATTGAAAGGTAATTGAACAAACAACAGTATTATATGACCACTTATTGTGCCTGTTGATTTCTAAAGTTCAACCTAGAAATGGGAACAGAAGTACTACTTCAGTACAATTATCAGGGAAGCTATTCCTAACATCTTGTAAGTAATGTTGTTTTTCACATTAGCACTAGGCAGAACCTGGCCTACTTTCACCACATGCTTTGTTAAACCCTTATTAACAACACAGTCTCCATGAGGGGCTGCATAAATTACATGGGCAACTAATACAGCAGCGAGGCCATTCCCAGTCCAGAGCATGACACCCAAGCAACCACACCCAGCTGACCAGCTGATGGCAGCACTCAGGGCTGTTCACTCAGGGGTGGTAAAACCTCCAAAAACAGCACATGTAACACTGCACACCCAACCAAGGGCAAAAGGATTGTTCTGGAGGACAGCTTAAGCAAAACTAAATCACAGTTCTTTCAGGAACTTCTTTCAGCTTATCTTCAAGGATGCACAGTAGTCTCCATTAGAGTACATGCTGCAAAATGTTTATCCTTCTTTCAGTATGACAGAGCAACAGCTGCAGCAAGAAGCAGAAATTAAACGTATGATGCTCAGCAGTCTTCAAAGAGATAATGCTACAGTAGGGCTTTTTTTTGCACAGGAAAATAGTCTGCTTTAGAAGGACAGAAAAAAGTTACACTTAGAGAGCATCATCATGGATCAAAGGAAGCAAGAAAAGGTGAAATATTCTTTAGACACCCAAAGTCTAAACAACTTAAAAGGCCCCAGCTAAATGTTTCCCCCATGCAGGATGAACATGCTCCAACAAATCCAATAGAACAGTAAAAGGTAACTGGTGATCCTAGCTTGGGTACCAAGCATTGGCACAGGATACTTACATTTTCACTTATGCCATGTTCTATTCATTAAAAACAAACACTAAGAATGACTACAACTGTCCACTGGGAAATGGTAACAGGCATAACCAAAGAGGTGAGAATAATGTGGCTTTCCTGCAATTGCTTCACTTAAGTTCCACATCTAAATGCATTCTTGGAATAAAGTTGCCTTCTGTTTTCTCACATCTCTATCATCTCGTTCTCTAGGTATGCAGATTGAGATAACATAGTTACTGCACCCTAAGCATAATGAAAATATAAAAGCCAATCTATGTAAACTCTTCTGCTGTTTTTAAAGGATAATTGTCATTCAAGCTCATACATGGAGCCAGTGAAAGCTTTCCCACTGCGTAAGGATAAAGGTAATGAATCCAGTTTCCTTATACTGTAAAGCAAATCTGAAAATGCTGTAGAGCAAAGCAGATCCCCTTTGAGGTGCTTGAATGCACCTAGTAGGAGGTTATCACATAGAGATTCTTTTTTTTTACCCTACAAAAAGAGCAGCCCTTACCCATAGTGTTCTTTCTAACAGTGCTCAGCTAATTAGCCAGCATTTGAAAAAACAGATCTTTACTCCTGTACAGGAGTTAATTTTTTATTTTTTTTCCATTTTTTTTGTTATTTTCCTATGGTAAGAATGATAACGTTTTCAAGGATGTAACAATCCAGACTATGATGCTGCTGTAGCAGTTGAAGTGAAAATAGAGAGACATTAAAGTCTCCAGTGCAATCAACTTTCTTAAAAAGACTTTCAAACTTCTATTAATATTTGATTTAAATTTAATTTTTAAAAAAAGTTTCATTGGACAACTGAATACAACAGGAGTGTTCTCATTGAAATTATGATTTGCTGCCAAATATTGGGGAAAGGCAGGGAGTACCTTGGACCAGGAAATATTTGCATAAAAATCTCTTCATGACAAGTTAGACGAGCAGTAAGGCTCCTGAAGTGACAACTGGAAGACATCTGTGTGCATTCTGTCCAACTGGTAGTTTGGCCTGAGAGTTTTAAAATAACTAAAACCAGTTTTAAATACTACTTGATACAGAAAAACTGAGAAAATGCTGCATTGAAAAATCAATCACCCTCAAGTTTTTCCTTAAATAAATTGAATCAGCCAGCTTCAGTTCACATGTAGTTTTCAAAACTGTGCTCCCTTTGCTATTCCTCAGTCCACAATCTAAGATGGAGGGAGGAACAAAACCTACAAATATTTTTAGAATGGCTAAAAATCAGCATAGTAGTTCAGGTTCTGCTTTCAGCACAACAAATCAGCCACCAGAGAAGAAAGCTGGATGCCAAACGATTGAGAAACATCTGGTGTGTTCCAGAAGCACAGCTAGATACACTTATGTCATCTGTAATTTTTCAATTTGACATTATAACTAAGCATTAACTTACTCTTAAAGGACTAGCAATACCAATCTTCACTGAAAGCAGAGAAGCCAGCAGCTTGTACCTATCTTGATATCTGCCTTGCACTGAAAAAGTAACAAGTATGAAAAACCAGAAGCACCACTCAACGCTTCGCATTACCCTGCCTCAGCATTCTTGTTTTGTTTTTCAAGTCCCTAAAGCCATTCTTTGAACCACCTGAAACATCTTTCCTCCTCTTTTCTTCAGGAAGAGACCATTATGGTTTGGAGGGGAGAGAAGTCAGAAGTTTCTGCAAACCTCTGCTAAGTTTTTACAAGGTTCCCTGTGCTGTTCTTTTGTTGTGCCACAACTTTTGCCTTTTTACTGTAATTTTTTGAATTCTTTTTCTTCATAGCAGGGACATACAGGTTGTGACCACAGACACTTGTCACAAGTGCCACATTTATCATATGGTCCTACTGGCAACAACTTCTATTACAGTCTTTGATCACTGGCTTGAAGATTTTTTACCTTCCCCTCTTGTCCCCTCAGACAGTTGACTTAAATCCCTACCACACTTTCACCTCTCCATCTGATAGAAGCTCAGGGCTAGCCAACTAAGGAGAAATTCTGAAGAGTTAAATGCAAAAATTCAAATTATGGATTATGTCTGAAACCTGAGGGGGGGGGGATATCCAATTTAAAGAAACATGCTTAGTAGCACTAACAGCACAACCTAATACAGTATTTTGGATGTTAAAACCCAGTCCTTCACCAAACACTGGGAGAGCTGGGGCAAAGTCTGCCCTGCAGAGACATCTTACTGGAGCACTGCTTCCAGACCGTGCTGGGAAGAGGCAGGCACACCAGTCACGCCAGCCTCTGCCCAACAGGCACCAACTGCAACCCGCACTCACCCTTCTACTTCACAAATTGTTTATTTTTTCTGCAGAAGACTTTTATCTGTATCAGAAGCTCCCACATCACATGAAAGATAGACTAAACTACTGTCACTCGGCAGTCTTAATTTTTCACTCTACCAGGGCACTGGGAAGACGTGCAAATCATCCGCTGTCCCCATGGCTGGGAGTAGTATCAACAGTGCTGATAACTGTCATCATTTTTGACACTACTGCTTGGAGAAACCTTTAAGAGACAGCACAAGTCATCTGAAACCTGTCACCCGCAACACTCTTGCAGGACAGATTTTATTTCACAGCCCTCCATATGATTCCAGAGACTCTGAACTGTGCTCAAGACTAACATTTTCTATTTTCACACTGCTTCAAAACCCAAGCTCATTTACATCATTTCCTCTGCTTTAATTCAGCAGTGCTCCCAACGACCTTCAATTGCTTCCCATGCATTGCTGTTCCACACCTGCCCTTGCAACAGCAACACAAACTCAACACAGAAGAACTGTCCAAGTATTTTTTCTACTGTTTCTACAGAGAAGATGCACGCATGAAAACACCAGACACACATACTGGAGCCTGGTTTGCTGCCTTGTTACAATTAACTATGACACGTTAAATGTCACAGGATAGACCCACAACATCTACAAACAGAATTAGCTGCAGCACCTCTGTATAGCAGCACCTCAGCCATCAGCTTTACACTTTCAGTTTCCTGAAAGCCAGAAACTGTCCTTCCATGTCTCTTGCAACTGGCATTTGAAAAACTATTAGGGCCCTTTTCCTCGCACAATTAACTGGGACTAGTGAATACAAAATTACTCTAGATTCATACACAACTTTTTGGAGAACTCAGGCGTCCTACAATTTTGGTCTTTTATGAAAGCACTAGTGTTGAAAAAAGGAAAATGAACAGTGCAGACACATTAACCTCCTTTTATGATTGATGTTCATCAAAGTTAAATACAAAAACCAAGTATCTCTATAGGAATAAAAAAACCCTAAGCTGTTTAGCAATTTCACTTGGAAATACAATAAATCCAAGTTCTGTGTTCTTTAAATCCTACCTAGCTGTTCTGCACCATATTATTTTATTGAACGTGTGAGAACCAGCCTTGAGTTACCTTCAGCAAAACGAGAGGACTGTTGCTGGTGACAGCCATTAAAACTATGTGAGTAGAACCCAGAGGATTTGTTAGCCATGAAAGAATTTTACCTCTGTTCTACAACTGGCCTATTGGTTTCCTTCAACAGAAATTCCCTGCACTATGCTAGAGAGGAGGAAAATTAATTTCTTTAGTTTTTGGGAGAACAAGTGCCAAA
Source organism: Margarornis squamiger (assembly GCA_035222235.1). Taxonomy (NCBI): domain Eukaryota; kingdom Metazoa; phylum Chordata; class Aves; order Passeriformes; family Furnariidae; genus Margarornis; species Margarornis squamiger. Next base: position 10,717,234 of record JAWWTY010000158.1, read on the forward strand.
AGTATCTGCCCACCCAACCCTCTCTTAGCATCAGCCCAGCCAACCTGATGCTGCTGAGACAGCTACACCCCTTCAATTCCACACACTTCTTTAGTTGCCTGGTGTGTACTTGCACTCAAACTCCCACTCCTCTACTGGCATTTTGGGTCACTTCTGGCCACAGTAGAGAAGCTCATGGGAAGCCTCACTTTTGACAGCAGTACACATGTGCTGGCTGTCAGGTGCTGATCCAGGCTTTCCAGAGAGCTGCCCTAAGTTACATCCCTACCAGAAAGGCCAGTAATTGACAAGGATCCTCTTCCGGGAGCTGCTTCACCAGTGAAACACCACCGTTTAGTACACGGGAGGAAGAAAGGGTAAGAACAAAAGCCAGACAGACCTGCCCTTTATCACCCACCCACTCCATCAGTGAAAGAATTAAGGGAGGGGAAAAAGTGAAAGAAAAACACAGGCAGAATTGCCCCTTCTGTCACCCACCAACACAGGTACCAGTAACACTATGCTCAAATACACCTGCTAAGGAGACATGCTCACCCTCCACTGCAGGCTGGAGAGGCAGAAGGGATCCAGACCAAGAACATTCCAGGGTCACAGTCAGGGCTAAAGGAAGCAATTAGACTCAAGAGCACGGAAGGCACCTGTACTGACCACAGCAACAAATCAGTAAACAGGCCAATCACTATAGTTACTTCTTGTTACAGTTGGAGATAACTGTCAGGAAACGGCTAGATTAAAAAAGTACGTGCAAGATATCCTCACATGATAACTTCCTCACCTTGTCACATTTGGATGCTCTGAACTTCACTCTGAAACAGCAACATTGCCAATGTTCTTTCCAGCACTCACATTTGCTTTGGCAGACTGAAATGGCTTGTCAGTTTTATCAACTTGCTAATACGAGCTTTAGAGCATTAGGTTTGTAAACAGAAAGAGCCTTAAAAACAGGCAAGGTAGAACACAGATCATTCCAAGATATTATTCCACCACACCCCATTCAGAAATAATTGTGGAGCAAGTGCCTCCTGCCAGCCTTACCACAGTCACCAGCATGGACAGCCTGGTGCCAGTACAGAAAGGGCGCAAGCTTCTCAACCAGCATCCTCCTCTTCCCTTGAATCTCTGATCTTTAGTGACTATATATGCCTTGCAAGGATTACCTTGCTACTCTTTTTAAAAATATTTCTCAGTTAGCAGTGACCATCAGAATCACCAATTTAGATTACACACACCAAGGAGTGTAAGATAACCAAGAACGATTAAGCTGAATAACCTGCCTGTCTACATTTTTATGTATACACAAGATACCTGCAGTCTTACAATAAAAATTTTTTTAAAGGCTTAGATGAAAGCTCAAGATAGTTGCACCTAAAGAAGGCCTCAGATGGTATCCTACTCCATTCCTGTTGCACCAGAAGAAACCCAAGACTGGAGGGCTGCAACTTCAAGAATTTTTTCTGCCTACAAATTTTTTCTTTTTTTTCAAAAGAGCTTCATAAAAGAGAAATTAATACTATTAATGTCACTGGACACCTCACTTTTTTTTTTTAATAAGCCATAATATTAATGGATGTGCTGGGTTTTTCTAATCATCAATCAGAATGAAACTGTTCTGGCAGACAGTAAGAAGAACCCTTCTGCAAATTCTTACAAGCTGTGGTTCTATCTCAGAAATAAAACTATATCGCCAATCCTTTTAAAAGGCATTACATTTCTTTATGAACATTTTCTGACTTATGGTTTCATTTTCCCCTCTTCCAGCATTAAGCCAGCAAGAACATAATGAGATGTGTAGATAAAGCATAGGTTTTGGGCTGGGTTTTTTTGTGGTGGGGTTTGGGTATTTTTTTCCATTAAAAAAAAAAAAATGCTCCTAAAACATTTTCTATCCATTGTGCCCTTTGAGAATTATTTTCCAATTATCTTTTTCTTAAAGAAAATATTGTGCTTTTGAAATCCTTGCCTACTTGTCATTTTATTCTTCCAGAAGGAAGAGTTTATGGCCTTTTTGCTATAATTTGTTCTGGAGGAGTGGTCCTTTAGAGGTTCAATGAGCTAACAGAAAGCCAAGGACATTATCTGTTCCAGAACTCATCCAAAGCCTGAGTTTCATCCCACTTCTGTGATCCTGCTTCCGCATTATTTAAAGAGAAAATACTGCAAGTCATGAAGCTTACTTCATAATGACAGAGTGTTTCAGAGTCGAGAAAAATACTGTGCAATTTGTTTCCTGCAGTGAAAAAACCTGGCCTCATATTTCTCATATTCTCCCTCCTCCAAGTTCAGTTTTATCTCTTGTAAAAGTTCAGATGATTCTGGTGATCGTTTTTATAAAGAGGTCCACAGAACATTTCTGGCAAGCCTGAAAGCAGCAGACTGTGGTGCAGGGGTTGAAATTCTTGCGCCACATATGCTTGTGGGTTTTCTTGGCAACAAACCAGAGCTACTTATCATTTAACTATGCCCTCATATGATGTTTGTCACTGACTTGGGGAGACCCATATCCCGAGGTTGGAACATAAAGATTTTAAATTCAAGAGTAATTTGGTGCAACTTGTACCATGATGTAACAGCTATACTGACAGGTTTAGGAGTTTCTTTTTATTTTCCCCTTCCTTCTCTCCCCTTTAAGCCTGAGAAAGGCACTGAAACAAAGTCACGGGACTGTGAAAAGGAAAGAACTACTCAGGATCAACTAATCATAATCACACTGAAGGTTTCATGTGCTTTCTCCAGAACAGTCAGGCCAAAGAACTTCTGTTTGGGCCATACAATCATGTACTTTAAAAATCATTGATCTTTCTTCCATGTTTAGCCTACTGATGGTTTAGGACAGTGGCACTCAGCAACACTCAGTGTGGGTCTCCAGATACTTGTGATAAGGACTTGCTGGCAGAGTCTCCCATAAAAGCTTCAGGGTATAATTGAAGCTCATAGCTAAAACCCCTCCACAAAACGCATCTACCTCCACTGACAGCTACTGGGAATACTTCCAAGCTGCTGTCTTTGACAGTGTTTGGGGACCCACTATCTAGCTAATAAATAAAGGGGAGCTAGAAGTTTCCTTCAAACACAATAAAGCAAGATAGGAACTCGCACCCAGCGCATGGTGGAAAAGAAGAAACTGTCTTATGAGGCCTTACAACCAAGGAAAAAGAAAACAAAAGGGGAAAAAAGAATTTTTACTGTATGACCTTAACTTGAGGGATATTGGTTCAGTGTTAAAAGAACCTCTCTTTTCTGCAGTTCTTTTGAGCTACCAATGAGAGCAATAGAATAAGGTTAGTTCTTATCCATCATTAGTTTAGCAGAAAAGATCAGTGTCTCAATTTCCACCTGACAGAGGGACTTGAAAAGAAAAAAACACCAACAACAAAACCACAAAATAAAACATTAATTAAGCAGATCTTGATTATAGTTCACTGAAAACATATACTATCAAGTTTACATTTCAGTACACTCAGCTTTAAAAATGGTCTTGCAAACGGCAACCCCGTTTCTGCTTTAGCATTTCTGAATTAACTGCCTGCTAACAATGGCACAATTTTTCTGTTCAATTACAAAACGTCCCAGCTTCCACAGTACAAGTGCACAGAATTCACTGACCAAGAATGTGCCTGACAAAAAACAAACAAACAAAAAGATGTAAACCACAGTTAAACAATACTCGATATTTTACTGGAAATAATTAAGTGCCCTCTCGTCATCATTTCTCGTATTTCGGGGGCGGGGGTGCTGCTGGGAGGGCTGGAGGTGTCCCGCCGTCCCAAGGCAGCCCCTCAGGTGATGCCGCGCCGGGCCGCGGACACCGCGCCCCCTCCCCGTGCCCTGCACGCCCACGGCCAGCGAACACAATGGAAACGCAGCCGTGAGGAGGGACAGAGATGCAGTTTATTGTTCACACAGCTACGCGATAAAGCCCGAGCGGCCCAGCCCCCCCAGCGCGGACCCACCGCCGCCCGCGGGCGCTCCGCCCGGGCCGGGACGCGGGGCCGGGCCCGCCGCGATGCCCCTGCCGGGGGAAGGGCAGGGCGGTACGGTGCGGTGTGGCGCTGCGCGGCACCCTCCCCGGGCGGGGCCGGGGCAGGGCCGGGCAGGGAAGGGCAGGGCAGGGCAGGGCAGGGCCGGGCCGGGCCGGGCCGGGCAGGGCGGAGGAGCGCGGAG
>JAWWTY010000158.1:10721664-10816325 GCA_035222235.1 Margarornis squamiger
TCTGCCCCTGCCTCTGCCCCTGCCCCTGCCCCTGCCCCTGCCTCTGCCTCTGCCCCTGCCTCTGCCTTCCCCTGCCCCTGCCTCTGCCTTCCCCTGCCCCTGCCTCTGCCTTCCTCTGCCCTGCCCTGCCCCTGCCTCTGCCTTCCTCTGCCCCTGCCCCTGCCTCTGCCTTCCCCTGCCTCTGCCTTCCCCTGCCCCTGCCTCTGCCCCTGCCTCTGCCTTCCCCTGCCCTGCCCTGCCCCTGCCCTGCCCTGCCCGCAGCCGCCGCACCGCCCAGGTACGGGCAGTGGCTCCCAGAGGGGCAGCGGTGCCTGTTTCTCAAATGTTAGCAAAACGGTGGGATTGCGATGCAGCCTTTATGCTGGGAATGCAGAGTTTCCAGCGGCGAGTGGAATTTACCAGCAATTATTTTCTGCTTATCCAAATATTTATTCACAGTTCTGTATTTCCAGAAGAACATTTCGTTGCATTGATTTTTTTAAAAAATATTATTTTTCTGAAAGGAAGCCAGGTTTAGGAACTCATGCACCTTTGAGCCATCTGCATGAATGGTGGCCCATAACAGTTTAAAAAAGTGAGCTAGTAATGTTCTTTCACAACTATCTATGAAACGCTTCTGGTCTCACTCATCAAAAACAGAGTCATATAAAGCCAGTAAAGGCGTGTTCTGTCACGACCTGTACCCCCAATTTGACATCACTCTGCTGGATTGCCTGTGAATGCTCACCTTCCTGGAAGGTAGGCATTTAAGGGCTTTCCAGAATAGAGCCCCCACAATGGTCTCATCAGCAGAGGCTGCATCCTGTGTCACACTGTTGCTCTGTCGAGATCTCCACCCCATTTAGCACAGAGCAGCCCTTTGTCTTTGGACACGCAGAATGAACCCATTTGTTCATAAACAGCTACACCACACAGCCTGGGAGGGGACTAGGCGTCCAAGGACCTGCTCTGTTCAGTTTAGATTTCAAGCCCTCAGACGACAAAGATCTTTCCCGGGAATACTTTAAATGAACAGGGAAGGAACACTTGGCTGGTGTGACCAGTCATCCATCCAGCCGCTTTCCTATCAATTGAAACTTGTTGTGATGCTGGATTGTCACTTCAGGCATCCCTCAAAAATGTATGTGAGTCATAGAGAAGAAAATTATCAGAAGGTTTTAGATTTTCACATATGCACTCCCCAAACTAGGTAAACATGGTTTAATTATTTTTTTAAAAAACACTATGTAAATATACTACTATTTTAAACCTGATCTCAAATGAAGTTTGTGTTGCATGTTACAGAGGACTGTTGAATATCCCTCAGCACCTGTTTGTCTTCTGCATTGTGGTAAATGTGTAGTTTAGTAGATATCCATGTTATTCTACTGACACTGGAGGCTGCACTGTTCTGTAGACATAATTTCTGGAAGTACAAGACAAGACAATGGAAATAACTGAAATTACTGATTTCATTAACTAATGCTACAATGTAGATCCCAAACAAACCCTGACAACCCTGCATAACACACTGGTTTGTCTACAGAGAGCCACCAAACTCTGAATAGTGTGCTTCAGGCTTCCCAGGTACCACTTTTCTGTACACAAGCTAGTTGCCACTATATGGGGAGACCTCTACAGTGCCTTACAGGAGATGTGCACACAATAAATACTTTTTCTTCAAGTGCCAGTTTCCTCAGTTTACCAGAGTTCCTTCACTACCAGAAAGATTGTTTTTTTTCAGATTGAGAGAAATTAAAAATAGGTTTCTTAAGCTCAAATAATAACAACAGGGGTATTCATAGTCATCTCTGTATAAGAGGTCTACCACAACAGGAAAAACGATGGTTTTGCAGTAATGTGTGTAGTTTCCTGACTCTTCTATCAGAATGAGCTGTTCCAAGATCAGACATTCCTTCATAGCTCAGACCTATATTTATGCCGACAGATGTTATAGTTCCTATTTAGTGTTCGTCTTACAGGCCTATAGAGGAATTCCCAATCTGTTTGTGAATAAAGTAGGGAAGAAAGTATTTAAAATATTTAGGAAATGTCTGTGTTTTAAGACCCAGTTCATTTCAGCCTAGGGATTTTCCTTAGAAGGGTAGCTGCACACCTCCTAGCATGTGAGAGCAATAGCGTGTATATACATATAGCTGACACAGCTTTGAATTTTCCTAAAATATTACGATAGGATGATTATTTAAGAGACAGACTTTGAAAATGTTTCACTAAACTTTGATAAGCACTGTTCTCAGATCGGTACAGTTAGGGGAAAGGAAGTGGCTGGGAATAGCTTATTCAAAAAAGAAGAGTTTTCCAGAACAGCATTAGCTCCAGTCTCTAGTGGGTTTTGTTGTTTTGTTTTTGTTTTTTCTTTTTTTTTTTTCTGGGCTCTTTTTTTATTTTTTAAGCATATGTGTGGGCTGGAGGAGAAGAAACGAAAGAAAAAAAAAGAGAGGAGCTGATCTGAGAACATGATACCAAAGTGAAAGAGTAATGTAAATGAGACCAAAGGAGAAAAGAAAAAAGCAATCCTTCAACTGAGGATATTTTTGTTCTCTTATCCTCTTGGGCCAAAATGAAATGTATATATAGAATAACGGTCTGTTATTTTGCCTGAAAAATCACAGCTTTAATTGCCAAACAATAGTCATTAGTTTGCCTTGACACAGGGCTTTTTGTCAAATACCACAGCTCAGCTTTACTGATGGCACAATTCCCACATGATCCCCTGTGAAGCTGCTTTTTTCCCTTGTTATGTTGCAAATTATTTATAACAGATATTGAACAATGCAACCAAAAGCAGGAAGAATTTTTAATAGCCTGAAATAAACCATCCTACATTTTAATAATTTTGATTTATATCCTTTAAAATCCTCAGTTCAAGCTTCTAAGTTATATTCTATAAGTTTGTCACTGGTCCTGACCAAATACATCTTGTTGCTACAGGCTATGAAATTAGGGGTCTTGGGGGAGGTGGTGTGCTACAGAATTAACTTATGTCTGCCTTGGGCAATGCTCAGCTTGACCTCCGTCTCTGCTCTCCACACTGCAGTGTGAGCACCAGCCAGGTCACTGAAAGGCCAGCCCAGGGCTTGCTTTGTGCCTCCCAAAGTAGAAAGGGCACTGTCTTCTTGGCATGGTGGGGCATCTACAGTGACTATTAGAGGTGCTTGGAAGGTCAGGATATTCTGCTTCACTGCTTTAGAGGCTGAAATAATCACTTTGACTTATGATAGCTTTAGGAGACATAGTGCGTATGTAAACCTAGTTTTTACCAATATATCATGCAGAAATCTTCCTGTATTTATTGTTACTATGCTCCTTCTTTTGCACTAAGCAACATTTTGATTTTGGCAGTGCTTAGGCTTTTGGCCTCTTTGCCTTTGAATGTTGAAGGACTACATTTAGTCATGTAGTGGTTTGGTATCAAATAAATAGTAATTCTTTAGTATTATAATGTACTAAAATTTTGGACTCAGAATCATATCATTTATATAATGTTTGGGAAAAGAACTGCTATGGGTTGCTTTTTTCCTGCCGTTTTGGGATCACAGTTGCTAAATTACTTCCTTTCAGAAATTCCCATTGGAAAACAGTATCAACTGACTTTAATATAGAGTCTTTTCATACACTGAAGTAGACCTAGTAATTTTGGTGCTAATTCATGAAAATAGAAGACATTCCTTATCAGACAAAAATAAACAATACAATCACAGTTGTAAGTGAATGTAAATAAGATTTAATTTTTATCTACTGTCCAAAAAAGCTGTATTCTCATAACAAAAGTGCTTATTGTAGTCCATTTGTTTTTTTTCTTTGAATAGTGATACTTTAGCAGTGGTATTAGCATCTGGAAAAGTGTGTGGAAGAATATGTCAGAATACAATCTCGTGTAATAACTTTTTCTTTTTGAAATCAATATATGGTCGCTGTTAACAAGTGTTTGCTGAGCTCTGTGATGGCAGCAAATGGACTGTGGAAACACTACTGTACAAGAAGTACAGGCATTGCTATGGTTTGTGCCACAGGAAAGAGGAACACAGAAGGGGAATTGCAGGGAGCTGCATTAAGTGCCTGGGGTCTGCTGCCTGCTCCAGCTGAGAGCAGCAGGCAATATTCTGCAGTGGTAGCTGATCATTTTTCCTGGCCACATGGCCTTATTTTTCCTGGCAGGCACAATGAGTTGTATGCCCAGGGTTCCACTGCTCACTTGCAATTGCACCAGGGCATCACATCAGAATAACCAGTAACAACATATATGGAAAATAATCCATGTGTGTAGTGCTGGAATTCTATATCCCTTTATTTCTGACAATTCCAAATGCCTTTACTATACAGCTTCTGTCTAATGGCACCAAGAATGCTATAGGCATTTTTCCAAAAATGAGAAAAATATTTGTCACAAATATATTGACTGCAAAGCAGCTCTGCATTCTGTAGCTAGAAGGGAAAACAAATAGGAGGGCTTTGACTGGAAGACTCAATGTTATGCAAAACATACTAAAAATGACATGATTTTTTTTTTTTTTTATCTTCAGTATTGCAAAACAGTAACCTATGAGAACTATAAAGTAATATATTTAAAATCAATCCTATTAAATTACTTTTTAAACTGTAGCCTTGACTATCTAGGATGCAGCAAGAGAAATAAGTTAGATCATTCTATATATGATATTTAAGCCAGACAATCTTTCATGAACACTCCTTGTCTGATAACAATAATAAATTATCAAGGTCTTTTGGTTGGTTATCTGGTTTGGTTCTTTGTTGTGCTTGAATGTCTTGTGCACCAAAGCTCAAGTTATTCAGATAAATATCTAGATTAAATACAGTATCTTTATAGAGATAAATACTTGGGCTTCCTTAATCTGAGACGCTTCATGTTTTATACAAAATACTCAGTACCAGTATCTAATATGCATTACTGCACAATCAGTTGTACCCACTAAGCCTGTCCAATAGTCAATAAAACCACCCTCCACACAAAATAAATAAAGACTGTAGAGAGGTACAGTACAGAGATGATCCTCCCTGCTGATTGCTTAGCAAACAGTTACTACAAAGTGTTCATTTCTTTGTACAATATACAGGACCAGAGAACCAAGAAACTTCTCGTTTATTGTTTGTACTGTGCTGGTCCATTGTGTGCAATATCTACGTACTCCACTGTGATTTAGGGTTTGGGGCTTTTTTCTTAGTGTTAGCTACAGGCTTGTCCGTCATTGCCCAAAAACCATCTCCCTCCCTTTGAGTCCAAACTCCAGTCAGTTCATAAAATAAGTTGTTTCTTTTGTGTCTGGTACCAATTCATTGTTGTATACACATCATTAAAATGTTTTTTTAAGTGTAGCATTTTTCATATTTTAAACTATTTCTCCTATAATGACATGGAAATAAATAATAAAATCACATAACTACTTGGATCTTATTAGTAGTACTTTACTATCAATAACTGAAAAAATTCTCACAGGGCTGAAACAGTGTAAGACAGGGCAAAAGGAAGGCAGGATCTACACCATTCCTTAATGAAGAGAGAAAACTCCTGGGTACCATAGAATATCAAGAGATAACCAGAAAAAAACACTATACCTTAATTGAGCAGTTGAAAATACTCTGTTTAGATTTTCATGGAAATTGGTATCTGTTCCTATGGTGCATAAAAGCAGTAGCTGATTTTGGAAATGTGTTAAACCATGCTGTTGAGATTTCACTATTATCATTATAAAACCAATTGCTAAAGATGAACTGATTTGCAAATCAGGATCAAATGTCACCGCACTGCCTTCCTAGCAGTCTCACAAGCTCCCCTTTAATTGTTTACTTGTAACAATTTTTTTTTACATGTCTTTCTTAGAAAAAGCTTTGCTAATGAAAATCTTGCAATGGCTCACATCTGTTGGTAAAATGGAGCTCCAAATCAAATTAATTCAAAGCAAGATTTTACATTAGAAATGCAATCACAGGAGAGCTGAACAGCAAGATGCTTCGAAAAATCACTTGAATTTGTTCTCACTCCTTCTCAAGAGCAAGAAAAATGTGTTCCTGCTTCTTTCCTGATGCTATTTTTAGAACTAGAATGACAAAGACCTGATCTGGCAGCCTGCACCCCATTTAAATTAAGGAGCATCAGGTTCAGAAGTATTTACTAGGTGGAATTGAATGGTTATAAATGACATTCCTATTCCAGATTTATTCTCTTTTTAATTTAAATTTAATGAATGTCAGTTACCAGTTCTGACACTATGCTAGACAAGCAAGGATTTGTACTATTTTAAAAAACAAATCATGACAGGATAAGCATAGAGATAAAAAGTTTTTAAAATTGATTTTCTGCAACTCAAGCATCTTAGAAGCACTGTGCAAGCTGTATTTAAGTTGCTGATATACACTCAAAACATGAAGACATTCGTTATGAATGCAGAGATGTGAATTAAAATTTGGCGATGTGTAGTAGGTGGAAAAAACAGTGAATGCTAAAATGCTGCTGATAATTTTGTGTATGTTTGTGTGAGGTGAATGTCTGCAATTTTGATCTCTGTCAAGACTGCTGCTTGACAGCTGTTAACAGGTGCAGGCTGGCTGAAAGATTTGATAAGACCTGGGCTAAACACAAGCAGCACATCCTAAGTCCCACTAATTAAGAAGCGTGAGACGGAACCGGTGATTATTCTCACTTGTGCTTATGCACCTAGGCCATTTCCATGGGGAAAACCCATCAGGGCTTGGGTACTGGGTTGATGAGAGTCAAAAGGAAGGAAAAAAGGAAGGGGTCCTTGAGCATCCCTTGCCTGAGATGGGTATCTGCCAGCAGCAGCCCAGCATGAGCAGGGTCAATATGCAAGGTACGGTTCTGTATCTTCTCCCCCCGCTCCCCTTGAGCTAGGCTCAAATCTTGTATGACAGTGTCCTTAGTGTAGGTTTGATGCCTTTTATAGCAATAAAAATAGTATTTGCTATTATATCACTGCATTTCAAGGTTTAATACCATGAAGTGTTCTCTTGTTTATCGCCTAATAAATATATGATCATTATTTGAAATGGTAACAATTAGAAGCAATCTCTAATTTAAGGTCTAGCATTTCAAAACATGCATTTCACATTTTGTAACATGAATAAACCATAATGGAAACTCTGCTAAGCAAATGAAAATGGTTCTATAAACATTATTTTTGTTTGGTTAAAAAGTCGCCTCTAATAACAACTAGTTGCAGTCTAATCTGATTGCTTACTTTATCTTTGTGCATATAAAAATGGTGATAAGTGGTTTTCAGTATAAATTAAAATATTCTTGGTAGTATTTTTACAAAAACCCACTCATCTGTTTCTCCTCAGCATTTAAAAAATTGTCACAGTTCATTTTGACAAATGATCCTGGAAGAGCAACAGTGGGTGAGACCTTCAACAGCCATGTTTTAAAATAAAAAATCCTTATAATCAGCATAAACTTAATGCCTTTCTATTTACTACATTGGACCAGGCCACCATTCAGAAAGCCTCTCTGCATAGCAAAACCAGTTAAGTAAGCATTTGAATGACTTCCTAAGGCTAAAATCTCCTTCAATTATTTATACCCTGTACCAGAAAGAATAATTCTTATCTTCTGTCAAATCAATCACTGACAGTCTTGACCAGACAAAACTATCTTTGAGAACAGTGAACTCTGCTTGCTTCTTGCTGGCTGGTTCTTGAAGCTACATATGCATTTAAAAAATATACTATAAATCCGGTATTTATCTCCTGGATCTTTCCATAGGCTTTTCCCAAATCTGTCTTTACAATGCTCTTCCAAGCTTTTCAATCATCTGAATATACATCCTTTACCAGCTTTCTCAAGGAACGAGATCAGCCCTCCCTCACAGCCTCCTCATCTGTCAAATTAGCTACCCCTTACTTGAGATCCCACCTTTTTGACATTTTCTTACAATGAAAAGTTGTAATGTAACTTCAAGGTTGTAATGAAGTTATTCCAAATCTTTTCCTTTTTTTGTGAAATACTCTTGAATAAAGAGATACTATTCTTGTTATTGGTAGTAGTTTGGCAAACAAGTAGGATCAGTGCTCCTACTTTTTTACTGATTTCAATTGGGCTAAAGCTTATGTCACAAAATCTGACGGAGCACTTGGAGTTGTTGGGGTTTTTTTCCCCAAGCCACCCTAAAATATACCTAAATATAGGCAAGCAAGATTTGTTGCAAACCAAATGCTTAAAATACATGTTCATTTGTTTTATTAAAAAATTTAAAATACTTCCATCCTTAAGCACAGTAAATTCAGACAGGAAATTGCATTGGCAGGAAGCTATGAATATGGCACATGTTGCAAATGAAAATCAGTGTTCATATCAAACTTTCAACTATGATCATGTTGGGAGGGAAAACCCTGAACAGCTGAAAAATTATGTAAGGCTTTAACAATTATTTATGTGACCTGCTGAATGCAGAAGAATCAGATTAGATACTGCAATGATTGATTGAGCTCTAAGGGAATAGCAGGGTGACAGCAGAGAAGAAAGAGACCACACATGTGCTCTTTGCAGTCATCTGTTGACATCTTGTCCAAGAGATGTAGTGCTAGTGTGGTATAAAGTAATTCCGTAACTACTTTTGGCACTGTTGTTTTGAAAACCTGAAATCCCTGCAGTATGCAATAAAAATTATTTTGCAAATATAATTCTAAATGTGTTAGCTCACATTCTCTTCTGCCCTTCATTTACAGGAGATCATGAACTACATAAAAACCTAGTTCCTCTACAAAGGATCTTTCCTGCTACAAAAATCTTTCCAGCAGGAAAGTAATACGTATCCTGGGCTGCCTCAAAAGAAGTGTGACCAGCAGGTCAAGGCTGGTGACTCTCCCCTTCTACTCCTCTCTAGTCAGACCCCACCTGGAGCACTACATCCAGCTCTGGGGTTCCCAGCACACACCTTTCCAAGGTTACAGTAGAAATATTCCTTTTAGATGTATTTTGAGGCTTATATTATTCTTGTAAGATTGATAATAAAATATTAAGGAACAGAAACTTGCTTTTACTCTATGGTCCAGTTGGGTGTACCACAAAAAGATTAATGCATATTTTGCATGACAAATTGTAGAAAAAACCCACAATTATTATCTACCTTGTATCCACAGGACAGTATTTTTTTAAATTTCTATTATATGAAACAGGTTAATGTCTGCAAATTAAAATCTGCAGCCTCACAGTAGATTTCCTGATTACCATACCTCTGGAAAAGTCTGTGCAAACAAATACTGCAACAATTTCCTTGTGCTGCTCTAAGGACTGTACTGACACATGAGACTCATGTTCTCCCTGCATCTGTCACAACTCAAAGCACAGACCAGGTAAACCATGTCATTTTTGCAGATATTTAGAAAAGGTTAGCAGAAATTTTTAGAAAGTTATTCCCTCCAACCTGTATATTTAGGTGAGTCATTTGTTCCCTTCGAATTCACTTTCCTCAGGGCAGCCAAGTACTTAAGTATTTCTGGCACCAATGGAAATAATCATCTGCTGTATCACTCTCTTCCCATGTGGGAAATACATTTACTCTCTAATGGGGAACTGAAACAAGATTGTCACCATTCTAACTCATGGCAACCCAGAACAAACAGGAAACACTTCAAGGGAAATATTTACAAAAATAGCATTCACAGAAGACATAAGCAGCTTTCATATTATGAATGAATACTTCAAGGCAATAATCTATTTCTTGCCAACACTTATGAGCAGGAAGGGAGTCAAAATTAACTTGCTTAGGAAACACTTCAGAATTTTTCATTCAACTGCACTTAATGCAGGTAATTGTGTATGGGATCTGTAATTATGAGCTATGTATTTTATATGCAGAATCTATGACCATTAACACACATGGCAATAACTATTACTGAAACTTTTCACAGGAATTAATGGTTGAAACAACACTGACTTATGCTGGAAGTCTAAAGAACACAATACTCCCTGCACCCACTGGTTATTTCAGCATCACTTACGGTTCCACTCACAATGTTGTTGCAGGGCTTGTCGGGTTAGAAAGTGGGTGTTTCACATCTCTCAGTTGTATAGTGTTGCTGAAGATAGCAGATAAATAGAAATTCTTCATTTAAGGAAGAAAAAATACCCACACAAACCCAAAAATCTTGATGCCTTGATTGCTCATGTCAATTCCCATTTACAAACATAAAACATAGGAAAAGGACTGGACAAAGCAAAAACTTACAAGTGTAATTTTTCTCTCCTTTTTCATAGTTTTCTCAATAGAAGAAAAAAGCCCACATTTCAGTGCCATTTGTTTTAAAAATATGCATTTGTTGTGTTATGCCAGTGAAGATCACCATTATACCACAACAGAACCCCTTCTGGATACATCTGTTTACTGTGCATAGGCATTCCTCAACATAGCGAATGTTTGTACAAAGGAAAACTCACACTGCTTAGTGCTTGTCCAAAACCAGGACAGAATCAAGTATGCTATCCAGCAGTGAAAGTCTTTACATTTCAACACACCACTTTATATCCTGTTTTTTGTAAAATGAAAATCTGTGTTCAGGTTTTGGCAGTCTGACTCAAGATCATGTTTCTGAAATCACAGACTTTAATGGAAACATAAAGGTGATACACAAAACAACATCTGAAAACAGATCTGAAACATCTAAATTGGATTGTAAGTGACAGGAGCAAGCTTTGGTAGAATTGGATTATTTAGAATAACCATCACAACGCTAACAACGAGTCACTAGGGATTTACATCCCAACATTTGTAGCAAACAAAAGGTTACCTTTAACCATGGTAGATTACAAATAATGACAAAAGTAGTGATCATTTACTCTTCCACATAGAACATGACTCACAGTCTGATTGTTCTCCAAAATATCAAGTCACTGTCGTAAGCACAACATTTTTATATTTCACCTTAACAAACTCCGATGACATTTTCCTTGTATGGTTTCAACAGTAGAGTTTTAGACCAATTTTGCTGTGCAAGTGTTATTTATTCGTGACTTCCAAGGTAACAGACTTATTTGGAATTATGTTGCGGCAGTGTCCTGTGCATGGCAGTATATCCAATTTGGAGCTGAGAGGAGGACTCCAACCCACTGAACAAGACTGCAAACAAAATCTCTGTACTTGAATGTCTCCAAAAGGTGTTCTGAGGCAGAGAACCTCCTGCAGCACGTGGCCAAGCTGCAGGAGGTGGTGAGAAGGCTACCTAACTCCAGGGATGTTGAGAAGGAGTTAGAGAGCTGGTTCCAAGCATAGCCTGCAGTAAACCCACAGCCAAACCGGCAAAAACTCCCCACCAAGCACACACAGAAGCCGGGGGGGGCGGCGAGAAAGGGAGAGGGCAATAAGGCAGAAGAATGGACACTTGAAACTGCAAGGACCTACAAGAGGAAGAGACTTCCCCAAAGCCTGAGGTGCCCTTGCAGAACCACTTCACTGCTCTGCAGGCTAAAGAGGAAAGACCCACCACATCAGGAGAGAGGCTGGAGCCGAGTAAGGCAGCCTGATCTCTTCCCCACGTAACAACTAGAACAACTAAGAAAAGGCGGCAGGTGTTAGAAGCACAGCACTCTCTCCTGAGAGACAGGGAGGTACCCATTTCCCAATCAGATGTTCTCTCTAGAGAGGTGGGCTGACTACCAGGGGGTTGTATCAGGGCCATCACCGAGAGACTACCAAGCCTTGTACAGCCCGCTGACCATTATCTGCTACTGTTGTTTTGTGGGGACACCAGTGATACAGCCAGAAGCAGTCAGAGGAGTACCAAGGAGGATTGCAGAGTCCTGGAAGTGGCAGTAAGGGACTCTTGAGTGCAGGTAGTTTTTTCACCAATCCTATCAAAGAGAAGGGGTTTGAAAGGACCAGTTGAATCTGGAAAATCCACAAATGGTTACAGGACTAGTACCTCAGCCAGGGGTCTGGCTACCCCTGGGGACTCCCACTGACAAACCTGGCTGATGGAGTCTGATGAGGGCCCACCTGCCAAAGAACAGGAAGAGCATCTCTGGTCACAAGCTTGCCAAGCCAGTAAGTAGGGTTTTAAACTAAAGTTGCGGGGAGAGGGAATCCTCAATCCATCCCACTCCTAGTTTGATGCCAGCACCAGCAAGAGATGCCCAGAGCCTGAAGCAGGATCGCAGGTCAGCAGGAGAGTACCTGAAGTGCTGCACAAAGGAATTCCAGCCATTCCTGCCAGTAAGTTTGCTTCATTGGGGGCCCAACTTAAATGCCTCTATGCAAACGCACATAGAATGAGAAATAAACAAGAGCAGTTAGAGACAGTGCACACCTGCAGGGCTATGATCTTACTGACATCAGAGATTTGGTAGGATGTTGGTGTGTTGGAATAGAAGGATACAGACTCTTCAGGAAGGACAGGCAGTGAATGGGAGGAGAGGGTGTCTTCCTCTATGCCCACGACCATCTGAAATGCTTGGAGCTGTTCCTGGTGATGGATGAGGAGCTTACGGGTCAGGATTAAAGGGAGGGCAGGAACAGATGACATAATAGTGGGCACTAAGGCCACCCAAATAGAAAGACTGAGTGGGTAAGACCCTCTGTAGAAACATAGGAGCAGCTTCACATTGACAAGCACTGGTTCTCATGGGGGACTTCAACTAACCCATAATCCATTGGAGGGACAACACAGCAGGCCATAAGGAATCCAGGAGATTCTTGAAATGTGTTGATAGCTTCCTTTCCAAGTGACAGAGGAGCAAACAAGGAGAGGTGCCATGCTGGACCTTCTTCTTACCAAGGAGGGGCTGGTGGGGAATGTGAAACTCAGGGGCAGCCTTGGCTGCAGTGACCGTGAAATGGTGGAGTTCAAAATTACTGGGCCAGCAAACTGGCTCACAGCAAGCTCACTAACCTGGACATCAGGAAAACAGACTTTGGCCTCTTCAGGGATCTTCTGGGTAGGGTACCATGGGATC
Source organism: Margarornis squamiger (assembly GCA_035222235.1). Classification (NCBI taxonomy): domain Eukaryota; kingdom Metazoa; phylum Chordata; class Aves; order Passeriformes; family Furnariidae; genus Margarornis; species Margarornis squamiger. The sequence goes on from JAWWTY010000158.1 coordinate 10,734,587, forward strand.
AAGCCCTGGAGGAAAGAGGGGCCCAAGGAAGCTGGTTAATATTCAAGGATCATCTCTTGCAAGGTCAGGAGAGATGCATCTCAACAAAGAGGAGGTCACGCAGTAGCATCATGAGACCTGTGTGGATGAACAAGGAACTCCTGGGGAAACTCAAACAGAAAAACAAAGCCTACAGGGGAGAAAGCAGGGACAGATAGCCTGTGAGGAGAATAGAGAAATTGTTCAAGCAGTTAGGAATCGAGTTAGGAAAGTTAAAGCCCTGATAAAATTAAATTTGGCCAGGGACATCAAGGGCAACAAGAAAAGCTTCTATAGGTACCTCGGTGAAAACGTGAGCCCTCCCCAGAAGGAAATGGGAGACTTGGTGATCTGGGACATGGAGAAGTCTGAGGTACTCAATGACAAAAGACTCGCTCATCAGCAGCAAGTGCTTGAGCCACTGGAGCACTTAGTCCCTTTGCTGAGAAGGCAAAGGCAGGGACTGTGAAAATAAAGAACCACCCACCATAGAAGAAGATCAAGTTCGAGACGATCTAAGGAACCTGAAGGTACACAAGTCCATGGAACCTGATGAGAAAATATGGAAAATGAGGAGGTGACTGGTGACAGCCATCATGGTGTCACTAAGGGCAAACCCGACAAATATCCTCCTATGACAGGATAACAGCACTGGTGGATAAGGGAAGACTGACTGACGCCAGCTACCTGGACTCGTGCAGAGCATTTGACAATGTCCTGCACTACACCTTGAACTTAAAACTGGAGAGGCATGGATTTGATGGGTGGACCAGCTGGTGGATAAGGAATTGGCTAGATGGTCACACTCAAAGAGTTGTCGTCAACAGCAAAATGTCCAAGTGGAGACCAGTGACGAGTCACGTTCCTCAGGGGGCAGCACTGGGACCAGTGCTGTTTAACATCTTTGTTGGTGACATTGACAGTGAGATCGAGGGTACCCTCAGCATGTTTTTCAAGGACCAAGCTGTGTGGTGCAGTTGACATGCTGGAGGGAAGGGACTCCATCCACTGGGACCTTGACAGGCTTGAGAGCTGGGCCAGTACAACCTCATGGAGTACAACAAGGCCAAGAAAAAGTCCTGCACCTGGGTCTGGGCAATCCCAAATACAAGCCGGGCAGAGAGTGGATTGAGAGCAGCCATGGGGAAAGGACTTGGGGATGTTGCATGGTGAGAAGCTCAACACGACCAGGCAACACGTTCTCACAGCCAAACAAGCAAACTGTGTCCTGGGCTGCATCTAAAGCAGTGTAGCCAGCAGGTCAAGGGAGGTGATTCCACCCCTCAAATGTCATGAGACCCCATCTGGAGTACTGCATCCAGCTCTGGGGCACCCAACATAAGAAGGTGGACCTGTTGGAGTGAGTCCAGTGGAGAGTAACAAAGACAGCCAGAGGGCTGAGCATCTCTCCTATGAAGACAGGCTCAGACAGTTTAGGCTGTTCAGCCTGGAGAAAAGGCAGCTCTGGGGAGACCTTAGAGCAGCCTTTCAGTACCTAAAGGAAGCCTACAGAAAAGCTGGAAAGGAGTTTTTACATGGGCATCTTGTGATGGGAAAGGGGGAATGGCTTTAAACTCAAAGAGGGCCGGTTTAGCTTAGGTATTAGGGAGAAATTCTTTACTGTGAGGGTGGTGAGGCACTGGAACAGACTGCCCAGACAAGTTGTGGATGCCCCATCCCTGGAAGTGTTCAAGGCCAGGCTGGATGGGGCTTGAGCAACCTGGTTTAGTGGAACGTGTCCCTGCCCTCAGTGGAGGGATGACGGTTGGAACTGGATGAGCTTTAAGTTCTTTTCCAACCCAAACCATTCTATGATGCTACTATTCTATGAATTCAATCTAAAAGTCCTGTGTAGTCTATTTTTAACTTATAAGAGAAATTATGATTATACAAGATTGTATGTTTTAACATAGCTAACATGTAGGTGATGGAAAGTAAATTGTGTCAGATGAACACTCTTGATTGCCATCAGTCTATATAGCTTATCTTGTATCAAATTTATCTCCATTGTGCTAAAGGTAAGAGAAGTTAAGACTAATAAAACAAGTTCTCTTCTCACTAAGACAAGACAATACATTTTACAAGACTTCAAATGTTGAATCTCAAGTCCTCTATTGAGTTACTTAATGTTTGCTTCCAAACCAAGATACAAGCTTTGTTAGTGCCAACATCGTCGCAACACTTGTCATTTGATAGCCAAGCTCAGTAATCTGGGAACCTGTTTCCCCCCTTCCTTCCATATATTGTTTGTGCTTCCTGCTTAGATCAAGTGGTCGTATGCTAACAGCCACTATAAAAGTAGCAGTTCAAGTACATTTTACCATCCAAGAAAACTGTAACACAGGATGGTTAGTCTAAAAAACGTCAAGGATGAAGTGCAAGGCCATTTGCAGTAAGAAGTTGCCAAATGGAACCATATGCAAAATGGCAATCTAGAAAGAAGTACTGGAACTACAACTCTTATCCAGCTTGATATGTTTTCTGAAAGGGGAAAGTACCAATTACAGTCTTCAGCATAAATAACACATTTTAAAAACTACCAATAAAAGGGCTTGCCAATTTAAAAGTTAGTTGTTGATTGTACAAAGAACGAGCCAATGGACTTCCCACTCTTTGCCTCTGTTCTCCTCAGGAGTCCATTACCTTTCACAAAGAAAATTTTAGCTATCAAACTTGTCCATAAATTTTGCCGCTGAGTGTGAAACCATCCAGTTAGCATATACACTATCATTTGCATATCTTGAAAACACAGAGTTAGTGCCATCGAATCTTGTGAGTGGAACGGGGCTCTCCTCAGGCCAGTTCGGGTATGACATGCCTAAAAATGAAAACAGATAATTTTTTCTGCACTGAAGAACCATAACTTCATGTGCAGACAGTAAGGCCCTTGGCAAAACTCCCTTTAATATTTTAAGCCAGTCCACTGGATTTTGTCCCAAATCAATTCATATAAATGGTGTTTTAAAATCCCTGAAGCATAATTCAAATGTAGGCAAAAACCCTGGAAAAATTAAAGTGCTTACTCGATAAAAAATTGTGTGTATACATGCACATGTGCATAATAAAAACCTAAGAATTGTTCTTCACATGAGCCTCCAACTTTCCATAATTTTGGTTTTTAACAATCATGTGGCAATATATTGCTTTGCAAGAGGAAGTTCTTGCTGTAGAGGAAATGCTCCAAGAATTAATAAACCTATTTGGGACAGGATCCAAAGTCCATTCCAATGACTGAATTATTTCCATTTACTTAAATGGGCGCCTTTCCTTTGGCTTCAGTGAGGTTCTGGTGACACTCACACCCTCACCAGGGGTCTCCTGGTTAATTTCAGGAAATCTCAGGAGCACAACTGAGTAAAGTCCAACAAAGTCCTGAGCACTCTTGTCTCGATTCAACATTTAAACTTCTCTTTCAGGCAGGTAATGATTTGCATTGAGTCCAGCAACTGTTTCTCAGTTCAGGCACAAGCAATCACCAAAACGGACACAGAGTGCTTAGCACCATGTTGATTCAGCTGTACAAGCACAGAACCATACCAGGGTTGAGATTTTCAAAAACAGAAATCTGATTTTGTTGCTTATTGAGCATTCAGCATCTGCCATCAACCTTGTGGCAACTTTTCCTGCGACTTCATTGTTTTAACAATCTGACCACTAAGTGCCCCAAAGTCAACGTGAGTTGGGGAAACCTAATGAAGAAAATAATAGCTAAGGTATAGATCAAAAATAGACCCAAAGCCATGTATTAATGGCAACTTTTAAACTAATAGATCCAACTTTTCAAAAGTCATACTGCTTGAAGAATGAAAAAAGTATCTGTGATGTTAGTAAATATCTAAAACCATGTAGAATATTTAATCAGGAGACAAAATGTAGGAGTTTTGGCAAGAACCATTTTTACTGTCCATCTCACCATCACAATATGAAAGCATATGTTCTTTTTAAAAACACTTGCTACATCATTCAGTCAACGTTTAGTACTAACATGTTCATAACAAATCAAAGGACGTGAAAACAGCTGAGTGTAGTTTCAAAATGCCCATTGTTAATTAAATTTTCAAATGACTTTACATGTCGATTTAGTCCGTATATAATATTTATATACAGTATTTCTACCTTCTGTATATAATACTCTGGTTTCATCCTATGATACATTAAATACATTTCAGCTAATGGATCCAGAATGTATTAACAGCAGCTGAAATTTAGAAAACCTTCTTAATAAATGAAAAATATTACAGATGTGTCCTATCATTGAGTTGACAAAAAACAGTATTTAAAAAAAAAAAAAGTCTATTGCTTAAATTAGAGGTGCAGAATCTAACATATTTAAAATGTTCTAGCCTCCCCCAACAGGATACTTGAATTAGATACTCATTAGCATTTTATATTTCCCCTGAGAATACTTCCCTGATCTTTTTTTTTTCTTTTACTGTATGATATCTAGTCATTTTACTTATTTTCACATCCTTTTAAAAATGTTTATTTTAAACACAGCTGCAAAATGACTAAAGGATGATCCTGATGCAAACTTTGACATTTACCAAAAGAAAAAACAAACAAACAAAAAACCCAAAAGAAGCTTCCAAGCAAATTTTGATTGGCTTCATTCAGACAAGAAACACTGTAATGGGGTTACAGAGTCTGAGAACAGTGCAGAAGAAAAATCAATTTTTTTGTGTGTGTTGCTAGAATCTAGTAAATGCATGTGAAATTCTACCATAGAGTTTGTTTTCAATCCATGTGGAAGGGAGGGTTCGAGGGAGGGGAGCATTATTACAGTCCACAAGAGGTGTCTCCTCTTCTGAGAGCCCATCATCATAAAGTAAGGAATCGGAAGGTGTGGAAGCCGCAAGATCTAAGTAGTCCTAAGAAGTGAAGAAAGAAAAAGCTAGTTAAAGCATATGGCAGTGCTGTTGTTTAGGTATAAGGGCTAAATGTGCATCTGCTTTTTTTAGAACAAGGAACTACAGACCCCACTGCATTTGTCTTTTGCTAGAACCTCTGGCACCACATCATCTTTGGAACCATCTGTTTTGCCTGAACATTAGGTATGCGAGAGACATTAATACTTCCCCTACTTCGTTCTGCACATCAGTAAAATGTCCAAGAAACCAAAGGGCTGTGCTAACTGATTACTTTGACCTTCAGTTTCTGGTATGCCTGATACATATTTATGCCTGAAATATATGTATGTAGATACACAGGCATGCTTAAAGGAGAAGGTACTTGGATCTCATAATCATTTTACAAAAGCTATTATATAACAAGAAAATATTGCCAAATAAAGCTTTTGATGCTGTTCTAAAACTAAATATTTAGGTCAACTGTAAGAATTCATTGGTTTTCATCTATGCTTCCAAACTGCTGTGATGCAAAAAAAGAAATGTGAAGCATTTTCAACTAATCTAAAATACACTTTTTGCTTTCAAAATGACTTTTCCTTTGGAAATTTACTGAAACTGAACTTTAAGAAGATAAAGTTACCCAATTTTACAGACGGAAAAATCTTCAGAATTTGTAATTCAGAAAGGTAAGAAGAAAAATTACTGATTTGTCAAGCTCTATTTTGGATTGGTTTTAATGATGATGAGCGTTTCAGAGAACTTGCCAGCTTCTGTATTACAAGTCTGTCACTGCACATGCATACCTTTTGCATACAGATTCTCAGGAAGTGTAAGTTAGTGGCTGAAAAGTCAGACTGATTTAACGTATAGCCTACACCTTTCAGTTTGCCGTTTTTAATTTACAACTCAGTTTTACATTCACATTCTGGACACAGTGGTTCCCCTTTGATTATTAGCTCTTTTTGCACCCAATGTAAATGCCATCACATTCCCAAATCTGATTATTATTTCCTCTGTATTTCCTTTGTAACTGCCCCCCTTCCCTTAACTAGTAGATTCAAAAAATAATGAAGTTTTTATGTGCAAGGTATGTATACATTTTAAAGATATATGCAACTCGGACATATTTATTTTTAGACATCAGCATCCATCCATTAAAAGAAACTCTATGCAGGATTATAGTAATTCTGAAGTAACTTAGAATGGTGGGATCATACAGCTTTCAAATCACTGCATGAAATACTGCATTCTTCTAGTTCTGGCTTGCTAGGGTTATTTATTCAGGAGTGGGATTTTGGAGTAACTTTTCACAGTACTTTTTTTAAATTATTATTATCATTATTATTTAAAGAAGCTAGACAGATTAAGGATAACCCATCTGCATTTCAGGTTGAAGTCACCAAAGCCATTATAAGAGGTAGGTACTGCCTGCAAAAAGCTGGATGCATTTGGAAAAAACTAGATATGTAAATGCTTCAAGATTTGATGAAAAATAAATGACTTTGCTTTAAAATAAAATAATTATTGCTGTACATTCAAATTCAGATGATCCCGAAAACTTTCAAAATTCATGCTTTCCACACTTACCCTACTCTTCACCATCATTTTCTCTAGTTCCTTGCTGATCTCAGTAAATGTTGGTCTTTTATCCGGTTCTTGCTTCCAACAGCGCAACATGAGGTTGTACCTGTGACCCACCACAAGGTGTCAAAACCCCCAAAATCGTTAGCAGTGGATTGTGTTTCTGATCAAATAATGTATAGTACTGTAGCTGAACTGTAGCATGAAGGCCACCCACAAGCACATCAGTCTTTGTTGTGTGTTCTGATAAATGTTCCCTTGAATTAACTACTGACATTCACAACAATGGGCTTTTATTTTCATGAGTGATGATGCACTTGGCTGTTCTTCAAGGACTGTTGTCTTAGGTTTCTTTCTCTATTTTCACTTTCTCAAGGGACCATCTCATGTGTAGGCAGCATGCGAAATTTTCAGTAATTTTGTTTCCATATGACACTGAAGACATTTGTTTATCAACCTGAAAAACTTTGCTGTTATACCAGAAAGTAAAATTTTGTTCTTCATTTATTTAAATTCTTAAAAGTTTCTGTAAACTTTTCTTCAAAGCAGTACCTAAACTAAGACTATTTGCACAAACTAATATTCTTTTGATTACTTCTACTATTGTTATTTTGATTTCATCTGCTTTCATTCTGTCTTTCACTGACTTCTATAGCATACAGCATGGAAAAGAAAGGGAACAGAAATAAAGTTTTATAGTTGAGTGACTATCAGACAGACATTGGCCAAGTTCTGGAAGTGTAACTCTCTGACCTGTGCCATTCATGTTGTTTTTCTAGCACAGGTGTTTTCAGGACTAAGTGATCTTGTCACGTAAGTGCTCTAATGGTGGAAACAGTTGGCTATGAGAACTACAGCAATCTATCGAAAAGCACTGCCTTTTTGCCTTCATCCATGATCTCTCTCTTACTTGACCAGGTAAAGCAGAGAATGCAATTTAAGAAAAATGGTCCTTAAAGTGGGCTTTCAAAGACTGTCAGAAACATTTCTGAGCAAAACAGAGAAACAATGCGGAAAAAGAGAGGAAACAATGATATGACTTGAATAAGAAAAAGAAACTGAGACACGGTCAACTTGCCTAAGCTAATAATTATCAATGCTATGTCTGAAGAATCAGGTCTTATTCCCTGGTGAGATGAAACAAAGAAATAATTAAATATTATACATTTCCTAGAGGATATTACACTTCTAAACTTCTACACTGCCCTAAATTCATAAATGCTTAATGTCTTTTCTATGTGTATTAAAAATATATATATATGTTTATTACTTATACTGTATTTTCTCAGCCCAGATGTGGCAAAAGCATCCTTCCAATTGAAAACCAGTCAAAGTGTGGTCACAGTGATTACAGCGAGGTAACTCAAAAAAACCCACGACCATGACCAGATTTGCAAGCTGAACAGAAAATCATGCCTCATCTCCAAATGCCATGGAAGACCACAGACAGAAGATACTTCATATTGAGAATGTTTTAATAAATCAGCCAATAAATTTTGAACTGTCTCCAAATAGGAAAGAAATTGCTATGGGCTTATCAAAGATATAGAAAATTGAAATCTTCTAGGCTGTAGATTTCTGGGTCAAGGTATCATTTCTCCTCTGTAATGCCAGGACAACTAATAGACAACGACTGTGGATGGAACATCTGTCTCATCTGCAGAAAAGTACTCAGACATGTTCTTGAATATTGCAGCTACCACTGTGTTTTATGAAATTTTCCTCCTTCCCCCAACCTCAAAAATTTTGAATGTTCAAACTCTTTTAACTGTTTGGCAAGTATGTTATTTCGTATCCTACAACATATTTTGGATGTAGCTGTAAGCATTTTATTGTCAATTTTCCCCTCTCATTTTACTGTGCACTAATTACATGACATCCTTTTAAGCACTACATATTTTGACTATATCTCTGAGATATACAGAATAGTATTTATGTGGTATTTATTTACACCTTTTTTAAAGTGTATTTATTAACAAGATGCTTTAGGAATCTAATCAGATCAAGAGCTACTTACATTTCTTCACTGCAGTTTTCTGGTCTCTCCATTCTATAGCCTGTTTTCAGGAGGTTAAAGAGTCTTTCAGGAGCAATACCTGGGTAGGGATTGCCTCCCAAAGTAACAATCTCCCATAGCAGAACTCCAAATGACCACCTGAAAAAGAGAAAATGTACTGTTATTTAAAATGTGGGTTTCATGAGCTTAGCATGGCATTCACCCAACAACGCTCTTTCTAGTGTTTTCAGAAAGGAACAAAATTCACAACACTGCCAAGCCAGAAAACATGTATAGATGCGTATGGGGCCATCCTTATTCCCAATACTGTTCACTGATAAGGTTGGCAACCGAGACAGTAGAGCAAACGTATCCTCTTGTATCCATTTACAAAAGCTATCTATATCCCAGGCAGGCTCATCTTCTCCAGACAGTGGAAAGAGAAAGTCCTTCCATGATGGCCCAGCCCAAAGGCTTATTCCTCTCCTATGAAGTGCTCCTGCTGGTGCCTTTCTTTTTCCTTTTCTTAGAGGGAATCTAACCTCCCTAATTAGTCCTTATGGTCCTAATCAGAAATAACTGTCTAATTTAAATTTACACAGTTACCAAGGGACTGGTTTGCTCTCTCACCTATGTGACAACACAATGTGTTTACTTCAATTATAAGCAACACCTTTGATTTCAGCTGGTCTGTTGGGCCATTTCAATGTTGGGCTATTTAAGAGCTAATTTTCTTCCTAGAGTTGATGAACGAAGAGGAAAGAATTTATTCTGGAAATACCAAATGCCTAAAATAAAGTTTGACATGGAAAAGAAGAAACTATTTTCTGAAATGAACAGAAGAAATGGTGAATTTTTAAATCTACTTTACTGATGAGCTCAAACAAAAAGACCTTGCACAACGGGTTGGAAATATTTAGATTAATTAGTCCATTTTTGGAGAGCAGGCCAGGAAAAGAGAGGCAAAATTTTTTCTTTTTTCTTAGAGAAATGCTTTTTTGAGACACAAAGAAACTACAAATTACTCTGAATCTGCTCAGCTGACAGAAGTGACAAAATCTGGATGTTCAAAATGAAGGAAACTAGCCAACACTGGTTCACTCAAAGGGGATGCTCAATGGGAGTCATCTGGAAGCAAAATTCCATACCATTTATGAAAAACAGTTAGTTTTGGGTAATTTCTCTGTAAATTCTACTTCTAAAAAAAATTTAGCAAGTGTTACACACCTACTGCCAAACCAAACAGCAGTGTTTAATTCCCCATGAATATGCCATCTTAAAATGTTAGCCAAATACATCACCTCCTGACTACACTCCACCTGTGCTTCTCACATTTTAAAGAACAATGTGCAAAATTACCCAAAAAGTACAGCAATAAAACTTCCAAAATGATCAGAGAAGACAAAGTGACTCTCATGCAGTCCTAAGTGGTACGCTGCCATTCTTCTCCCTAATGCCATTCATTGAATTAATTTTTAATCATTCTGCACATTCTTAAAAGCTTATGAATATTTATAGCATTTTCATATACTTTATTAGTATTTCTCCTCATACCCTTTCTGAAGCCAATTATGCTCTGCCATCAGGTTATAATTCTGTCCATGATTAATTCAAATAAACTTGGGCGCATGGCAGGTTTTATTTTTAAAATCCACTTCTGCTTAAGAGGAATTTTACAGAATTATGGAAGGAGAGCTCAGATGAATAATTTTTTAATTAAAGTTGTTTAGTAAATTGATGTATTAGAATAGAATGCTATAGAATGCTGCAATACTTTGAAATCATTATACAAATGAAGTACCATGGGAGGAGAAATGAGGAGAAAATTCCCTCTGTGTTACATTTACTGCTGACTAAAAACACGATCAGAAAAAGCCAGGAAAGAAAAGCATGTGAAGAGGAAGACAGTATGCTTGCTTTCCACTGATGTCATCGACCTCTAAAGCAAAAATGGGATTTTTGTAAATGCTGGCAAGTTGTACTGCTATTAAGCTCTGCTAACCACTAACTACATAGAACAGCTTTAGAAGGAAGAAGCTGGAAAATATAAACACAAAATATCAGAAAAGAGAGCATATTGGAAGGGTTGATGAGTAATATGTTCACCTAAAATATAACTGCACCACCACAAACAACAAAGAATATACATAAAATAATGCTTTCAGACAGTGCAATAATCTAAAAAAATAACAATCAATGCTGCAAAAAAAGTACTTCATTGATCAGTTCGCTGCTGTTGAAATGGTGCCTGTGGAACCCAGTGCTGCAGAGGATTTGCCTTGTACCTCTGTATGGTCTTGGTTCTGCTCTGTAGGAACTTGGCTAAATTAGGAGCTGCTATACAGCACTTTTAGATTATTTCGTTATTTCACAGTGAAGGCGACCCTACCAGTAAGTCACAGGCACTGTGTAAGCGTGGCAGATATTTAGCCTCTTTATGCCACGGCACGGAAGCAAACCTACAAAGCATAATGCAGTGCTCTCTTAAGAATGCCTGATGCATCTCCAAGAAAGCTGGTAAATCAGTACAGCTTTACATGGAGATACTAATCCAGATCTGGGAAGCAGGAAAGCCACACAGCACCAGCATGTTGTGTTGCTCAGGGCTCTGAGCTTGCCTGACACCAGCCAGGCAACCTCTGTGTGGCGTTCTATCACATGAACAAGGAACAAACTCCTGGACTTACTTAATAGCAGCCCAACAGGAAAACAAATGGGAAGGAATGATACTGGATCCAGAAGATCAATCAGCAATCAAAGAAGAGGCAGTTACATGACAACACAATCTGTTCTGGCCCCAAATCATAGTGACAAAACTGCTTTGAACAAAATGAAGAAATTAAGAATATGGTAAGAAGCTTTTAAAGTAATTTTAACAATTCCTTCGGAAAGTAGTTGTAAAGAAGCATGTCAGCACAATGGATGCTCTGAGGAGGATAAGAAGAGACCCAGAAAAACCTGTAAGCAGATCTAAGTAAAAGTGACATTCTTTCAAGAATTACCCCAATCTTTTTTCTTTTCTTACTCCAACTGAAACTAAAGAAAAGCAAAAATATTTTTGAAATTGATTTTGTAAGGAATTTCTAAGGCACACAAAATATTTTACTTCACTAAAACTACTCTGACCTGCAGAGAGAAAAGTAAAAAGTGATTGCAAATAATTTTGGAAGTAGAATCAAAAGGGGCATATTTGGACATCCTGCTACTATCAAAGTGTTTTTCCTCTTGAAGTGTGATGCCATTGAACCTGGTGTGTTTTACTCCATTTGAGTGTAATGAAAACATTACTTTAGTCAGATCCTCTCTTTCAAAGGAATCTTGGAAGGTATCAAAATGCTACCTTAGAGGAAAATCAACCACAAGTACTGCTGCTTTTACAGCCCTTAAGAGGTTTTTCTCTAAATAAATAATACTTAGTTTTAGTGCCTGCCTGGTGACTAGTAACAAGCATCATTCACTCCAGGGAGAAAGAAATGCAAGTATCTGATCTCGAGTTAAATGTATACAAACTCTCCTCTGCCTGCCTCCATGCTTATCAGACAGGAAAACAGCTTAGCTCTGGTTGCTTTGCCATCTCATCATCAGAGGTGGAGACAGCAGCATATCCATCTTCAGGGTCTCTGTTTCCCTAATCATGCAAATGAACTTGCATCTTGGCACTGGAAATGGACTGTTCCCCTAAGGTCTGAGCTGACTGTCATTAAAATTAATTGGAGTTTTGTCATTGATTTCAATAGGGCTGAGGTCAGGCATTAAATTCTTCTCCCTTTTTTCCACTGCATCCCTCATCTGCCAGTAGTGTTACAGACAAGTGATAAAGAGAGCTGAGAAGTTCAGGTATGGCTATTATCTTTAGCAAAGACTAATAATTTGAATATTTATATATTCAAAGGCAATCCTGCCACATGGGCAAATCCAACCCCTGTTGATTTCAACAGGAGTTGTGTACATAAATACCTCTGATAATCTTTTATTCATATTTAATTCAATAGCAAAAATCTTATGTATCATTGCCAGTTGATGGTGCCATCCAGAATTGTGTTTTTCATGTTTCTTTGCGAGAGTAACACCTTTGGATCCTATGCACCTTCTTGTGCTTCCTCCCTCGCCTCCTTAAACAAGTACACAAACCAGAAAGTATGCGAGGATTTACACTTACACATCACTTTGTGTTGTATAGATATGGTCAAACAGGGACTCTATGGCCATCCATTTCACAGGTATTCGACCCTAGGAGGTAAAAAAGCAACAATGCAATTACTGGTCAGAAAATTAAGTTTCCAAGTGAAAAAACACAGTATTTATCTTCAAAATGGTAAAAGACACTCTACCCATACTATAGCATTTTCCAATGGACTTCATGGTTTGGCAGTTTTTAAGAAAGATAGTGAGGAGAACAATTTTAAGAGTTTTTAACATCACTTGTTCATTTCATTTCACACACTAAGCAGTCTAATTATGTGCAATAAGGTGGTGTGGGTTTTTTGCAGGTGGTCACCAGTTTAAGACAGATAAATTCAACTCTCCTCTTAACAAAGAGCTTCAAAACTGTGCCAATGCAGAAATGATGGGGAATGATGATTAAAGAGAAAAAGCTATGTCATTTATATCAGGGAAGATGCATAAATAGAAGCACCTAAATGTTAAAGACATCCTTTGGTTTCAGAACTGAACCTGAACGGTCATATTTGATTACTAGATTCTAAATGGAATCTATATGTTGCTACTTTTCACTGGTAGAAATTCACTGAGAAAATCTGAGCAATCCGTCCCAGTTATTCATGAAAATCTAGTTTTCAAAAATTTCAAGATGTTTCATAACCTTTGCAATATGACTAGCTTTCATACGCCTTACTTTTCATTCTCATGAAATTCATATATATCTATGCAAAACCTGTTTCAGTAGGATTTGAAACTTATCCTTCTTCCTTCCTCTCAATTTTTTCTTTTCCCTGATCCAAGGGACAGATGCCTGTTAGGCTTTGAATAATACTATGGTGATCAGTGTCTCAGAAGTAGAGAGAAAATATCCACTCAGTACATCATGCCCCACTAAGTGAAATGAAACTAACTGCCTTTATGCGAATGCATCATTCTTAAAATACAGAGCAGCTGGTATAGATCAGTGTAACAAGACACATCAGAAGACAGCTAAACAAACCAAGGGGTTCTATCAACAGGAGGCTGAACATGAACCACCAGTGTGCCCATGTGGCCAAGAAGGTCAATGTCATCCTGGCCTGTATCAAGAATAGTGTGGCCACCAGGACCACGGAAGTGATTCTTTCTCTGTACTCGGCACTAGTTAGGTCGCATCTCGGGTCCTGTGTTGAGTTCTAGGCTCCTCGTTTTAAGAGGGACATTGAGGTGCTGGAGCAGGTCCAGAGAAGGGCAACGAGGCTGGTGAAGGGACTGGAGCACAAGTCCTATGAGGAGAGGCTGAGGGATCTGGGGTTGTTCAGCCTGGAGAAGAGGAGGTTCAGGGGAGACCTTATCGCTCTCTACAACTACCTGAAAGGAGGGTATAGCCAGGTGGCGGTCGGTCTCTTCTCCAGGCAACCAGAAACAGGACAAGAGGGCATGGACCTAAGCTGTGCCAGGGGAGGTTTAGGTTAGACGTTAAGAAGAAATTCTTTAGAGAGTCAGACATTGGAATGGGCTGCCCAGGGAAGTGATTGCTTCACCGTCCCAGGAGGTATTCAAGAGAAGACTGGATGTGGCACTCAGTGCCATGGTGTAGTTGACAAGGTGGTGCTGGATCATAGGTTAGACTCGATGATCTCAGAGGTCTTTTCCAACCTAGTTGATTCTGGGATTCTGTGAAAATGGCAAAACCCCTTAATGTAAGATCGTGTCTCCTAAAGTGTTTTTTTTTTTTCTCTTTGCAACTTGTTTTGACTTATGAAACATTCATACAAACTGATCTGAAAAAAACAAAGTAAACTAAAAATGTGCAGTATTTATGGAAATCTCTCCATAAAATTCTAAAATTTTCACATGCAAAAAATTCTGTTGGCAACTCTTTCGTATTAAGTCATAGAGGGAACTGAACCAACACTGCTCATCTGACAAAGTCAACAGAAAGTTGTGTTTTCTGAACGTCACAGTCTGCCCTGGGACTGTCGACTGACTTGTCGAAGTTCTGCTGATGTGAGAGACAGGTGGAAGCAAACAGACAGAAAGCAGGATTTACCTTGCTGTATTTGACAGCAGCTTTCAAAAGAATAATTAAATGGCATGCCTTATTTTCTTAGTTTCAAAGTTATAATCCTTTCACAGTCCCACAGGTGAAAGGTTACCACATGCTGTCTCCTGCCATGAGCACTGTGGGAAGGCAGAACTGTATCTAGGCACCAACAATAATTTACTGTGGCCTGAAAAACACAACTGCTTTAAATAACCTCTGGCAGATACCATAAGCTCCTGATCTACCCTGACTTGTGATGTAAAATTTTGATTAAGATTTGGCATCTCTCATACATTTGGAAGTGTTTGTAAGAGGGCTTTCCTTCAGGTCTTCTGCACTGAAATGATCATTCCTTTATATAAGTTGTCTATACTTTTTTCAACTCCTTGGGATTTTTTTTTAATATTTTTCATAATAAACAGGAAGAGACAAAGAAAAAAAGAGGTGGTTTTTTTTGTTTGTGTTTTCATGTAGCATAATGAGGAACTGGATAAAGAAGGAGTGGAATGAGAGGACTGGATAAATGAGGAGTGGAAGAGGTAATAGGGAGTTAAGTACATCTTTTACACATACATATGCTTCTGTCCCACTGATTAAGCTCATGATTTTGCTTCATCTTCATTTTCATTTCTTTAAAATAGAGAATTATTTTAAGTTAATAAAAATAGCTATTATCTTGTTCATCCATGCTCAAGTGCTGCAGTATAAATTAATTTTCTTGATTAGGTAATAATTTTCACTACTGCTTTTAATATGCACTGTACCTTGCTCCTCTTTACATATGAATCCTCTTCATAAACATCACGCGAGAGGCCAAAATCAGAAATCTTCATTTTGCGTCCTTCTGCCACCAACACATTTCTGGCTGCTAAATCGCGATGCACAAGCTTTTGAAAGGAAACAACAGTAGTGTTCATGCTTCTTGTGGATGAACCAGCTGCTGACATGTCTGTCTATCACAGGCACATGCTCAGATCACTATTACACTGCCCTACCTTCATTTCGGCAAGGTACTGCATTCCTCGAGATATCTGCCATGCAAACGATATCAGATCTCCCATTGTTAAGGCTCTCTCATCAGGGTTATCCAAATAACTTGAATTTCTGTTTCCATCACTACCCACGTAGCTTGGGCCCACTTTTCGACTTTCCCTGAGAAAACTGCGCAAGGAGCCGTATTTAGCATATTCCACAATTAAATACAGTGGGCCTGAAATAAACAAACACATGCATAAGTAAACAATTAATAGATAACCATTTTAGGTATTTTCCAAAAAAGTCTCTTCTAATCAGCACAGTCTTTTGAACAGTCAGAGACTCCAGACACCTCTGGCCTTTATGTAAAAAGAACTGAATCAGCCACAGAATGAGAATATTTTTAGCTTGTATCTTCTATGCAAAGTGAGTGAGTCTCAGCCTAAATCAAAGCAGAATGCTGGCTCTTATTCCCTCATCTAGATAATCTGAGACCAAAAAAGAGACAAAGTTCCTACAAATCAGATCTGTGAAACAGCCGAACTTAGAGAAACTTTAAGAAAAAAATTAAAATAATTTTCTTGAGCTTGTGATACTGAGCTCAAATCACCTGCTAATTCCAGCCTTGTGTTTAAGGTGCCTTTTGAGAGCACTTAGAGACATTCTGGCATTGCAATCCATTAATTTCTTCTCCCCATTATCCACATCCTGGTACCGACTCAGTGCTTTAATGATAAATACATTTGTCAGCTCTATCAAAGCCCTCCCAACTCAGACACTAATGAATTAACTTGATATTTATTAAAAGCCTGTGACTCAGAAACATTTCACTTCCTTTGGGACGAAAAAATACATTGTACTGAAAAGAAAAAAAAAATAACCCATCCCACTGGTTCATTATCTTACTAAGACTCAGAGATGACTCACTCTTGAATTATATTCTCTGTCTACAACTAAAAGTGCCACTTACAACAGAACTGGGTGGGCAAAGAAGGCGGGCCTTTGCCCACAACTGCAGAATCCATACTGTGATTTTAAGCTGCACAACTGCAGACGCAAAACCAAGAAAATGTTGCCATGCAACTTCATTTAAAACAAGCACTTCCTATGCACAACAAAATTTACTTCATTGGCAGTGTTTATATACATGTGTCTGGAGATTTCCTCCCTTAAAATACATCTGCCCATGACCACAGCTTTTAGCAACCATTTCACAACAAGAGGGAGACAATAGTTTTATGACAGTGAAGGAAAACTGATTATCAACCTAACTATCCAGCTATATTTTAACAGAAGGACTCTGTAATTGTCTTTCTGCATTGTTTTAATATAAATAATGACAATAATGAAAACTTGATTAAACTTGAAATATAACCTGTATTTGAAAATACTTTCTGAGCACCAACATAATATAAAAATATATATTGATTCGAAGAGAATTCGTAGGAGTCTCGTTAATTTAAAATAGCTTCAAAATCAAAACGTGCACTGAAGAAAACCACAGAAAGAATGCTTGGTTACCCAGGATTAGGTTACACTTCCTTTCAAATATTGTTTTTCTTATATGTTCCTAATTTTTTTCAGCCAACAGCAAATTTAAAAGGTGCTCAGCAATTATTAAGCAGTGGTCCAAATCCATCAATGAACTGCTTTTTACTTCCTTGCTTGACAGTGTTGTCTTAATAACAAGCTTCTAATATTTACCATCTTGACTGCAGGCTCCATAAAGTTTGATGACATGAGGATGGTTCACCTGTTTCAAAAGGTTGAACTCTGAAAGTAGATCTCGCAGCTCACTCTGGGAAGCATTTTCTGCAGAAAGTGACCAAACACACAGTTCTAGTTAGGAAAGCATTACTCAAGAGTTCTCTATGTGCCATCTGAAGTATATCTACCATCAATCCCAGAGTTAGCAAGAGGCTGGAAAACTCCGTACTTCCCCACAGGAGAGAAATTTCCCCATGCCCACAGTCCTGCTGTCGTCCACATCAGAGCCAAGTGAATGTGACTGCTGCTGTTCTGGCTGGGTAGTAGCCTGCTCTAACCATCATTCTGCCCTGATACAAATGACTACAGAACAAGTAGGTCAGGCAAGAGTCAGGATCAGAGTCTGTAATGTCTTGCACATGCCATGAAATTATTACAGATGTTTTCTAGTGTTCTAGAGCAACTTTATAGAGTGAATCAGTCCAATCAAAGCTTCAGAAGCACAATAAAGCCAAGATTTTATGTTGATCAACAACAGAAAAAAAAGACTAGCTCGGTTAAGTGACATGATAAAGCCCTGCTCCTCCTAAAAACATTTTCCAATCCACTAACCTACTGGCTTACTCTTGTATCACACATCCAGTTTTAGAGTTCAGAAGCTGAATGTACAGTTCAGACTGATATTACTGGGAGACATGTATGCAGAGTCAGTGAGAATCATGTCACTTGCAGAATTCTTCAGACTGACAAACTTCCTCTTTGAATGCTCTGGGGCTTGAAGGAGATCCCTAATCATAAAGCCACCACAGGTCAGACAATCCTTTTTCTATCTTATGCTTCATCTCTCTGACACAGAGAACCTGCCTGGATAATTTCTACAGTGTTGTTATTGGGCATTTGACAAGTAGGTGTTCATCCTCATTTAAGGTTTATAATAAAAACATGTTTGGCTTCTGCTCTTTGATAGCTCACTGTATGCTTTCCCATAAAGACTGAAAGCTCCAAAGGATTTATTACATATTAATTTAAAATACATGTGCAACTAGTTTGTCCTGGTCATAATAGTTTTAATTCTGTTCTACTATATGTTTGTATCAGTACTGTATGTTTCTATCTGCCATATATTATATTATAGTCTGAATCTCCACTCACAGCAGAGAGTCGTCTACTCTAGGGAGTACAATATCAGATGGTCTCTCACTACTGAGAAGGACTACAAAAAATATGTATTTATGTAAACTAAAAGTTAAGAAAATCAACTTAATGCCTGTAAGAAAAGTCCTATTTTTCTAGTTCTGGAGCTGTTTGACATGAACACACAGAACAGAACAAAATTCCCCATGTACCACATTTGTTTGTCTGCTGGAAAAACTAACTTCAAGTGGAGACATCTAGCCCTGAAGCTTTACACCCCTTGTTTTTAAAAACCGAATAATTTGTATTTACATATTGGTTGGTGTTTTCCTCTTTAATTTTATTGTAATGAGGGCATTCATATCAGGCAGGAGGTCAGATTTAATCCTATGAGAAAAGTGGTAATAATAGGCTGAAAGAAATTATCCCTCTGTTCCTATAAACCTCCATCCATAAACACCATGATTATTTTGGCTCACCTAACTGCTGTTCCCTCCCCAATACATAATGCCAAGTTGACACAGTAGGGAGAGTCCTATCTTGGTCTGTTTTTAACTACAGATTGTGCCCATCTACACAGCTCAGGCAGGAGGTGTCCTTCATGCAATAAGGAAGAAGCTTTCGCCACTAACACACTGGTACATGTACCATTGCCTCTTAATGATCAGACAGGGTCTGGTCCCTAATGCTCAGTGAAATTACCTGTTTTGCATATGCTATAGGGGAGGAATGGGTGATGTTGGCCTGATCCAAAATAACTGTCCTTTATGCTTCCTGACAGCATTGTAAAGGCCACTGTAAGCTAATGCAGTGGTTCTTGCACTTTGTCTGTCATGTGTGAACAGTAAAGTTAAGCCAATAATAACACATAAATATTTGCAGAATGACAAACGTTCTCTGCAGTGAAGTTGTAAAAGAAAATTTCAGGTTACTACCAGCAATTCAATTTACATTACAGAGGGATTCATTAGAGCCTGAAGTATTACTGTAAATGTCAGATCAATTTATTAAAATGAGGTGCCTAAAACAAAGTTTTATTCTTTCACATTGTCAATTATGTCAATTCTTTCTTTCATAATACCTAGGGAAAACTGAATGTTAAACTATCTGCAAGTAAAAGCAACATTTTTACCACTATGTCTTTGAATCTGAATTCAGTTACAGGTTGTTGATGAAAAAGTGCTAGAAAATGCACCAAGTCCACAAATAAACATGAAATGAAATAATGACTATTCTATTGATAATGACACAGAGGTCATTACTTGAGTATTACAAGTAGTAGCTAACTAGTCTTCATGTCTCAAAAATTTTCGTTCCTAGACTTCCTCCACACGACCTATTCTTCACTGAACCTCTTGTGATGAAGGCAAGAGCTTGATAATGCATTTATTTCATAGGTAAAGCAATGGGATATGCAGCATCTTTCCTCTCAAGCAGCAGCAAATGTAGCTGGAATATAACAGAAGTGGTGACACATATAGTATTTTGCTATAATTCCAGCAGTCTGGTGGCATACTTTTACTTATAAGCAGCAGTGAATGGTTGACTTCAAGTTTTCCTATCACCTTATGTAGGCATACTTTGTTTTCCTCAGTTTTAAAGTTTTAGGGAAAACTGAAGAGAGCAGGAGATAGCACTGGGTTATTCAAGCCGGTTTGGCAGAGCTTCTAATGATTGAAAAGCACATCAGAAAGTATAAAACTAGATGGAATTCTCAGTCAGAAAAGTAACTTAATAGGTCTGTTCTGTCTCTTCACATGATTCTAACACGATTTGTTTGAAAAGCTTTGTCCAAGAAAACTGGAGAGAGGAGAAAAAAAAAAAACAACCAGATAGCTTTAACAAACCCTCACAAATATTTCCACCAATGCCAAACAAAATTAAATACATTTGCTATGTGAAGACAAAGGCTCCTAGCGCACCATGATTTAGAATTCCTTACTTGGATCAATGTGATGCTACTCCTAAAATCAGAAATCTGTTAGAATATGTGAGAAATCTGTCAGAATGTGTCAGAATGCTGGAAGAAACAGAAGCTGTGACACTGGTTGTTTTTTATCTGACCTTTTGCTTTCATGCTGGCCCCTCTTAAAATCCGTTCAGAGGTCACCACAAACAGTTTGGAAATCATTTCAAACCCAGATGGGAATGTACCTTTTAACATTTTCACTGCTACAGTGGTATAGCCAGCCCGTCCCTTGAGTCTGAATGCTGTTGCCTTGACAACCTTTCCAAATTCTCCTTCTCCGAGTGTCTTCCCCAGAACTAGGTTCTTCCGAGGGAATTCCCACTTTGGATCTTCCTGCAGGAGAGAAACAAAACTCTGTGAGATGAAGCACGGAAAGAAGTGGCTAGCTACACCCAAAGTATTAATATTCAATAGAAGAATAATGTTCAATCCTCAGGAATAGGAACACTTCAGTGTACAGTGTTGGTTGCTCTTTTAATGAGTAACACTGTATTCTTGTAAAAGCTTATGAGTATCCAGGTATTTTGCAACTGTTTTTTCCATTACCTTGAAAACACCTCTTTTAAAACAGGTTGCAAATGTAGTCTATGGATAATGGATCATATTTTCAGGTCGGGGAAATAAGGTACAAGTGAAAAATTAAGTGATACAGGATAAATGCTTGCTTTCAGAATAACTGAATATATGACCTTTGTGGAGAAGTAAATTAACTTCACTTACAGAATAAGGCTTTCCCTTAAGAATTCATCAGAAACAATTATCTGCTCTTATGAAATTAGCACTATTAAGCCTTAATGTTTCAAAATGGTGACAGATATACAAATCAGACAAGAATTAAAGCAAACAGAGCACAAGGTCTGTGAAGACCTCAATATCTAACACTCAAATAGATGTGATGCTGCCACTTATGTCATATAAAGTGTCAATGTTTCTCTATCATGTTGGTTCATGAAGATGCACCATCTGGCAGGCACTCCGGGTAGTATGGGATTCAATGCAGAAAAAAAAAAATAGATTAAATGTATGATAGCATGACTGGGCAAAACCCCTTAAATGCGGGT
Organism: Margarornis squamiger; assembly: GCA_035222235.1. Lineage (NCBI taxonomy): Eukaryota > Metazoa > Chordata > Aves > Passeriformes > Furnariidae > Margarornis > Margarornis squamiger. Next base: position 10,756,062 of record JAWWTY010000158.1, read on the forward strand.
AAAACTCCCACACCAACTGACATGTACAATCCGTGTATCAAACACCCAGAAGAGCTCTCAACTGGGTTTTTTTTGTTATGTTTTAAACTTAGCCTTGTTGTAATACTATGGCTCATCACAGAGTACAAACCTGCTGATTATTAGTATTTAACTGGAGAATGTTAAAAGTAAAACCACACTACTGTCAAATGCAGTTACATTAGGAAAAAAACACTGGCTCAAATTAGACCTAAAGTGTCACAACATGTTAAAGCATAACAAAAGTGGAAGAACATAGCGGCCTTATAGAGTAAATGACAATGTTTATCCAAGGACTCATTAAGTACCTCCAGTTCCCAGTCTGTACATGTGAATTCCAATGTCTTTACTTGAACTGGGTCTTTCTATCAATAGATTGCATTTCTGTAACACTTTCTGCGTGAATAAACAAGACTGAGATCAAAACAGAGCATGCAAAATGACAGTAGGCTTACTGGTATTTTAAAGGTGTCTACAGACACCTGGTTCTCCATGGAATCTAGAGAAGGCCGGCGGACATTACTGGAAGAATAACTGATGGGGTAGGATTGGGCTGGGCGCCGGAATGTCATTTCAGCGGAGGCAATAGGTGGCTTTGGAGAATTCTTGTGGTAACGATGGATGAAATAGGAAGAAATCAGCACGGAGATGAAGAAGGACAGCAGCACTGCCCCTGCTATCACAGTCTTGCACATGTCATCACACAGTTGCTCTGTGGACCAAGAACAGCTTCTTAGAACTTTTCTTGTGATCTCCTACTTCTGATTTGGGAGGGCATATAACACACAGAGGCATGACAGAAATAGAGCTCAAAATAATTTAAAAATGAGAAGAAAAATTAAATAGCTATTTCTCAAAGAAATTTGAGAAGTTGCAAATATGCCCATTGCACCTACCACTTATTTTATTTTGGACATCAGCTGGTAATTGTTTATCTAACTGCCTGTGTAAATGTAAGGGGAGCCAGCTTGACCCCATGTTCCTCATCTTCACAGACACTGGCTTCTTCCGACACTCTTCTTTAAGACGCAGCCTGCCATATATTGATTTTCTCATACCACTTATCTGTCTGGATACCTATGACTGAATTTTGCTTGTGGACAACAGTTTATGGTAGAGTTGTTCAATCCATCAAATAAACTCTTCTTCAAATGAAAATTTAAGTAATTATGTCAACTGCTAGATAATAAAGAATATTTCTTTTCAACTGTTTGGATTTTAAGGAGACCTAGAATATTTCCGCTTTGTATTTAACAAAGTAATTGTTTCCAAAAACATTGCCTAATGTTGCAACTGCTGCTAAAAGAAGATACAGCTCTTTTTTCTTCCCCATTTACTACTTCCCCTTTTGCAGAAGCACTTTTAGTGTCTTACTTGAGAAACTAAGTTTCTTTAAGTCTGTCTGCCCCTAGACAGCATCCCAATGGGGTCACTTCCCAAAGAAACTCTGAGATCCGAAATGCTGTCCTCTGCAGTGTTATTTCTGAAGTCAGGATTATCTGACTTCAGACACATAATTAACTTAGCTACATCTACATGCTGCACCTCAGAAATAAGCAGAAACAGCATACTACCTTTCTAGCATGGAAAAATAAGATTTTAAAAAAAAGACAAGATATGCTTCTCTTTTTAATTATGCCTATTGAAAATTCACTCTCTATATATTCTAAATAATTTGGGTTTAGAGATGCAAACTATTTCATGTTATTAGCCATAATAAAAAAAAATAAATTAAAAATCCATTATCTGTTTCAATCTGTTTCAAGCAGCTGCACAAAGCTTTTCTGTTTAAACAAAGGTCAGTGAAAAAAGCAACCCACTCCTCCTCTTAACACCAGGGGTGCTGGCTATTTCTGATATTTTGAAGCCGAGATTTTCAGAAATGATTAGGAAGCTGGAATTACTTGAAAGCAATAGCAGTCCTTATTCTAATTCTCCTAGCTGCCTCTGCAAATATCAGGTGAGTCTCACTGAAGTGCAAATGCTGCTGGAAATCAAAGGATGACTGACTCGTTTGCCATGTAGTAATGAATAAAAGAGAATCTTTAGCCAAGGCTATAAATAACCCAACTCTGGAAATTTTCAGGCTCCACAATAGATGTCAAGGTGACAGTTCTTAAGTAATTTTATGTTAGCAGTCGCTGACCAAAGATATTGCTTATTAACATGCCCACAAGCATAGATCATTGCACATATACACATGGTAGATACAAGCAGAGAAAAAGATTACTATGAGAACAGCAGATAATGTTTAGACTTACCTTTGATATCATCTTTCTCACAATAACAGTTCTGTCTGGGGAAGCAGTAACAAATTCCATGTCCTGACTTAATTCCAAGATTTCCAATGCCCTTCCCATGGCCACCAATAACATTTCCACCTAATCAAATACAGACAAAAGTTAAAATTCTTACTTGAAATTAAAGGTGAAAGAAAGGCTCAGAGTCTTCCATGGGTTTACCCCAGCATGAATCTGAAATTTGACAGGGCAACACAGTGCAGCAATAATGACGGGCACTCCCAAGAATGAGGGAAGACTCTAAATTTTGAAATTTCCAAGGTTCTGAAATTGGGGGACTTGGACTGTAAAAACGTTAGCCCTCATTAGCAGTTACTGAGTTTCATTTCTGTTCTAATGCCAGTTTCCTCTTACATTGGAAAAGTCAGCATGCTGTACTAGGTATTGTTTGTTCCACTGCCAAATGGAGATAACAATATTTAACCACCTCTTAAATGTCATGGGATTGTCTAGTGAAAGCACTAAGAAGTGCCAAGTGCCAGTGATAAAACAATGAATCTTTCGTTATCTAAAAATGCATTGTTTAATATTAGGAATAAAGTGCAGAAACTCATACTCTTGATTTCAAGCAGAAGTTTTTCATGTAGAGTAACAGCAACTGTACTTTCAAGTAAATATTTTTTTTCCGTATATATTATAAAAATTATCATTACTCGTGACTTTTTTAATCTATAAACTTCCTTTATCACAAACAGTATTGTATAGACAGAAACCAGTCAAGTTCTGAAGCTTAGCTGCTTTTCAGAAAAACTACCTAAACCATAAAGATATTCAAAATATTAACAATTATTTTTAAAAATACAGTCTTCTTTTTATTTTAGTTCATTTTCCTCCATCCCAACTAATGCAGTAGTAGAGCAAATGACTGCTTCTTTTCCATTTCTTGGGACATGTAAAATGAATGGAGGAAGAGGATATTTTTTGCAACATAAAGGCAAGCATCCTTTTTTAGGAGGGTTTTTAAGCAAAATAGATTTTGACCATCTTTCTGGAGAGGCCACACCTACTAAGCTGTCTGCAGCTCAGTTGGTTAAGTTTGGAAGAAACTGCTGAGTCACTGCTCTGTCAGCTGAGACTTAAAGAAGCATCAGTGTTCCCAAAAATTCCTGGTTATCCTCCCCACCCTTTCCTAGCCAACTTTATTTCATCATCTCTTCACAACACAGAAAGTTTCCACTAGCCTCAGAAAATTGTACGTATTTATCTATATCTGCCTATGTTTGAGGACCTGGAAGTAGAGGGAAGCAGGGAATGAGCCAGTCCTACTTAAACTGTTCTTGAGCAAGGGAATTGAAGACAAAGGGTTTTTACACAGCAGGAAAAGGAGTACATTGTCACTGCAGGTGTACATTAGAAACACAGAACTTCCTATACACATTCCAGAAGCCATAAAGTTTACTTTTCACCACAGCATTGCTAGTAGGGAAATTCCAAGAGTTATCATTATTGTTTTGAATTGTGTGGCATTTCACATACTCCTGTTTTAAATCATTAGCTGTCATGTCCTGTAGTGGGAAGGAGCTTTCCCTGCTTCAAGGTCATTTAGAAAAGGGAAAATGCATGGCCCTATCCCACACTATGCAGAAGCTCCAGAAATTCAGGAAGTAAAAATACTGGTTATTGGACAAAACCAAAAATGATGAACGACTACTGCTGAAAACAAAGCAAGGTATATAGGCCTGAGTACTATATTTTTTTTCCATTATCAGAAAGTCAAAGTGCAGAGGAACCCACAAAGATCATTCATTTGCAAACATTTAGCCAGATTAACACACTTCAATCAGCTCTGAAGCAGTTACAAGAAAGTCTCTTGCGCATAATGCAATTAGATTGCCTTTATTTGATAGGCAGAGCCACGACACCAGTTGTTTCAGCTGAGTGCCCTTGAATGTAATATTCACAGTGTTCGTGTGGGAAAGCACTTTTGGAACTCAACGACATGGCCATCATAATGACAAATGAATTGCAAAAATAAGTCGCAACTGTCTGTACTTAAAGAATATCCTTGATCTTAATGCATCTGGGCCTTGCTATTTATTGCTTTTCATTCCCAAATAAATGTCCCCTGCCAGTAAAAGCTGACAAAATGGTACTTCAGGACATCTAAGCTCCCAGAGCACACTCATTTCCTTGTCTGTAAGTACACTGCTTTTGGGCACTAACCCAGGTTCTGAATTGTGTCAAGTCATGTATACAATTATTCAACACGGGCATTAAAAGGGCATGCACAACATCTTGAAAACTTGTCTCACTTGCCTGTTTATTATCAAGTAAGACAATATTTCTTTCAGGCTTCTGTGGAGCAAAACATTTGATGCTGCATATTTCGCACAATACATGTTTTAGCATTGCAGCCCCTGGCACAAATATTTCCACTCTTAGCATGACAACTGATTGGGGCTAATATCAATAAAGAACTTTTTTCAGATGATTAGCATTTCCTCTGCTTTAAGGACTGTTTTTAGGCACTCTAATGAAATAATTAACTTTGCAGTAACAGTAATTTACAATATGCAATCCCATTCTCGATTGTAAGAAATACAAAGAAGCCTTTTCAGTAATTCATTTTATAGGAGAACATTAAGCCCTAGCCTGTAAGAAAATGCTAGCTCCTCTAAGACTCCATTTTAAAATCTAAACTTGGAGTATACAATGTCAGAGTCAGAAGTCAAGAAACACCTGTGTCTTTATTCCTGAATTAGATACTGATGGATAAAAACATCTACTTAAAAATTATCACCTCATAGAAGATGGATACTGTTTAAGAGCATTACACTGTTTTTCCACCCTTTTTGTCTTCAGGGTGATTTGTGAATTTGCAGGTATTAGCAGGTATATGAGTGAAATGTAGATAAATACATTCAAGTAAAAAAAACCCCAAAATTCAATTCTTTCTTCATAAATTCTGTTCATATGAGTCTCCACCTGGATCTTCAAATAGACAAAGCACTGAATCATTTTGATGGCTACATGTCAAAAAAGAACAGGTAAATTTCCCCACATGATCCTCTGTAAACACACATTTTAAATTGAAATTTCTGTCTTCTTACTTATTTAACATGAAGTTGGAAAAGGCATGGTTCCTATGTGCTTAAATTAGCAAGTAGGGCATTAACGTGCCTAAGACATATACCTCCTCTTCCAGAAAGTACCTTCACTGGAAAACACTTCCTGTGATTTTACAGGGAGCAGAATGAGAATTACTGAGAAAACCTTATCCTTCCATCACTGTCAGCCAATAGGTGTTACCTGCCTGGTTTAACAAAGGACAAGATCAATCCCCATAATCTTAACTCTCTTGTATAATTAGAATGCAGGTATGACAATGCAGGGATGTTGAGTTTGTCAAAGTATCCAGGATCAGGAAACTTAAATTTGAGAAGTGATCAGTGGTGACACAAAAAAGCCCATCCTAAAACATTCCCATACTTGTGCAGTCCTGGGGACACACAGCTGGATCTCTGCTCTCCACCACATCACAGATGCCATCTGGACAAGTCTTGATGCTCGGGGTGCACGTGGAATAGTTTGTGGTGATCCCTGTTAACACACACACAGAGAGCTGCACAAATACCACAAGGCTTGGACAGAAAAGGTCATTGCATTTTCTCACTGCATACTGACACTCCAAAGTACAGGTTTTAAAATAAACATCTATGAATATAAATATCTGCTAAAGTAACAAGCAAGACAACAGCCAAAAGCAACTGAAGAAACCAAAGAAACATTTTTAGCAATCTTTTCTGCTTTTGACAGCCCTTTGGTCATGTCACTTGCAATTACAAGGAGTATTGTTTGAAAAAGAACCAGCTGACCATTTTGAGACTGAAGAGTGGCTTTCACAATGGAGGATGTCTCTACAGAATTTCACACAGGAATATGAGGGTTACAAGTGGTTTTAGAGAATTTGTGATACTTATGCACTCTGAAGGGGTAAAGCATCAACACAGAAGCACTGATCTGGAAGAGTCAGGAGTGCTGTCACCTGCCAGATCTGTGCTACAGACCACAGAAAACTGGGACACTTCTGTGCTCACCAACTGTCTGCTCAGAGGCTCAGTGCTATGTTCCAAACTCAATTCAGTCACAGAGAATATCTTGCATCTTGCCATAGGTGACCTGTTCCGGTTACACTGCTGCAAGCTTGATTCACTACCTGGTGTTTTATGTTTCGTGTTCAACAGGGACAAGATCAAGAATGATCATTCCAACTTAACAATATTTTCCTTCCTAATGCATGTTTCATATGGGTATTATGATCAATTTTTTTAGCTCTAGCTTCTGCATAGTTTACTATACCATGTATAAATCAGTTTATATCTATGAAAGTCAAATGCACAATTACAACTAAATAAGAGTTTGATTTCACACAACATAAATGTACCTTTTCCACTACCCTGTCTCCACTGGCATCTTCCTGTTAGCACTCCCAGGCCACCACACTCTTCACATTCAGCACGGTGCTTACTTCTAGCACAAGAGTCAGGGCAGCCCTCTTCATTTTTTAAAACTGTTGAGAAAAGTGCATGCTCTAATTTCAGGACAAGGGAGATAAACACACAAGCAAGTCAACTTAAATTAGGAAAACTCTCTTTTTAGGGATAGATAGGAAGCAAAGAAAGAGGATGAAAGCAGTGAAAAACTGAACACTGGCTGATCTAACTATCAGTAAACTCAAACAACCATTGAAGTCCAGGTGTTTCTTTTTTATGAAATAAAAGATAAACAGTAAGATCATAATGGCATGGTTATCTCTGCTTGACAGCACACTGTCGCTGCCTAGAACTGTAGATATGTGCTAAAATACCAGTAACAGAAAAATGGAGACCAAAAGCACTTACAGCTTCATACAGAACTTTTAATTAAGGGAAAATACTTAGTTCTTGGGCTAACACAGTAGTAGCCCAAAGAGCACCAGCTAGAAATAAGTGATTTCAGACAATACGAGGCTTTTGCAAAAAGAGAAATCCACTGCAGGCTTTTGGGTTTTTTTTCTTCAACCCATTTGCTCTTGGCATAGGAGTTCTGATATAATAGAAGGAAATGGAGGTGATTATCAGGTAGAATTGTAAGGTTCTGCATAAAATGCAATATTGTTTGCAGAGAAATGAGTATGTCTCTAGTGAAATCCTCCTCTGCTGAGGCTGTTATAGAATACTTTTAACTTCCTTCCCCTTAAGGGTAGGTCATCACACTGCCCTTATGAACTTTCCAGTAAAGCGAAGTCAGTGTAATTGCTCCATGAATGTTAAGAAAACTTTTAAAAAAATAAAAGAAAAAATTGGAGAGAAGGGGGGGAAAAAGTTAATTTATACACATATGTATCTATCATATGTACACGGCAAATATACTTAGGCCACAGATTTCTTGTTTCGTATACAGGGATAGATACATATACACACACCTTTTTTTCTTCCATGGGAATATGTGAAATACAAAATAAAGGTCACAGAGACACACGCTAAAGATTCTTCTAAATCAAATGTCATCATGAACATTATAAATTGCATATGATACAGTGCATTAGTTCTGTGCATTAGTTCTTCAAACAAGTATCTGCTACAGGAAGGTGAAAATCAAAACTCAAACTTTGGGATCCATATCTTTTAGCTCAGATTCATTTTCATTGTTAACGCCATCAGTTCACATATCACCCAACTAATGCATCACTAATACCAGTAACACAGTAACAGTAAATAAGTAAGTAAGTTCTAACTGACTCGGGTACTTACGCGTTCCTTCCAACACAACAGTGAGGAGGGTTTTGGTGTGTTTCCTGCTCTGCTTGTCTGTAGCTTGAACAGTGTATTGTATTTCCTTGCATTCAGGTCTGCGCAGCACAGAGGAATCATTCACATAGAGGCTTCCATATTTGTCTTCTCGGCCTTGAAGGACGCCGACAGGATAGCAGCTTACATTGGGGGACAGCAACTTGTAGGTGATGTTTACACCACGGAATTTCATACAGTTTTCAATGCAGATTTTTCCTATCTAGGCTCAAACACCAACAAAGAATTCACAGACAACAGAAACAAAACTATACATAAAAAATATTTAGTGCTTCCCAAAAACAACTGGAGTAAAATGGAGCATATTACGCCTTGCAGAATTCAGCATTTATTTTGGGTTTACAGATTTGATATATTATTACAAAGGCAGTACATAAATGCTTTAAATGTGATTTATTCTCAGTAAAAATGAGAGGCAAAGCATTACCACTGTCTTCAGGTTAGCAGTGGAAATGCAAAAAGCCTTGACCCAGAGACTCAGTGGTATTTGGTGCCTACTGCTGATGGTCAGCAGTGTTCAGTAAAAAACAAGACCCTGTGATTTGCGGAAGTCTGAGTTCAGTCCCTGCTCTGCCCCAGGCTGACTAGTGAAAAAAACTATGGTCATCTTTGAGAAAGCAAAGAGCTCAGAATGAACAAAGCTGAGACTCTTTTCAAATAACAAACATTGCTATTACATAGTTTTTATAATATTACAGTCAAAAAGTTTCTGGACAGCAGAGATCTGTGAAAGCCTTAAAAGGAACAAGAACCTCATTGTTTTCCACTTGCAATTTTAAAACATTTTCATCTAAAAATTAAAATATATTGGGTTGCCATATTTGTACTTCTGCCTGCCAGAATGTCTGTGCTAGAACACTTCTCAGTCTCAAACACATCGCCTAAGCAGCACAGGAATGTAAAGCTCCATCTCCTATCCAGCTCCTACAGGAGCTAATCCAAAGCTCACTTTGGTTTTTCCATTTACAAGAGTGGGATTCAGATCAGGCCCAGAGGCATTGGCTTTCTTTGCAGGGAAAACCACAATGTAAAGGGTGGGGTGTTATTGAAGGGAACTTGGTGATGGATTCTTTTCAAATGCTGCAGTTGAGAAAAGTTTTCAAGTAACGCAACTGCTGGTAAAAGCATATCTGTACATCTTGGTTTCAGCATTCTTAAAAAAGAATGTAAAAAAAAAAAAAAAAAAGAGTTCTTTTGTACTAAGAACTCTTCCCATGAACCCAGACTATTTAAAGTCTGAGAGAAAGCCTTTGAAGATCTGTAAGCATATTTTGTTATAGGATAGTCCCACTTTATCTAACTTATTTCCATTCACATCACTGATGGGTCATTTGGCACCATTTTTCTTGTGGGTTTTTGATGGCAGGATAACATAGAAAGACTACTAGAGCAATCAGAAGCTAGGTCGTTTCTTTTTGGCTGCCTCCTCTCCACAGCATGCAGGGACTGGCAGGAAGAAAAAGAGGACAAGATTTCCACTGTTCATAAACTCTGTCTAGACACAAGGTCTAGACATGTCCCTTCCAGAACCACGTCATCTTAGCCGTGGTGCTGCATTGCAACTGGCAGCCATTTGTAACAGCTGAGAAGATGTTCAAGGCAGTAGGAGAACACAATGATGTTCCACCACATTAACCTTTATATGGACTACATTAAACTGCCCCTTCTGCCTACTCTGTCATAACTGCTGTTTCCAGGCACTTTTCTGATCAACAGACATTTCCTTCAAATGGGGATAGAGAAGACCTCAAATTCAGGGTCCCTATTATCCTTAGAGCAGCGCACTGGCCAGTTTTGCTTTCTCTGTAAAATTTGAGGACCTCCCTCAAGAAATTTCTACAAGAAAGACAGAGAAAGACAAGCCTTCTCTTCTTGCCTGATTCCACCAAGGAAAGCCCAACCCTGTAACTTTGCTCTGCTCTACAAGTTCTGGAGTTGGTTCACCTCTCAGGTTCAGCAGAGCACACCCCCAAGGGAAAAAGGTGGAAGCAGCCAGTTCCCCTTTCTCATGAGGGGGAAAAATCAGGTAGTCAGGGTTATCAGAGTAAAGGGTAATCAGGATTAACACCAACTCAGAGAGGAGGAACCTACCAAGGTGCAGTTTGCAAGACTCTTGATAGTTAACATTATCAGAAATGGGAAGAGAAAAATTCATCTTTTGAGCTCCAGAGTTTAATAAAGTCTGGATAATGATAATGTTCCTCTTCACTGAATTCTACGGATATTTGGACATACAACCTCTCTGAAAATCTCAGCCAATGTTATTCATCATTTGTCTCAGCAAATGTCAATAGATCTTTAAGCCCTTTGATAAGTTAAATGCCACTGGGCAAGCCTGTACCATCAGGCCATGCTTCTGTTATTCGATTCATTTAGTTGCTCAAATAGACAAATGGCATCAGCCCAGCAGTTAATAATTTCTTCACGCTCTTGTGTTTTCCTTAGGGCAAGAAACAGTTCAGCCTTCATATTGATTTGGGCCAGTACTTCTCCTGACTACTCTGGCACATCACAGCTAATTATGCAGCCAGCTTTAATAATGCAAAGTGCTGGGGTCTAAGCTGCTTACATTGACTTGTGCTCCAAGCTGAGAACACTGTAAATTCAAACCCAGTCTCGGAAGTAAGTGGATGACACTTTAACTGACTGATAACACCATCTCCACATCTCCAAAGCCAGGATGTGTTTTGCCCTTTGCTGCTTGAGAATCAGAACAAAATCTCTTTTGTGAACTTTTGTTTAGACAACATAAAGATTTCTTCCCAAAGACTTGAAGGAGTTCTTGCCAGGAACAGTTTTCCCTGCCGCTACTGCCACCCAGTGAAACTACACAATTAGTGGGATGCACTGTTTCCAGAGATCCTAAAATTCTTTTTCAGATATTTGTCTCTCATGACAACATGCAAAATGAGCAGCTTTAAAAGTCAACCAGGATTTTTTTTTGTTTTGCACTCTGGAACTAGAAAATCACATACTCCCAGATTTTAAAACTAATGTGTTCAAGCAATCTAGGGTATGCATAGATAAACATGGTTCACAAAATTTAATGTGGAACTCATTAATTCATAATATTATTGTATGCATACACCTATATATAAAAGAATGCACACAGAAAAAAAAACAACAATTAATCTAAATTCATACATACCTAAACAGGTAAGTTTCCACACTATTTACGATTACAGTCATGTTGTGACATGTATACAGTTGAGACACATTTCTAGATGCCAAGCGCTAGACTATGAGTATCTTACACACCTATGCTATTAATTCTTTTAGGAGGAAACCCACTGGTTTCACCCTATCCCCGGGCAGCAGGGGAGAGTAAAGCTTTCACAATCTGGTGCTACAAAAACCTCAAATATAACACCAAGAATAATTTGATCTGCACAAAAAGAACAGAATATCCTCAGAAGTTTCTAACAGACTGCAAACTGAAAAGTTGCAGCCACAAGGCATCACAAAATGTCATAAAGGTTCACTATCTTAGCACGGTCAGTATCTTTCTCTTATTTAGGATATTCAGTGCAGACTGTGGACAAAATGTCCCTTGTCAGAGCAGCAGCATTTTTATTGGTCATGTACAGCCTGTTCTGTACTCTGAAGAACTATCAAGCCACAGTGTAGTTAATCAGATTAAATAAAAGAACATGCAATACATCTAACTTCCCTTTTTCTTTCTTTTTACAATTAGCCAGAGGCTTAAAGATTAATGAAACTTAATTCATCCTTAAAAGTCTTCTAATGAATTGGTTTTCTCTGCAATTGGAATGATCATATTTTAGTCTCAGTCTTCTTCTCTGCTACAGTAGTTACTAGACATGCTTTCCAGCAGCTCTCCCAAAAAGGCTCACCGTTGATATTTTTAATATTCACTTTCATAACATGAATTATACTGAACTAGTTCCTTATTAACGTATATGTTCCATAGGAATTACATTGTAATTTTCACCTGATTAATGTCAACCTGTTAGAAAGTGTTTCTGGAACGCATTATTAATGGCAACAGTGGTGATTAACTAAAATGAGGGTTAAGTTAGGATACGCATTAATTACTAACTAGCCATTATCTAAAGAAAAGCCATTAATATACTGGAATATATAGAGCTGGGACTTCAATAGCTGGACAAATTCCTTTTTTTGCCCTTGATATTGTTCCAGTTATTAATGCCTAAGCCACTCATGGTTGCAAGTTCTCGAGTTCATAATACACGTTTTCTTCTATCAGTACTGCCAGTGTGTGGCCCTTCCTCTGCCATTATGTGATGGGAGAGCTACTGCCCAGTCTACCGGCTACCTGCTGCATCCAGCATCAATCATATTGGTATCATATGATTCTACTTAAATCAGTTAAAACCAATGAAGAGTTTAACACATCTCACCCCAGTGATACATCTACTAAGCTCCATCGGAAAATGAACTTTTAAATAATGCAGTTCTTACTTGTGCAAAGCGTTCAGCATTTCTGTTCACTGTAAACTGGTAAGTCACATTTGAAAACTGAATGCTGACAGGGAGGATAGAGACATTGAAATGAAGCATCACCACTCTTTCTGGGCCATGAAATTCTGTGTCATTCACCAAAACATCCAACTGGAAGGAACGATGCTCTGTGACTGAAATGGTTTTATTCAGTACCAGTTCTGAAAAGGAAAAGATTAGGCTATTACAAACCACATTATCTTCAAATGTATATTTTGATACTGTAATCCTGACAAAAATAGACATAACAAAATTAATTACACATATCAAAGTTTCCTAACAGGAAAGAGAAGGCAAGTTAAATATTAAATATGTTCTTACGGAGTTATGCCTGTGCCATTCAAGATGTTTGGGAGGCCCTCTTCTCTTCTGCCTACCATACTGAGAATCCTACAATCAAAACCTCTTGCTTATCAGTTGACACAACATCATCCTGTACACTCCCTATCCCCGCGATGCACAAACTCCATTTTTTTCAGTACATGTTTAAAACTGAAGTGGTTTTTAACTTGACATTTCTCAGCTTTCTTTGGCTCAATATTTACAAAATGCTTGGAAAAGTTCAATAGCTTACTGGTCATTTTCTAACAAGCAACTTCTCCTTTAATTGAAGAAAGAGACCTTACTGTACTCATGTCGAGTTCCCCTCACTCGGCTGCCATTTGGGCTGAAGAGGATTTCATCAAAGATGTGCTCTACACGAAATGTTTCACTTATCCAGGGATCATCAGTAACAATGGTTCCTGTGTATTTCTTTCTGCTGCTTTCAAGGGGATAAATGGGTGTGGTGTCTGCATCGTACACAGTCAGTGTTGCAAGGACAGTTCCCTAGAAGGAAACAATAAATGGCATTGCTGAATGAACCGAAGCTTTCTTCTTCTGATACGTGTTTTGGAGGTTGAAATATTGGTCAAATAAAACCTTACAAATTTGAATGAAACCCACTTTCATTCAAAATAATTTTAAAATTCAAGTTACCACTGTTTCACACCTATTTGGATCTGAGTTAGAAGCTCAAAAGAGGATGACAGTGAAAAAGAACTTGTTATATAATTATTTGAGCCTTCGTTTGAATACAGTGCTAAACTTCTGAGGTAGGAACTGAGGGCACATGCACAGTTCTTGATTTTTTATTTTCTTAAAATCATTCTACAATGCTACTTAAAAAAAGCAGGTAAGTAAGCAGTAAGACAGGTCAAACAATACCCAAAGGACAGAAGTGGCCCTGGTTGTCTGCTTAGTCTACTAAGTTGTAGACTAGTCTGCTGCTGTCTATACGGACACGGAAGCCAAAAGGCCTTTAAGACTTTTATTAGCAATTCTGTCCTTTCAAGTTCATTTAGTCACCAGATGGAATGTTTCCAAACGTAATGCCTTTTTTTTGTCACTACAAAATGCCACTGAAATTCACTACCTTGTGAACACTTCGCAGGCATGTAATTTCAAAGAGAGTATTTTATTTTATCAGACAGATTTATGAGACCTTCACATTCTATCATCCACAGCTAAATGAAACCTGCAAATCTCAAAATTTTCAAAAATAACAAGGAATTACTTTATGCCAAGGCACATGGGATGTTCATAGGTGTCATGTCAAGACCTACTCTAGTCGAGAGATGGCAGCAAACTCCCAAAATCAGTCTTTTCCCTTCCAGACAAAACTATCATCAAAATGTATTTTGAAGGGAAAAGTGACTACCAAAACAGATCTTGTTGTTAGGAAACAGAAGTTCCCTCATGAAAAACGCATCATTTAGGCGCCCAAAGAAATGCTTTCTCTATACCATTGACATAAAAAGGCTTGTTGCTCCTCTGGAAGAGCCAAAGAGCCCACCTGTACACTGCTTTACTGAAGCAAGTGGTATCTGTATTCAGAGGGCACCAAAGACACCCAGGCATTCAGACCTATTGGAAGATCACCTTGACATGGTAAGGGGAAAGTGGGAGGGCACCATTAAAGAAGATCCTGGAGCTCTGTGTGAACAGCCTGGCCCTTCAAGCTTCATAGGTGCAACGTCTGCCTGTGGAAGTCAATCACTACTTCTACAGCACCCTAATAAATGTTCTGAATGTAGTTCTGATGTCTTATATAGATTTGCATGTATGGAATGGGTACACACATACACTTGCTCTAGCAACACTCAGTTATAATCACCTGGGCAACGCAATCCTGTAACAAATAGAGCAGAGCTCAGCGTGGAGACATACAGCAATCCTAACCACAGACTCAGCAACTGTCCACCCTAACCTTGAAAACTACTCAAATTTCTTCACACTTTAATTACTAACCCAAACTCTTCTTTCTTTGGGGTCCAAATAAGATATAACTTGGGGGAAAGAAATCCTACCAGCAGCATTTTACAATCACAGGTCTGTGGAGTATGGTGTGATGGCTGGCTTGTTGCCAAGATCCATCACCCAGAACATGGTGCTTCCCAGTAATCTTGCTTCCCACTTCTGCTCTCCTACTTCAGGGACTAGGTAAAGGAGAGTATTACCTCTTTCCTGTTGAACTCCACGACAGCATCTACGGTATCAATGCCATTGGGAAGGAAAGGAGGAGAGTCATCTTCATCCAACACATTCACCAGGAAGGGCACCTCAACCTGCATCTCCCTGAATCCCTCTCTCACGGTGCACTTGGCAATCAGCTCATATCTCTCTCTTTCTTCTCGGTCCAGGCGCTGTGTCACACCCACACTGGTGGTACTCTCATTGTATTGGAAGGGCAGACCCTCAGCTGGAAAACACAGCCACAGGATAAACAGGGACAATCACTTCTCAGCGTAGGGCTCTCATAGTTTTCTTCTTTAATACTCTTTTGCAATCCAGTAAATGCTTTTGGACATCACGATTGCATAATAAAAGACAGACTCAGAAGTGAAACAGAAAGAACTTGTGGGGTTATATTAGGGTAGGGAGAAAACATGGAATAGATGGGAAGATTCTACAGTCTAGAAGCAGAACCATTTAAAGCTCAGGATATTCTCAGCCTGCTTTTAGCAGGTACAAATTTCTAAAACTAATCCTTTCTTTAGGGAAGGGGCTAGTCCTCCTTTCCATTCCCTCTGCGCACCTCAAAAGCAAAATCTTCAGGCTCAGTTTTCATTTGCAATGGAATTTCCTTTATAGAACCAATCCAGAGGGTCTACTTCAAAAGAGATCTTTAACAGTGTAGCTGTTTGCATCTATTGCTGTACATGACCGGTTCAGTTCCAGTTTTACCTGCTAGCAGTTTGTAGGAAATGCTGAGATTCTGACACAGATGATGAACTGAGGGTAACTGGAGCTGATGAAATGTGCCAGGCGGTTTGTTCTCCTTGATGTGAAAGGAGAGATCCATTTCTGTGAAGCAAAGCTGCCTTGCTGTCAGGGTACTGCAAGCTGGTGCAGTAGCATTGATCAAAGAAAGGGAAACCGTGGTGTGTGTAGAAGAGTCACATTCCTTCTCTTGGAAAGGGTGGGATGAAAGGAAGACATACAGTATCACCTTTGATAAAGTCATCCCATTTCCTACAGCTTTAGGGGGAAAAAAACACCAGAAGAAATATTTTACAGACGACAAGCCAAAGTTTCTTTTCCTCATTTTCTACTCTAGTCCATTATTTCATAAATGATCATTTAGCCTTATTATATGATGAAACAATGCTTCTGGTGGGAAGACCTTAAACCTTAATAATACCTGTAAGCCAAAAAACTACAGGGCTAAGCACCAATTTTACATTACGGAACTTCACAAACAACATCAGCATTCTGTCTGTAAGACGCTGACATAAAACAGGTCTCTATTAGTAATCAGCTTTTTGATAGCACTGCTTTTTGAAGTGACTACAGCAGAGTGGGGTGAAAGCAGAAAAAATAATGCATGAAATGGCAACAGATACTCAGGACAGACCCATAACTAGTATCATTTCAGTCAGAGCATTCTGACAGTTTATTACAGTTGAGGATATGGGACAAATTGCTTAGGTTTAGAGGACAGATTGCTTCATCATTTTGAAATATACAGAACTGGACAAAAAATAGAATAGAAGTTAAATTGACCAGTGGCATCTACTAATACACCCTCAAGCCTTATTTTGATTACCTTGGTTTGACTACAGACTGCACAGTAATATCTCTGTAACAGATCTAATTCACTTGAAAAGATGCTTTAGGTCACTTTGATCCGTATGAACAAAACAAGGCTCTCAAGTTCTGGATAGCTATTCCTCCTTTATTCAGTTACCTGGAATAGTTATCTGATATTCATGAACACCAAGTACCAAAAATGCGGCAAAATTGGATGAGATATCAAATACTCAGCACTTAAAAAATAAAACAGTAAGTGTCTGAAGTTGTAAATTTCAACATCAAGGCACCTAAGTCAGAGGGTAGAGTTGATATATGGCTCCTAAAAACTGAAGACAGTTACTACAGACTCTCTCCAACAGTGAAATTTCTGCAACTGATCACAGCAGTAGGCCATTAAATCCTCACCCATTTCCTCCTCCACCATCTAATGATACCTAATTTCCTCATAGATCAAAATCACCAAAACCAATTTACTGCTAGAGTATAAAAGAAAGGGGAAAAACAGAGCTAATTAATTTCTGTAGTTCAACAGTAAGCTTCTCTAACAAAGCCAAATCTCAAGAAAGAGAGAGGGGTACAATTAACCATTTCTTCTAAGAGCTCTTTGGTGTTATATGCAAATGTACTTTGTGAATCCATTTTTACCAGAATTCAAAGACCATTTACGTAAGAGTTTGAACCTCTCTAACAGCTTTGCTCTGAGGACCAAGTGCTGGAATTGACCTCACTGGCATTAGGAGACGTATAAACAGCAAATCTCAATGTAAAGCTGTGATTTATACAGCTGTGAAATGGAGTAAAAGTATTTCAAGTAATGCAACATTCCCACCCTATTGGAGTCCCCAGTGTGAGCAACTGGATCTGTCCAAGGTCAATTTGCTTTGGCGTTATCATTCCCCACCATGGGTTTCACTGGGTCTGGCTCCTCATTTTAAATGGGCAGATGGGTTTTTTCCAAATGTGCTACTAATCTTCTGATGGAGAACTCTAATCATCTGAATGTATTTTGCTTTAAGAACAAATGCCCCAAGAAGAAAAGCTAGTCTTACAAGAAAAGCTACTTACACTGCACATTAAAATCTTCTCTATCTAGGCTTTTGCTGAGGTAGAGAAGTCCTGTTTTTCCTTCGATTTGAAACCAATTATTTTCATGGGATCTTGTTCGAGAAACTATGAGATTCTGACACAGATGAAAGTGGGCCACTTCCTCATGTGAATCCTTCAAGGCATGGATGTGCAGGAGCGGCATACCTGCTGGCTCATCAATGTAGACATTCTCCAAGTACTCTTTCCTGGGGAAGTAGAGACCAAAGGCCACTGCAAAGAAAGGCACACAAGAGAAGAGGCAGTCCCAGTTAAATGATTTTTGCACTGGCATTTTCTTAAGAGATGTACTTCCACAGCATCAAAGGCTTCATTCTTTAAGGAGAAGCACTAAAAAAAATGTGAAAAAGGCAGATCCTCATTTGGTAAATAAATACAGTTTTAGTGCGCTCAAGCCAAGGACACAGCTACCAAAAAAATGTGGCCTACAGTTTATGTGCAAGTTACAAAATCATCTGCTTTTTGAAAGCAAAACTGCCTTGCTGAAGACAAGGCCCAGCTTAAGCAGAATACTTCAGGAAGCTCTGCTTGCCAAATTTTACTTAAGTTCCTACCTGCTGCTCTCAGTTGTAATTCCATTACCTCACAGATGATATTCAAAGAAGGAAAAAAGTCTTTGCTGAAATCAAACACTTTAAAAGTCTAAACATGCTCTCTGTTGAAAGAAAACACAAAAATGTATCATTGGCTTACACACTTTTCCTCAGATTACATAAAACTCTCTTACACAGGAGGTCATTTGTGGCTCCCTCCCTTTTTCAACAGGCCAGCATGATACTTTTTGTACAGAAAATGGGGGCTGTTTAAAAAAAGAATGATATTAAAGTCTTATAAGTATTTTAAATATGACAGACGGGAAAGCTGAGAACTGAGTGAGGAGGGAAACAGATGTTTCTTTTTAGTAAAATGGTTGTGACTGACCTGATCATCTCCCACCCCAGCACTGCAGACATTTAGTAGAGCTCATCTGCCTCTTGGTGCCTGTTTCTTCAAAAGATCTCATCTTTCCAGGTCACTTTGCAATGGCCTCTCTACCCATTTCCAGTGCTTCCTTTCCAGTTTCACTTTTTGCAAATGTGATCACAGTGTGGAATCCTCAACAAGCAAGGAAGGGACAAAATGATTCTCACTGCACTCATATGCACTGAAATACTGGAACTGTCACTCTTGGACTTCACACGCACTGACAGTCAGTACTTGTTCCCACCTGAAAGAATACCTGCATACTGCAGAACTGTGCACCATTTAATCCACTTTGATAAGGAGTCAAGCATATAAAAAAGCTCACACAACTACTGAACAAATGTAAACAATAACAATTTCCATATTTTACTTACACAAAGCTCTCCCATCTTAAATCAAGACAGATACAACTGGAAATGATGGTAATGCAGCAGTAAAATTAGGGATATAATGGCAAAGCACATTCAAAATAGCATCAGGCCATAGCACGTATTTATTTTGTACTGTTATTGGATCCATACATTGTTCTACTGAATGGAGTGCACCGCAAACAAACTGCAAACAAGAGACCTCTAATTTCATTTGGAAATACCACAGAAACCATTTCACCCTGCAATGATTCATGACATCATCAGTACCCCTGGATGCAATTACATCTAAGAGATTTACAGGCCCACTATAATTTTTCTACATATACTTTGCAATATATGAATAAAGTGCTAAAGTAATATGGTAGGCAAATTCGCTCCGAAGGACTTAAATCAAAGAGAAGCCAACAATAGTCTTTTTGAGAGTTTTAGAAAAGCATTAAATCCTGACATCCCCTCTGGAGAAAATTATTACTTTTCATTCTGGTGCTATCACCATCTTCTTTTTAAGTTAAGATTCCCGGACATTTATAATAAATTTCAAATATTTTTTCAGTCCCTCTCATTTTTGAAGTGAAGGAAAACCTGGGGAATATGAGCTGCTAGAGGTCCTACCAAACTGGTTCATTAACAAGAGGATAAGATTATACTCAAATAGCAAGTCCAGTCCCAGCGCAAGCAAACATACTCCCTTGAAGTATTTTTTATAAAAACTTGATTCTAGAACAATGAAAACTTCCTCATGAGAAATTCAACACTGAAAATTCACTACTTAAGACTAAAAAAAATTACTTTTAACCCACAAATGCACACAAATGAGGCTTATACAACACTAGCTACAGGACAGAGGAATAATTATTATTTTCTTATTTTCAAGACTGTAGTCCTAACATGACTGATACTGTGTGCTCAGCACTACAAACACATCATGTGGTACAAGCACCAGCACCACAGAGAGACACGAAATCACCTCCAGTAGAAGGAGTATATACAAAATAGAGTATATATAAACAATATCAATGTGTAACATAAAAGTGGAAAAGGGGAAAAATGGAATGTTTTGAGCTGCAATTATTTGTTTCCTTGTCTTAAAGAAGTGTGTTCATCTTTAGATTTTTCGCTCTAGAAATCCAGGCTCACGCTGCGTGCAAGTACAGTTGCGTTTAACCAAATACATAAATAATTATGACAGACATGGCCACTCAAATGCCTGAAACCTTGTAAGCAACTACACCTCAGCAGAGGTCAGCATCCTGACTGCGCCACTTTCAAATGTTTATTTATGCTGCAGAGTCTTTGAAGTTCTTTGGCATCAGTTCAGAGGACAAGTCTTCTCCATTGTCAGAAAAAAGGAGAAAGAAATACTATAATATAAAACTCTGATTTCTATGTTAATAACAGGAATGCAAAACAATGCTTTGTATTTTGAAAAGGAGGATTCCTTCAGGAAATAATTTCGGATTTGCATCACTGATTAACCAGAAATGTATTTCACAAGTTTAAAAACTGAGATTAGCTCAGTTCGTTAGAGCATGGTGCTAATAATTCCAAGGTCATAGGATCAATCCCCATAGAGGCCATTTACTTCAGAGTTGGACTCAATGATCCTTGTGGGTCCCTTTCAACTCAGAATATGCTGTGACTCTATCTTGAATTAAAAGCCACTTTAAGCAATTAGGAAAAGCCGCTGTAGGAGATTTAAGTAGAAACACGATGTTTTACTACTTGAGTCATACCTAATAGCTGATGAAACTAAATTTTGTCCATCAGTGCTGGTTTTTAGTACAGAGCAGACTTCTACATTAAGGACAACACTGAAGGACAGTTTTAAGGGATACCAGTGGATATGTCATACTTACATGTTTAACTTGAAAACATAAAGAAAACATATTTCAAGTAGAGACTTTACAAAACGGTAAGATAAGTAAATAAAAAATATATGAATTTGATTTAGCCATGTAACAAGATTCACCAAACGTTGTGAAATTTCTGGAATTCTGTAAAGTGGTTTGTGTCGCCCTAACTCCATTTCAAGCACTGAAAGAGATGAGAGGTATGCAATAGACTGGCCAGGTCACAACCACTCTCTGCATATAAATCTTTGGAGGCTAATTTTAAAGGAGACCTTTGAAGTAGAAGTGTAGCACCCACTTCTCAGAACTGTGTTCATTCCTTTAAGCCCTAGTGAGTTAAAACCAGATTCAATAACCTTGCCGTCTGGCAAGTATGCTGCAGGAGGAAGAGGTTCTAATCCTGGCCACAATTTCTTGTGTCCTGAAAAAAAAACAAAAAAACACCACATACATTTCCAAGGATCTGTGCAAGCTTCCTATGGAAGCCAGATGGAGTTTTTAATGAATCTGCCATTTAAATAAAGAGGAATTGAGATGGCTACATTCAAAGTGATCATTAAAGTGCTTTTGCTTATGAATTAAAAGCAGAGAAAAATTTCACATTACAAATTGAAATACACCACAAGAAGGTTGTGCTCTGTAGTACACAGGAGGAACATAATAGAGAGAGTGCTGCTGAAATATTTTGGGATTTCTGAACTATTTTTAAAAGGATGCTTCAGCTCTCCATACTACAAACAGCACAGGAAACATGGCAACCTCTGATGGATGTGCAATATTATGGGATAATAGCATATCAGTAACACACAGAAGAGAAAAGTGATCACGTTTAAGCAGATGTAATGCTACTAACTAATAGCTTCTACAGGAAATAGATACAGTTATGACAGCAGTTTTTCAGTTCAGGGAGAGAAAGCAGGTAAAATGAGAGTAGAGAAACGAGATTATATGTACTTTGAAGCCCTCATGATTGCCTTTTGAAATAGGGCAATTTTTCATGTGGCTTTTTTCAGTCATGAATGATTAGGTAAATAATGTCTTTTTTGATACAAATGGATTTTTTTTTGGTACAGTTTGCTGCAGAAAACTTTGTACTGCCCTTATGCATGGCACTACAGTCTTGAGCAGCACTGGGGGACAACTCTTGAGGGAAATTGTTAAAATTACTACAACAATATTATATTCTTATGATCAACCATGATGTCAAAAAACAGTTTAGTTTTTTAGTCACAAAAAGAAGTGGCATGAATTTTTTTATTATTGTAGATAAAAACTTCACTCTAAGACATTATTCAAAAAAAAGTCTGTAACCATCTTCCAAGGTACAACTGCAGACTTCAAACAACCTGTTTTGAAGCAAACCATCCAAGTCACAAGATTTGCTCTAGGAAAGAACACGCTTAGATAACTGGAAAACCATCTCAGGTCTGGGCAGACCATCTGCAGTCTCCAAGCATGTTAGAGATGGTGATAAGGGAGGACAATCAGCAAACAGTGGGTTTCCTGACCAGGAGCATCCTTTTACCCTGGTCCACAAGACAAAACACTCATCCCCAATATCCTCTTCTGAAAAGAAGCTTCAAATGGCTGAAATACAATACTACTCTCTAAATTTGGGTTTCACTATTCACGTAATGTGAAAACTGTCTCTCAAGCCTGAGTGTTTCTTACCTTCCAACTTCTTTTCAGTAGTTCATGTTGTAAGTTACACTTTTGTCCAGTAGATGAAAATATTGACAGATCTCAAGGTGCCTGCTGGATGAACACGCATTTAAAACAACTAGGACTGCTTTGTGTTTTTTCAAAAGACAAAGACAAATTAACGAAATGGAATGATCTTTTTCATTCAGCAAGTAATATAGTCCTATATAACCCACATCTGACAAAGTTTACTCAGAGTTTCTCAGCATTTTGGAGGACAACATAACAATTTATTTAGAACAGAACAGCCCTCATGCAATCAAAATCCCTAATCAAGAACTGACATGCACCTTCAAGAAAAAGGGATGCTTTTAATGAAATGATAGCCCTATCATTCTAACATACAGGATTTAATACTATAACAGATGAACATGGGAGTCTGTTGTTAATAATCCTCCATTTGTTATACAGCATAGGATTTCAACAAGCAATTATCTGTCAAGGCTAGTTTTGTGTTCCTGAAATAATTATCTTTACTTCTGATGAGTAGCCATTACGTTCCATTACTAGTATTAATATACCTAATGTTCGATTCATCAGAGAACAAGGGCAGTAATGCAGTTCTATATTTTAAATTAAAGAACTTGCTCATTTAATTCCCTTCTAGTCCCTTCACAATTAGGAAATAAACTTGCCCTCATAAACCAAAAAATCTGTAATTTAGAAAAAAACCCCACTTGTCACTTAACAGAAAAGTAGTATGGAACAGCAGAGCTAGAAACAACACTTTGGATTCAATCGTCAGCTGACCAGGTGGCCATGGCATGAGCCAGCGTGTGCCAGACGGGGACAGCATTGGTGGCACAGGGACCCTGGGGCCACTGAGCTCCCTCTCACATGCCTGCACAGCCAGTCCCCCAACCATCCTGGGTCTACAACCACCACCCAAGGGGTTCTGGCACAAATCATAAAAATCTCTCCTGGTTTTATACAGAGGAGTCCAGTTAAATTCCACCATCAGCTCACTGAATTTAGGCTGCAGCACTGCTTAGGTCTAACTCCTAATGTGTTTGAGGGTCACAAACACGCATTATGCCACATGGAAGTGGCACACACGTATTTAACTAGCAAGACATTAACACAGCTCAGCAGCATGACATTATGTACTTTTAGGTGTGTTATTTTTAAGCTTATCATTACAGAAATTTTAACAGATGTAATATGAATCAGAAAACACATGAAACTGTATTAAAGTGAAAATGAAATTAATTATTTTTTTGTTAAGCTGCTTGTCTGGACCCCAGATTACAGTGGATTGGGGAAAGACCACTGTAGAGCTTTGTATTAGAATTTTCTCAAAGTATACTCAAACTTCATGGAGCTAGATAACTGCCAAGTATCACCCGTTGTGTACATTTAAATGTAGCACAATTGTTAGAGAACAACAGAATAAATTTCAGTAACAGCACTATCAGTGAAATACATGTGTTTTACAGAACATGATACCTCCAGAGAGAGAACAGGTCCTTACGAAGTGATGGTAAGCAGAAACAGTACTTAACTAGAATATACTCCAGACCTGTTAAACTGGTATGCTTTAAGTTAATTGCCTCTCTTGTGACTTTCCTCACCAGATTCCCATGCTCATATTGAAAAAAACCCTCAAGCTTTGACTGAAAATAGAGAAATTAGGTAGACAGAAATATTAGATAAAAAAGCTAGTCAACCACCTATATTAACCTGCTAGTCACTAAATGAGGATGAATTCCACAAGACAAAAGACAGACCTAGTGAGGCCAAAAGATGGATTTGATAAAAGGAAAACTTCCTTACTGTATCATCCATATTGAACATAAATTTCAAAAATGCCAAGATCCTGAATTTATTAAAAAGGAACAAATTAGGATGTGTGAGAATTGTGGAAAATCCATGCAGCTCTATATCTACCAGAGAATGGGACAGCACTTCCACTGAAACTGTACTCATGAGTTCAGACCCCAGTCAAACCTGCCAAAGCCTGTACCTCTATCTACGTTTTAGAAAACAGCTTTTTCATTTTAAGCGCAAAAAATGCTAGAAGGTTATTTCCTCTTGCTTTCTTATGATTTGTTGTTTGTTTTGTTTGGCTTTGTGTTTTTGGGGGGAGAGGTGTTTGTTTGCTTTGGGTTTTGCTATTTTTTGTTTGTGTGGGGCTTTTTGTTACTTTAGCAAAAAGTTAAGTTTTTGATGCTTCACTGTTCTAAATACCAGCATTAGTAAAACTTAAAAGCCGTTCCTCACAGAAATTAACATGCATGGAAAGCTTCTGTGAGAGACAGCAGGGGTTTCAGAAAATTCTTCAGATCCTTATTCTGCCACTCCTCTAAAGTATGAATGAATTGCTTGAGAATACCCGGACATAATTTTTCTCTGCAGGATTACCGAACTGAAACATAAGACAAAGAAACTCACTATTGTATTGCAGCATAAATTATATTAACAAGTATTTAATAGAATTTATTTACGTCTGGGTCAAATTTAGGGTGTTTACAAGGCAGCATAAAAAAATGAAGATGACACAGTGGTTCATTTTTATACCACTCCAAGTCATCTCTGTACAGAATCAATTTATCACGTTTCATACTTCTGTATTTCTAGTGACCTGTCTGTATTTTGCTCTGAGAACTAATCCAAGTTCGCAAGCACCAGAAAAATTATTTCACAAAGAGAACACGTGCTTATAGCCCAGTTTTGTAACTAAATAGCACTTTATTGAGTGGAAACCTTCTAAAGCAAACACTAAGAACACTAAAGAACAAGAAAAAATAATTTTAAAAAGTAGTAGCTGAATCTTTGAACACAGACAAAGCTTTCAACAATTCCAGCATCAGAAACCAGGAAGCCTCTTCACTGAGTACTTCCCTAGCATTGGAAACATCTTGTACAATTCTTTCCACGCTTTTCATTATTTTTGAAAAAGGTAAACTGGAATAATTTGGAGTTGAACTTGATGATCCTTGTGGGTCCCTTCCAACTCAGGATATTCTATGATTTAGTAATAATAGTCCATAACATGCATTCTGTGAACATACTTCCCCTGCAGCAGGAACTGGATGGGGCTAGGGGCTATCCTACCACTGCTAAAGATATAAAAATAAGGGATTCGAGTATTCAAAGGTTCTTTTCATATTTTAAACAGTCCTCTCTTTTCTGCACTATATAGGTTTGTAGAAAGGGAATTAGACTACCAAGAAGAAAATCAAAACTGGAAGTGCTGCAATGCAATCTTTATAAAACTGCCAGCTCTGTCACAGATAAACTCTGCAAACACTGGGTCACTCTAATCTAACACATTTTAGTAACTTTCTTTTGCTTTCGCTAGTCTCAATGAACCTCAAAAAATCCAACACATTCGAGGCTCATTCATGTTGTTTGTATTTCTGCCAAAAAGGAATTATTCTGCATTCTATGACAGGAGATGCCAAGACAACAAGGTGGACTCAGTCTGCTGTTTTATTTCTGATTTTTAGATAAAGATTTGTTTTTCTAGTCACCCTCTATGCACGCTCTCTCTGTGCCTTCCAGAATGTGTTTATGTATTTTACGTATGTAAAGATTGTGATAATGAGAAGCTAGAGAAGAGCAGTGACATGTACCACTGTTCTGTGATAAAATTGACATAGACTAGTTGTAAATCTCAAAACCATAAAATCTTCAATTAATAATGTAGTGACACACAAGTGTTCTAAACTCTTGTTATACTTTAATTACCTTTCATATATTTACTCTAACAGTGCTGAGCTCATATGGAAGGTAAACATTATAGAAGCAATTAGGAGAACAAGGTACTGACAACTAAATATATTCATTTCATGAAAACATGAGAATAAATCACAAGATACTCCTATCTGCAGAAACTGTTCAGCATACTTGATAAGATGAAAGGATCCTTAAAGGTAAAAACAAGTAAGTTTAAATTCATTATCTTAGCTAAAGGGACATCAGTATCACAATGCATTTCCTACATTAAGATACACATTTAGATCACTGTGCTGCTTCCTTAATGAAGTACTAAATTTTCACAATCCCAAGTCATGAAAATGAATGAAAAACAATTAACTGTTGATTTACAACAAAGATTTGTATATGCACCAACTCCATTACTACTTAAGCTCAGGTTTCCCCATTTCCTTTCCTCCAGCTGCACTTGATTCCGCATCATCAAAATGATGGCAAGTCTTCCTGTCAATTATAAGTAGATGGAGTCAGGCATAAGGGATCACTTTCTGACAGCTCAGTGCAATTCACAACCACCTCCATCCATTTCCTATGCCTAAGCCATCTTCATAGGCAAAATACTCTCAAGTGAAATAGGTACCAATACGTCTCACAAACAGCTTTTTTCTCTCCTCAGCATCACTGGACTGCAACAATTAACAAAACCTTGACCATACGGTAACGGTATCAGTTTGGGAACTGCACACTGTCTAATTCTTTTGATCAACACAAATGGCCCCTGTACCTGGGTCATGGTGAGAGGGAACTGATTATCAGAGAAAAGCTGCATGCAATACCTTCTCATTTTCTAGGGAGTGGATGACTTTAGAGCATCTGGTTCAAATTTTTACTTTGGATTCTCCACTGTTGCACTGGAAAATCTATTTTCTATATTTAGTGCCGATGTGTAAGAATTAGTCTGCTGGACCGCACGTAGTGACATAGGAAATAGCTCAGCCTGAATTGTGTTTTATCCATATCTCTAGCTTCCCTTATTTTGTCCTGTTCCTGCAGTTTATGAAAGAGGGACAGAGCAGTATAATTACTGCTTACAGCAGGAGGCAATCAATGAAAACTTTTGCTGCTGGTGGCTGAAAAGTTGCCAGAAAAGTGGTAATGACATGAATGGCCACCTCTCACAGGAAAGTGCTCTGTTACTGACTTGCTATTCTCTTTTCAAACACTCAAGGGAGCTATGAGCCTGCAGTTCAATTTTTCAATCCAGGAAGTGAAATCTCAGTGTAACTGCAAGCTTATTTATTTACTGATTTATTTTAAAGTTTTGTCATGAATTAACTGAGCATTTTGGTTTAATTATTATATTTTAGGTGTAGATTACCTTATTTTAGGTGATCTATGAAATGAAATGCAGAATGTAAATTCTTGTCATATTGTTATTTTTAATTTATATTAATCTCCTTCTAATAGAAGTACATTTAAGAACTAAACTACTGCTATGATTCATCTGCATTTGAACCTTCATACTTTACGATACGCTGGGAGAGAATACATTTTCTCAAGTGCTCTTACAAGGTAGACCTGCTTTTAAAACAGTTTCATGAAGATCTATGTTACACCTGCCATCACTAAAAAAAATAAAAAAAAAAGATATGAATCCTCCCCATCCCAGCTGTGAACATCACTGCTTAATAAAACAGAACTTGTCCTTTGGGGATTTTCAGTCATTACCTCACAGTAGCTAGTCATCATGCTGTTGCCTTAAAGCATAAATGTTGTCAGCAAGAGGGCAGAAATTGTATTGACAAGGCTTGGAAACAGCAAGACACACCACTAATGATATGCATTGGACACTGAGGGCTGTTCTAGACAGCTCTTCTCAACCAGCTTTAAGACAGACATGAACTACACTGTACTCTTGACAAGTTATAGGAATGAACTAGAGAAGTCTAAAATAAACAATAATAAAAGCAGCACTAAAACCTGGAATGGCAGGGGTCTTTACAGGATTCTACAACAGCTTTATTTTCTTTCAAGTGAGCTTCTGGGTTCCAGCCCAGTCCCTTGCTGGAGGTCATGCCAAAGCACCACAGACTGCCAAGCAATTGCACATACAAAACAATCCTACTCTGATGATTCAAGACGGAATTTGTTTAATGCATTTCATAACTATTTCAATACCTTTTTTACTTTTAAAATATTTTCACTATAAAAGTTAAAACTTTGTCACATGTTTATATCCTCCACTGCCATCAGGAGAGAAGGCAATTCTTTTTATTTCTCATATAGTCACTTTTTGGTAAGCTAGGCAGGAGCTTTCCTGTTGGGTAACTTCTGATCACTGATTGTCTTTAATTATTAGCTATTTCTACTACATCGAGGTCTGTACTGAGTCCTGGCTTGCACTGATGCACACAGATAGTCCTTGATGTTGACATTTATTCTGAATTGTAAGACTACAAGAGTAGTCATTCTGATGACATGTTTTTGATGATTAAACAAACTGTAAGTGACAGTCACGGAGTCAAAGAAAGTGCTGTTGTCATTCAGTGACTAGCTCCTGGGCAACCTGACCCTGAAAGAATATTGAAGCACAGTTTATACATTCACATTTTTCTGAGATGGTGAAACTCATGCTTTCTGCTCTGTTTATGAGCTGAAAACACCTTCAGTGGCATCTTCCGTCACAAAGAAGAAATCAGGTCTTGTTCCAGAACAGAGTCTCCATGCCCATTTTATCAAGGCATTTAGATTTTTCAACTTCTCTGCAAAGGTGCTTGTTGCACTATTTCATCCGGAGCTCATGTTTTAAATTTAAGTGTCAGTAAAAAACCTCATTTCCTGTTTCCCCTCTTTTCTTATCAAGGCAGTAATATTCACAGGGTAAAAGACTACAACGTATAATGAAAACAAAAGTTCTGATTCCAACTGAAAAACCAGAGAAATGTAAATTAAAAATTTTAGGTTTGGTCACTGTACTCAGAAACTCTTACCTGCGCCTTAAACCCCCCTCCAAACTACAAACATCAGCATCAACAAAATGAGCAGGGTTTTAAAGTCATGGCACATCTCAAGTGCACTGACTTTTCCATGAATGCTTTCCACGAAACAGTTTCCTGCATCAAGAATAAATAGCTGCCTGGCTTGATGCCTTTTGTTGTAAGAATTTAACAAAACTTAAGTTTACACTTATCTAATCCCATTTTATCATTAATGACAACTGCTACATTTCATGCCAAAAGGAGATCACAACATATGAACCTTTGTAACTTACAGATTTCTTTCTGTAACAGTTGCTACAGTTACAAATAACGTGCTTGCAGCACAATGTACTTTTCCTTTCATAAATCTCCTCTGCCAGCAGGTTCAGGACTCAGGGCTGAAGCTAAATGTTCCTAGAACTTCTGAAGTCAGAGTGGCAGAAAGAAAAGAAACAACCTGCTGGACTAAACTCCTGGGATTCTTATGCTACACGGGATGAAAAAATGCTGGATTAGGAGACTTCAGATCACAGTTCCAATTTGCCGTTGCAGTTAAGAAAAATGAGAGAGAGAAAAAGCAAGTAGAGCATGATCTCTGTAATATAATGAAATGTCCATAGCAAAATGTTATCTGGGTATATCTTTTCATTCAAAACTTGATTAGAACTCCTGAGATGATTCTTTGGGGCAGGGGAGGAAAAATCCAAAGAAATAAAAACAGACCTAAAGCATTATTTGGTAACCCAGGTCTTACTGAAAATAAGAAACTCAGTATTAGTTTTAACTAAATCCGCATTTAACTAATCCGCATTGACTCCAGGCACCACCACTATGTGCATGATGCAAAATGCACATAACCAAGCTGAAGACTTACGAAATTTTTTGAATAATATTCTTCTAGTTTCAGGCTACAGAATAAAAGGTCCAGGGTATAAATTAATCTTCAGGTCTCAGAGGTCCCTTGAGGCTAAACCCTAAAGCTACGTCCAAGAGCATTACCCAACCACAAGTGTCCATTTTTACATTTTTGGTGAACATTTCTTTTGCTGATGTGCCAATATTTTTCTGAGGACAGTAAAATGTACTGGGCAACTGCTCACTTTTCTAGTGAGACTTCAGTGTGAGAAAAGTGAAGGCAGAGTTGCTTAAAAGTATTTTGTGGTTTTCCCTTTGCTCTGCTCTGGAACAAACATTGACAAGTTCTCCTGGCCCTCAGGAGGAGTTCTCATACACTGGCTGGCAGAGACAAAAGCAGCCACAGAAGAAAAATAAGTAAGCATCAGTTCTTTCCATATTTCTCCAATTTAAAGCAATTACCAATTTAATAAACAAGGATTTCAAGGAAAGAGATAAGATTCTGGCTTTAGGCTTGCATGAATCAGTTTGAAGGCAATGCTGTTTCCAGTGACTACTCCCTAGTTTTTACAAGTTATTAGAAAGGGCTTGACCTCCCATATTTTTCCATGCACTGAAGACTGCTCAGCTAGCTAATTCAATAGCTTCTGCATTTGGAACCAAATGTAGAATAAAAATTAAAAACGAACAAACAAAAAAAAAACACCAAAAAACCCCAACAAAAAACCCACACCAAACCAAAGAAACAAACAAAAAAACCCCAAACCAAAACCAACTTGATTTCTGGTACAAAGGGTCTTCCCGTGAAGCCTGGCACCCTCACAGCACTCCGTGCATTCTCTGGAGATGCTCTGCACAGATCTGTCTCCAAGTACCTCAGCACACCAGTTCCATTCAATGGTGCAAATCCAGTAGCCCACTGAGACAAGACAATTGTGGGAAGCAATGCAGACAAAGGCTATCTGATCTGCTGCAAAGGTGTTATCCCCGCTAACATTTTTAAGAATGGCAACACACAGGCAACATTTTAATACTATATAAAATATAAAATGTCAAGAGCACTGGAAGCACTCACCCCATCCCCTGTGGTGCAAACACAACATACCTCCCTTACTTACTGTGTGGCCTTCTGCATGCACTTATATAGTTGCATACAAAACTGAGTGCTTCAGATAGATGGAAAACAACTAACAGGCATCAGATGATTAGTTACACAGATTGTAGTTAGTGTTGAAAAGAGGATGGAAATTTGGGTAGCAATATATAAGATTCATAGAAATAGGCCTACTATTTGCCAACACTTTTGACTAACTTTTGAGCTCACCTTCTGACCGGTCTTGCTGAAAGAGGAGAATCTTGAAAACCCCAGACTGACGCCTGTCTCACTTAAGGATGCACAGCGGGCTCAGAAGTTTCCTTAAATGCTTCAAGTTTTAAGGACTAGAGTTTTTCATAAGAAGTCTTGTCTCTTAGATTGAAAACAGCTTGAGAAGAGCTGGGTGGAAGGCAGAGGTGAACTGGCTGGAAGTTTCACCTCAACATGAGGAAGAACTTCCTTATACTGAAGGTGGCAGAGCACTGGAACAGGCTGCCCAGGGAGGTTGTGGGCACATTTCTGCATCACCTGCTCCAGGTGATCCTGCCTTGGCAAGGATGTTGGACTGAATGATCTCAAGAGGTCCTTCCCAATCCTAACAATTCTGTGATTCTGTGATACCAGAGTTGGCACTGCTGTGCCAAGCCTGCCCACACTTCACAAAGGAGCACCCAGACGTACAGAACTTCAGATCTCCTCAGAGACCACAGATTAAAATCACATGAATAATACTTCATTCTACGGCCTAATAATGCTGAGCCTGTACCAGGCTACAGACTCAGAACAACTGACAAGTGCAGGCACATCTCACAAAAGATACCTATTTTTAATACAATCACTGGCCTCATCCAAACTTGTTGAGGTCAAGAACCCTAGAAGACTTCACAAGCTTTGAGACTACAGGCAACACTTAAACACTTGCAGACAGGATAAGAACACAAATTTCAGCATATTCATTGACATCAATGTGTGAGAGTATGGGTCGCACCTAAGGAGAGAAAGATGCATGCTTGAGGACTATTGCATAAAAATGTTTAATCAAAAAGGATGATAAAGTGCTATGTTTTAAGAATTTATGCTAAGAAAAACATATTTAAAGGTCTCAGCTACAACTCTCTGGGTAATAGTATATGTTGTTTTAAACATCTTTGTCCAGATTTGAGGTTCCAAATAGTATTTGGACAATTAGCACTATTATAAGAGTTTAATGTGCCTCTCTGTGGCTTTCATTCAGTAACATTTTATTTCTAAGGACAGATAATATCCCCTTTTAAACCAAAATTAATGTAGCACATCAATTGTAATTCTTCAATGATCCCCATCCATTTGAATGAGTGCTACTTTACCAAGAAGCCCAGTGGAGTCAGTCAGTCTATATATCATTAAACCCACTACTTTTTACTGGATACCATAAGGATTTTGTGGATCTACTCAACTCAAAGCTTTCTGGCTGACCCTATTTTTGCTGAAATACCACTTTTACAAACATCACATTGCTTTGACTCGAAAACTGGGAATGCCTAGCTGCATATATTTTATTTTGTACTGTACTTGGCACATTTGATTGACGAACCTCGGAAAGGATCTCACATGTTGCTGCAGTGAAGATCAACAATGTAATTTTAAAATTAGATTTATTCATTAGAGGTTTAATTCACTTTTCTCCGAATAAAGGCAGAGCAAATCAACTTATACAGCTGTACGAGCAAAATATAATTCTCTCCTGGAGCAGGAGACAGTATAGTTATACAACAGGCCTCCATGGTCATAAGGCTGAGGCCCAGAATAGACTGGGCAACCTCCATGGCCATATGCCTTGGATCCTTTGTGAAACAGTTTGCTCACCTGGAGACAATATTACTGTTTGCTCAGCACTGCTCCTAGTCATGGTAAGTTGGTTCATTTTTGAGACACCTTGTCCATCTCCGAAGCGTATATAGTTACCAGTACCTTTTCCACTTTTAAAAGAAAATTGAGAAGGCAAACAGATGGTATTTGTTCAGAAATGGTAGTCTTGCGCTACAGATTTTTTAAAAACAACATACCACAGAATCACAGAATGCTTGAGGTTGGCAGAAACCTTGGGTGATCATCTGGTCCAATATTCCTACTCAAGTAAAGCCACCTAAAGCCACTTGTCCT
Source organism: Margarornis squamiger (assembly GCA_035222235.1). Lineage (NCBI taxonomy): Eukaryota > Metazoa > Chordata > Aves > Passeriformes > Furnariidae > Margarornis > Margarornis squamiger. The sequence continues at coordinate 10,789,442 of JAWWTY010000158.1, forward strand.
GTTGCTCAAGACAAACTTTTTTATGCCAAGCCCAAAAGTACACTAGCCAAAAGACATTTTGATCACACAGAGATGTTTACAGACCCAATGTTATTTCCTACATTTCACCTTTGATTCAAGAAAATTATGTACAAGTGAAAGATGACCTTCCCAGAAATGTGTCATTTTACAAAATGAGAGCTGTCTGCCAAAGACTGAGCACAATGATAGAAGATTAAAAGTAGCTGCAGTAAAGAGTTGCTATGGATTTGATATTTATAAAAGCAAACACACATAAATAAAATCCACACTTAATAAATATATATGTTAACACAAATAGCACCACATAGATAATAATTATAATCAGGAAAAAAATTCAAATTGCTTCTTTAACCTGTAATCATGTTTCCTCTGGAGCAATTTAGATTAAATCTGTCTCTTCTTACGTATACAGAATACCCTGTTTTCTAAAACAATTAATTTACCCTGGAAAGCTCATAAGCGAAGCTGTTAACTAAGATTCAGCATATCATCACTACAGAGTCCAACGTTTAAAATACAGAAACAAAGCAAGGATAAGATTAATACTGCTCATATTTATATTCTGATTTAAACAATTTACATCTCAACACTTAAAGTTCACATTGGTTACGCACAGACTAGACTATGTACTAGTACCTGCTCATTCATAAGCATGAATATAAATCTGTGAAAATCAAATAAAAGTATCAATACAGATACACACTAATAGACTTTGAATCCAAATCTTTTAGCTACAATCAAGAACTGTTCAGCACAACTGCTCATATGCTTTTTTACTAGATATTTATAGGTATTTCTATATATATTTATAGATTTTTAAATCTGAATACATTGCTGCATCCAGTAGACTTTAAAAAATTGTAATTAGTTTTTTCAGTGTTAACTTATAGAAGCCTGTTTGTTCTTACGTTTTCACACCCCTCCTAGCCTCCTGCACAGCTCTATTTCCTGTTTTCTTTCAATGGCCACAAGATTGGCACCCACAGCACTCCAGAGCTCAGGCAAACAGAAAGCCTTCTATTTATCAGCTTCTAGTTATCAACAGATAAAAGTGATTGGAACAGGACTGTTTCCTAAAATAATGCACCACGACGAAGTTTGCAGAGCTGGAAACACAGTTCACATGGCCATATACAAGCACACAAGTGGTTCCTGTAAGCAAAGTTATTCATATGGTCTGTGTTGAGCTTGTGCCTCGGGATTCTCAGACCTCAGTGCCACAGACCTTTGCTGTCACTGGCAATGCTGGCAGAAGCTGTTCTCACCTACATTTTGTCTTTTCCCATCCCATTCCACCACCTCAGCTGTGCCAATGCACTGTGGAACTGCGAGTGACTAAAGGACTGAGCTGGGTTCAAACCAGCTCTGCCAAGAAGAAAGGTTAAATGGACAACCCAGCTCTGTGGGGCCTCTGGCACAAGGAAGAAGAGGGGTTACCCATCCTGTCTCTCCTCCCGCTCTCTCTGGCAGAAGCTTCAGCCAAAGCAAGGAAAACTTAATTGCTATTTAAAAGCTACTGTTTACAATCCAGTTGATTACAATTAGCAAAAATATCCTCACTTGAAGATAACAGTGGTTCAAAAGGATTTTCCAGATTTTTTTCACTTGCCCTCAAGGTGTCATATATTCCCTGGGAGAGGAAGGGCTGGCAACCAGGGGACACAGGGGGAACACCATGGGGCACTGTCAACTGAGAGTTAAAGCTTTATGCTTGCACTACATCAAACTCCCTGGGTAGTACCTCATCAAGACTGCAACCAAGAAGCTTCAGTTCACGGCAGGAGTGACAGGATTTATGAGATAATGGCACAGAGTTGCTTGTTTGGGAGATACATGTGACTTGTCCATCTGCAGGAAAAACGTATGCTAAGATCTTTTAACGAGGACTACATGCAACGTCTGATAAGAAAGCAGATTGCTGTATAACCTCTTCCACCATAATCCAGACAGATTGTCAAGAACAAACTGGGTCAATCGCCATGTGCTTTTATTTTTTTTCTTTTGTTTTGCAATTCCTCTGAAAACTGAAAAAAAAAACCCACAGCAAAACCCCAATGTAAGAGTTGGTGGCTTTTGTATTTCTGCATTACTTTACTCTGGATGATGAACTTTCTCACACATTTGATTGATGTAACTAGCTTAACTGATTAATCACTTTGCCTCCTAGCAGTTCCTTCCTGCTTATATCCAAGGAAACAGTCAATTAGGACTATAATTAATTCTTCCTTTCATGATGGGGTAAATTTGGAAGGTTGTGACCACATGAATGCAGGCAGTGCAGCTGGTTAATCTGCAACCCTGAGCCTCATGCTCCTAATGAACAAACTACAGCACTTGCACTTCAAACAAGAGACAAAACACCCTAATCCTCTACAGTCCATTTGGAAACCTACAAAATAGCACATGGAGGAAAAACAATATTTAATCAGGCCATTGCACTGAAAATTTATGAATGTGCTTTTATGCCAAAGGTGTATTAATGGACAACTCAACAGAAACCGTCAGAAACTACAAGACAAAACAAGACCCTGGAAAACAGTAAACCAAGATTAAGCACATTCAACAACTGGGTGGGCACAGTTAGCAAAACAGGAGTAAGATTTTTAGCACAAAGATAATAATGGAAAACCTCATCTAGATATAATGCAGATTGCTCCATCATGTTTTAAGATCTAAACTAGTTGCTCTTCTAAAACAAACTCCACTATGGCAACAGATCTTGAGAGGCAGAAATTAATTCAGGGAAAGTGAAACTACAGGCTGTTCAAAAGTCAGTCTACACAGCTACCTCATATCTTTCTCACCTTAAAGTAGCCATGTTCAGCAAACATCTAAGAAGAAATTCAGAGAATACTTTATTAGGTTGACAGCAGTCTTACAAGTTTCAATGATTTTTCTGCATTATATCTCGACAACACTGACTCCAGAAAATACAAAGATCTCCTCCTCCAAGGTATTGTGAGTTTGGAGATTGTTAGGTTATTTTTATGAAGTAGTTTTTCAAAGTAGATTTTCAAAGCTGGTCAGATCACATGAAATTTAAAATACTTCAAATTATTTAATGTATTTTTGTATTGAGGATAATTTGTCACATAAAGCTGACAAAGGCAAGAGACAGAGAAATATTAGCAAACTAGTGGGAATAAGCTTCCAAAATTACAAGTGAGCTAGAAAAGATGCCTTAATTCAAATTTTTTAAATGAGTGAAGAGGTGGTACTGAGTTCCATGTATACAAATTTGCTCTCAGTTACAGATCTGAATCAGACTTCAGACTGAGAAGTCTGACTTCCTGCCCAGATCAGCTGCAGAACAATTTCATGAAATTATCACAAATGAAGAGAGAGACAAGAACCTTAACCCCTGTTTTGTTTCAGCCTTGAAAAATGCTGAATTTACATATGAAGATTTAATTTGGGTCTGTACTTCACTCTTTGGAACATTCCAAATGGAAGTTTGATTATGAACTTAATCCAAGTCAGTGTTACCTTCAGACACTCAACTCCTACCCCACTCGCCTCTTTTTTTTGAAGCCCAAACAAAATGAAAAATTGCTAACAAAGAAATGTGCTAAGTAATGTAGCAGTTCCCTATTGTTCATCATTATTTACATGGAAACTGAAAATGGGTACTTAAAATAATGGTAACAGTCAGTTGGTAATTTGATCACAGATTCCAGATGATTTCCAATGTTTAAGGCATTAACCACAATAAAGTTTGATTTATTAGTATATTTTCTCTACTTATTCTCCCACAAATGAAATAAAACTGTCACAAAGGAGAAGCGAAGTAAGACAACAATGACCTTTAATTACCCTATGTGTACATAAACATGTGCATCCAGAAAATCACTGGATATACTTTTAATTAAAATCCAAGATATTTATTTTTAGTCAAATAATTGTTGAAATAACCACTCTGAAAAAAACCAAGTCAACTTCATGCCTTTTTTTTTTCAAATAACCAAACAGATGTCCCAATGAAATTTGCCATTATTCTTTCCAGGGGGAGAGAGCATCCATGACTTTTCCAATAACTTTAACAGAATTCACTCAAATTCTGTTTTCCTGGACAACATACTAGGAAAAAATGGGAAATTGGGTTTCTGAGCACTCCCTGTGAGGAAAATACCATTAAATCAATCTTCATTGATACTACAACGCCAGATCAAGCAGGCAAGGGCTGTATTCTGCATGATATTCTACTTAATTTGGTTTTTATTTTTTTAAAGCTTGTGGGTGCTTGCAAATATTACAGTTTTAGCATGGTATCATATAAAAGATACTGATGTATAGTTACGGAGCCACATATACAAATCACCCATTAGTACGCCTAAATGGAAAAGTGTCTCTGCCCACTGGTATGTACTATTTCAGCATAACTGGTCCCCAATTCTTCTGTTTGTACTTCCCTATATATTCTTAAAAACTTGGGAAGTATCCTCCTGAACTCTTCCCTTTTTGTAAGTTTTGCTCTCTGAACTATTTGTAAGGACTACAAACTTGTCAGTTTCCCAGGTAAGGACAACTACTACAGCTGTTCACAGAACTGGGGGGAAAAACATCAAAACAAAACAACAAAACCAACAAACAGTGAAACAAAATTTACAAGACAATTTGTTGCTATTGGTTAGATATCATTCATGAGAACAAAAAGAGGGTCAAAGTAAATGAACAGTTCATTAGAACTGTTGGCAGTAAGATATGTGACGTGCACTAGAAACATCCTAGGATCAACCTATCCCACTAACATCAAGGTACTAAAATCAAGGTATTCTACTAATACATAGCTGACATGGATGTAGGCTGGAAGCCTGGCAATTGAGTTCTGATTTTATCAACACTTTGAAATAAAAAAAATCTACCTCCTGTCAAGAAACCATGCAAATGACAAGTCTGCTACACTGATCACTGTTCCAAGTCACTGATCTGACAGCAAAGGCTTAAATGGCTCCGGAAGCAAAGCCTTAACTGGGAGCTCTAACAAGTGGTTGAAAAAACAGCCACTTAAGAGTGGTCTTCTGGATCACAGTGCTGTTGGATGGATCATTTGAGTTCTGTGTACATTGTCAAGTAGCTGGAAAAAAAAGAAAATCTGATCTTAAAATGTCATTCCTGTCCCAAGAATCCCCTGTAAGCATTCAGTATGTTAGTTCTGCTCTCAAAGAAGAAACATTCACAGAAAGATGATTAAGGTTACTGAGAAAACAAGGGTTTTGAGAAGTGTCTGATGGGGACTGCTGCTTTGAGGATCAAAATATCCACAAGAATCTCACTGTCCAAGGTCTCCCAGTCCTTACCTGTTCCTGCCCAAACCCCAACAGCATAAAATGATGGAATACTTTTGTGCTGACTGGATGAGTGCTCATTTGGCTTAAAAACACATGAACAAGGAGGGAAAAAAAATTTACATGTTGATTAATACGTTCATATTTGTTTGGTGGTGTAAACGAAGCTTTTAAATCCCCAGTCTATTTCTTCAATCCCTTTTCACAAACCCTTTTCACAGATTTTTTTTTTTTTCACAGTATCTGACACAGGAGAAGAAAAAGAATTTCCAGCACTAAGCTGAGAAATATTTACTTGCCCAAACAGAAAAGCACAGGACAGTTTGAATGTGCAGGCTTACAACAGCCCTAAGCTATTCTAAGATGCAAAAAGTTTTTCTTCCTTGCAGAAGGTTTTCTTAGACTAATGAACACAAATTTGCAGTGTAGTTCCTGTGTGGATAAGCGTTCCCAAGCCCTTAAAAACACAAACATGAAATACTATCTCCTCATTACAGAATCCCTCCCCAACACTGTAATACTAAGTGGTCTCACCGTGTTTAATGTATTTCCACTTCTTCCTTGAGTTGTCAAGCACCTTACCCCTGCTGTATACCTGGGGAACTGGGGCACAGAAAGGTTAAGGATATATCTAAATGGTAAAATTATGTCCATCAGGCGAAATCTCTAACACAGTTATGTCTTCAGTACAGACGTAATCCATCTACAATCTGCTTTTAAGGATATAAATTCCTTTGCAAAGAGGAGCTGGAAGTCCTAAGGGGAGTTATGTCCCAATACAAAGTTTCTCTCTGAGTGCTTTGCAGTGACAGTTCTAATACACTGCATTCCAGCGGACCCAGGGGACTTCACCGAAACCATTCACCCTGCTTTGTCACAGGCACCTCATTTAACTGAGGTCTAATAAATAATAGATTAAAGCCCTGGCTGCGATATCATCTCTTCTCTTGCTCTGATTCTTGTAAAATTGTACAAAAGGGACTTTCAAAAACAATTAAAAAACACAGAATGTTTCTTTATGAAAGCAGCTACAAAGATTTAAAAACAACAGAAAAATCAAAGCATTAGAGTAGAACTTTACTCAGATGGTATCTGCTAATCGCCAAAGCTTACTCTGCAGCGAGCGCCGCAGGCATCTCCTGAGCAGCTGGAGATGTGAGCACCCTGCACCCACGCACCGCATGGTCTGCAGGGTCCTGCAGGGCTCCAGAGGCTCCTCTGGTCTAAGTGACATGACACCAGGGCTGTAGCAGCAGATGCTCAAGGACAAGGACTGCCAGGCATATTGCCACAACTCCCTGTCCAAGGGAACTTCATTTAATGTTGGCTTAAATTTACTGGATCAAGGTAATGCAACAGTGCTACTGAAACAGCTTTGAATCTTCTTAGGTGTTGAAGGTTCTTGGGTGTTCTTGAGTTCCAAGATTTTAACTGATTATTTTGAAGCTTATCCACCAAATAAGAAAGGTCTGATAGGAAATGATCATCACAAACATCAGCAGCTGCTATGCATAGATGCTACTGATATGGAGACAGCTGGGTACACATTTCTGCAGTCATTTCCTTGATGAATAGAGAGTGCACTGTTGTACATAAAAATGGTATTGTCAGCCTCTCTCAAAAAGCTATACGTTCAGTCCTCATCTGAACGACCAAGACTTGTCTTTAAGAGACAGAAAGACTCCAAAATCTGTCCATCCTTGTCCTGATGGCATTCCACCCCTAGGAAGACGATAACTTTCACCAACAACTCTCAAACTTACAAGACGTGCATCTGATGCTGTAAAAGGCTACAACGGACACGTCACTTCAGTTCACACAGAACAGAGATTTTAAAAAGAATACTCGTTTAGCCAGCTAGGGTCATGCTCAAGTAGGAGCCAGAAAAACATGTCACAAGCCCTCTGGGAAAACATAACTAAGTACTCTGGGCAGGCAACACAGGGCAGTTGGCAAATCAACACATGAGAGAAAGAGGAAATCTCTTCAAAGGCTAACAGGAAAAGGGGCAAAACATGGGCATGTCGAAGCCTGCTCCTAAATGTCATTATTCAAGAGGAAGTTAATGACTCTTCCCTTCTTCCACAGGATGTGTTCTTCCCCCATAAGCTATCATTTAAATAATCAACTAGTACCAAGTAAGCACTCTATTAGCTGTTGATATTTAATAACACAAGAACAGAAACCATAGTCCTGGCCTTGCAGACCTCTTGATTAAGGGCAGCATTGTAACCAGCAGTGCCGGTGGCATTTTGACAGGTTCAGGATAGTGCAAATTTCTGACAGGATTTGCACATCAGTGTTTTCTTTACTGAATCACTCACTGATAAACCTCTCTGGACTAAAAAAGAAATCCTGTGGGTTCAGAAAAGAACCAGCAAAATTATGACATTTTCTCCCAAAGCACTGCTCCCCAGACCTTCAGATGTGGTAAAAAACAGGGTAGATCTTGGACAGTTGAATTTCTCCGTTGTATAAACAAAATGATTATTCAGTAATTGATAGACTCATGCCCTAGTCAAAAAGTGCCCAAGGGTCACTAATACCCCAGTACCCTCATAACATAAAGGAAACCGTCAAAAGCACAAAGAGTTGATGAAGAAAAATTTCAGGGTGCTTCTAAATTAAAGAATCTGGATCAGTAAATAGAAAAATCTCACAGCAAGGACACAGCAATTTCTTTCTGCAGAATCCACATTTACACCCTGTACAACACACTGAATGCTTAAGTCAGTCTTGGCTCTCAGAAAACAAATAAAACTAAAAAAAAAAATAGAAACCCTAAACAATACAAAAACATCCCCCCCCAAAAAACCCAAACCAACTAAACAACCCCCCCTAAAAAAAATCCCAAACAAAAAAATCCCACACACAACCCTACTAAACCATTTCCACAAAAGCATCAATTCAAGCCAAACAAGTTTTGCATTAACCAACTAAAAAGCTTTAAAAGGTTGTAAAAATACAAGAGCAGATACAGAAGAAAACGTATAAGCCAACGCAAAAACAAGACCAAAACCCAGGAAAATCATTTTCCAAGCTTCCTTCTAGTGAGATGAATTAGACCATGGAACAGTCCCCATTGCTCGGGCAGGCTGAAGTTGGACAGAACACTGGAAATGCATACTGCAGGGAAACTTGGAAGCCAGACACTTCCAACAGTCCTTTCCATCTTTAGTGTTTTTTTTTCTACAACTAAGAGGCCTACATTGTTATACAATTATATAGTTTCCAAGTTTTCACTAAAACAAGGATATTTGCCATTGCAAAGCTCTCTCTAACAGCCAAGCCACCGTAGCTCAAAGGAACAAGATAAAACAGACAGATGTCAGAGCTCTCCCGCCGAGTGCTTTAGTCCGAGCACTCAGTTTAGCAAGACGAAGATGTTTGTGCTGGCTGCAAGAGGACTTCAAATGGCTTGTCTACAGAAATTACTTTAGAGGAATATTATACATGACATCATCCAACTACATTAAGTCAGTTCAATTACTGGTAATCAACTTAGAATATATCTGTGTAGTTATTTTTAGAGGTTTTACTGAGGTTTATTAGGAGAACATATATTCTAGCACTCCCTTTATTAGGATGCCATAATGTTCAGCTATTTTGAAAAAGGACAATTTTATTTTTATGCCTTTTGTGTAATATTTGGGTTTCTGAACAGTTTTATCCTTTCTTACACTCCCTAGAGTTAGTTACTTCTGAGGACAAATGTCCATTGATTAACAGTGAAAACACACTGGTTGCAGAGAATTTAATCAAGGCATAGACTACAGAGTGCCAGGTCCAACTATCCAGGAATTTGCTTCTCCCTTCTCAAGGAAGCTCAAGGGAAACACTCAAAATCCTAACTGTATCCAAAGCAGCTATGTTTCCTGTTTTCAGAGTTCAAAATAGCATTCATAGTGTAAAGGACGGTAGAGTTCCCATTAAGCGACAGACTGGGACAGACAGTTTTACACTCTGGATGCTGGCTGCTACTGGGATGCAGTAACTCAGTTGCAGGGGGACTCTGTGCATCCCTGCCCATGCCATGGAGGCAGCTGTTCTCAGAGCTCCTGCAGCGCACGCTCAGCACTATTTGCTACTGTGCAAAAGATTTTAAGCAGCACATCAGTATGGCAGGCTCCTCTACCATATAACCACTATATAGGAGAACTTCTTCTTTTGGGAGCTGGGAAAGGGAGTAAATGTGTTTTAAAACCATATTCTGCTTAGCTATTCTGCGTGGATCCTATCTTAACTCTCATGCCATAATAAATCAGGATTGAATCCATAAAAATAATATTAAGCTAACATGAGAGGAGTGAGAATATACTTAAAGACAAGGCAAGCTAAAAACAAAGTCACCCTCCCACTCTCTACTTCCACCCTATCTTTAGACTAGCTTTTATTACTTAACCAACATTTTTTAAGGGTCTGTTTTGTTTTCTATACACATGTAACTCCCATTACTGTCAGTGGAAATTATGTATGCACATCAGTAGCAAACCAGACTGCAGGATATTTAGCTCTCTAAGGTATCCATGTCCTTGTTACAGTCATGTTTCAGGAGACAAGCCAACAAATATATTTGGAATTCTGCCTTTAAACAAACACCATATTACAACAGGCACAAGTGCTGCCTGATTCTTCCAAATGGAGGCAATCCTCAAGAGAGAATCCTACTTAAACCAACAAAGGAATGGATTAAGAGCATTTGTCTTTTCCCACCATTGCCACAATGTTGCAGCATCTCACATGATAAAATTGACAAGAAATATCTCTGTAAGAGAAAAAAGACAAGTCTTTTCACTAACTCGTATACTGAAATAGTTAAAAAAAATTACAGCAATACTTGAGAATAGCAAGTAAGAAGACTAATATTTAGTTACTAGAACTAAGAGTACTTTTCCATTCACAGACCACAAAGAGCTTTTACAATATTGCATCTCTACGGCCATTAATTGGAGAAGGAAATAATGGGTGAAATGGAAGAAATTTGGCCAAGAACTGAAATGACAAGGAAACCATTTTTCCTACCTCCTCATCTAACATTTTGTCCTCTGCAGCCTGTCAAGCACTTCTTGACAAGCCAGCGTGCTGCCCTCTCAGAAGCCAGAACCCCATGAGATCATGGAGGTTATTCTTTTCCACATAAAAAATCCTGATATGCAAAAGCTCTGACAATAACCTGTTCATTCAATTTCTTATTATTTTCCAGAGTATGAACAAACCTCCCTTCAAATACCTCGTTTCTTTCCAAGACATTTATATTCACATGCCTCTTCAGTGTTCCTCTACTTCTAAGGCTGAGTGAAAAACACACATTAGCTGCAGCATATTCATCACTGTATGCCTTAAAGTCAGAGGAAAGCACTTGATTTCCAGTAAGAGCATGTCTCTTCATTCCATAACTAATCATCTCACTGCAATGTTTTCCCTAAAGCGCGCTTAATGTTTTTATTAAGAAATTATATCTAATCATGAATTCAGGGATATAAACTAAAGAGTCTTTGGGCACAGACACTTGTCCTACACACCACCAGACTGCAAAAGCAATCATGGTTTCTAAAACTCTGTATTTCTTCAATGAACTTACCGCTCTCTCTGTGCCAAATGAAATTCTGACAGGGTCTCAAAACCAACACAAAGGTGAAATGAAACTTAATGAGAGTTTTGCAGCTGAAATCCACAAAGCTTGATCCTATCCAAAGTTATTTCACTTCTGTCACAGGAGGAAAACTCATAATAGACCTTAAGCTCCCTTTGAACACCTCTGTTTGAAAAAACAGACCCATATTAGCAGTGTATTAGCAGTCACAAATGCTAGTCTAGACATTACAGCTACAGCCCCCTCCTTTAATCCTCTCTGGCTCATATATATCTGCAGGCACTAGGTTGTATTCATCCACATGGTTTTCTTGGTAATTTAGATATCTCAAGGACCCTGGCCTGAAAATTGCTCTATAAATATCCAGTGCATCAGTTTTACTTATAAAAGTGATTAATTGAAGACTCTGTTACTACCTTGAATAGGAAATAAAATGTCACTCAGCAAGCCATAAATCATGAAAGCTGCCAATAAAAATGCCTGAACCGTACTACAAGTCAGAATCATGTGAGCATATTATCCGGGAAAAAAAGTACATCCTTGCAACAAAATTATACCAACTACTTATTTATTAAACAGTTGTAACTTTTCAGACAATAGATGACTTCGTGCAAAACATCCTTCCCTGATTTATCACAGACAATAAGCTTATTGCTTATTATTCAGGCATTTCTAAATTTTTTTAATTATTTTTTCCCATAAGGGTGTGAGTTGTAAAGATTGATCCAAGCCCTCTGAAGGCAGCAGTGTTTGTCAATGGTTGGACAAAAATTAAACTCTGTTTGGTAGATGGCTATCTTATTTCCTACTAGTTAATTTATTTACTTTTTCTCTCCCTTAATCATTTAGCACACTGACATCAAAGAACTGCTTGATTCTCAAGTAACATACTGTCTTTGTAAGCAATAAATGAAACAAATTAATTCATTCAGTGAATTTACTTGTAATGGAAATATGTCTATCATAACAAGATTAATTTTATCAAGCACACTGACGATTAGCTTGTAAAGAAATACTGGAAAATAAAAGCAGCCTTGCTGGCACATTGCATTGTCCTCCATAAGGTGTTTGCTAAACAGTGTAGCTATATTGTGATAATGACTTTCACTGTAAATCTGTTTCTCTCATCAGTGTTGTTTTTTCTACTTTCAATAAATCTCTTTTGCATGTGGTAGCACAGGAACACAGACCACTCTAATAAGGCAACTTCTACTCTGCTTTACAATGAGTGTGGAGGGATGGCATTGAATATTTGCTTTATTTATCTTCAACAGACCTCATACAGAGATATGCATATAGCATGTTAAAATGTGTATCAACAATTTAACGTGCTACCACACTTCTCCCATTTTCACAGCAGGAACGGTACACAACAATCATTAACAGAGCTTGTGATACATGGATCTAGCAGTTTCGTAATAAATCAAATGGCCTGATGAAGAAAGGTATCTTAAGTTGCATTGTTCTCAGGAAATTAAAAATGCTTCATGGTACATAACACATATCAAGAGTTGTGAATAATTATAACTGTAGTCCAACAAAGCCAATTTACTTCATAATTTTTATAGTGTTTTTGACTGCCATACCTAAACTCTGCCTAAGTAAATTAACTTCTATTCTCAAAGATTAAGACTTGCTGTAACAGAACAATCTGGTCTTTTCCTCCCATCTCCAAAGAGACCCTCTCAGAACAGAGGGCTGTCTTTAAATTTGTCTCAGACCCAGTGTTTCTTAAGGTTTTTTGGAGTGTTTGGAAAGCAGGTTGCTCCTGTCTCAAATCTTCTCACTGTCCACGTTTCCCCATGAGCAAACAGTCTGATCCTGAATTTTCATGTTTTTTGCTCATGGTCTTACAAGATGCCTTGCTCCAGAAGAACGCGATAAAAGATATGCTCTTGATTTAGAAGGAATGTTTTCTTGATCCCACCCCCCCTCCACACCCCCCCTCCACACCCCCCCCATCTGCAATAAATAATGTAATTTCTTTGAAGCAGCTAATGACAGCAGCAACGACCTGGCTGTCAAACACAACATGATTTCACGTACCAGAAGCAACTCCAGGTGATGAACAGGGAAGTATGGATGGAACTGCCATGAAGGGAGCTAGAAACAATGTGTTTCTGAAAAAAGAAACTCTCTGAAATATCCTTCTATGGCTTGCTATTACATTAAATTTTTCTTGTTCCTTTGCTGCAGCTGTCTTTAACAAGAAAATTTTAAAAAAGCAAACACAGGTGTTTACTCAAGGATCAATTCACCTGCTGTTCCCCTGCTCCACCTGCCCCTGTTGCCTCACTACCTGATCCAGCCATACAGATAGGATGACTCATCTCTGCATGAGTACATTTTTAAATGATCTATTTTCAGGGGTTCAGTTCTGCAAAAGGAGAAGGAAGGATAAAGACCTTTCTTTAATACCACATAATTTATCTACTTTGCATCTCTCTTTTACCTTTTTTGAAGCAGCAAAAGCACAGTGGTTGAATCCTCCAGGCTTCTGAATGCCAGGCTAATGTGCAATTCACCCCTTCGTAATGAAAGGCATCATAATTCAAGGGCATCTGCATCATCCTCCCCCAGATAACAATTTACTGAAGCAGTGAAAAGGAAAGAGCTTTCCAAGTTTGTTGCAAAATTTCAGATCTGTGTTTGAATGGAGTTGATGGATTTCCAGAAGCAGAGTGGAGTGCTCTGCTTTGAATTAGCCATTATCTTTTGCATCCCTCCATGTTTCCTGTCATCACAAAAGAAGATGAGTTACCCTTTAACTTACTGTAGAATAATCTTTGACTACCAGCAAAGGGGTAGTTAATGCTATTGGCAAGGATGATTTAGGAGACAATTTCAAAGTTCAGCTAACTATAAAAACAGAAGTCATACTAAAACAGGCTCATTCATTCTGCATACCAAGTGTGAGGGAAGCAGGGCTTAATACCACAACTGCTGGGAGATGTGACAGTATGATGTCAAAAGGCAATTTCTCACTTTCTCACTTGACAAATGCATCCGGCTTTCCTGACAAGAATAGGTGCTCATCCAACGCTGCTAAAATATAATATATTAAGTATGACATCAGTGCCCAGACCAGATTTGACAGGCCTAAGTGTGCAAAGGGGGAATCCTTGCCTTACAGATCCAGCAAATTAATCCTTGCTTTACAAATTTCTTATTTAAGAAATAAATAAGCTGACAGCTGCAGACGGGCCAGACAAACCTTTAGTATTCTGAAGAAGGCTTGATTCTAAACTTATTTTTAAACATATTTTTAAGTCTCCTCTAATGAAAATGTTCATAAATTGTCCATTGTTGCAGAAAGTCTTATAGTCATATAGTCTTTCTCTGTGCCTTAAGAATAGCAGCAAATGTCCTCAAGGCATTTGACAGTCAGAATCTTTTGTTTGCTTTGTTTTCTTTTCTTCAACTGGTTTGTTATTTTTACACACATATATATGTAAAATTAAGCTTTTTCCACACAAAATCGAACCCCTCTCCAAAAAATTTGTTATGGAATCACTGTATGCCTCTCAAACCTCATGCTCTTTTTAGAACGACATGCATGTTTATCATCAAAGCAAGCACTACTGAAACAGTTGTTTAATATGGCCTCTCAGGTGTTTACTGTGGCTGACAGTCCATCAGAAGCCTAAAGTTCAGGAACAAGTCATCAAAACAGAACACATTTTCCCATGGATAGTGAGCAGCCAAAGGCACGATACAGAAACACTGACATCAGGACAGAGACCACCAGCACCTACTGAACTAACTACTACTCCAGAGAGAGTAAAACCAAACAAACTTGAACGTAATTATCAGTGTACTTCACAATAAGTTGCCTCTTAATTTTATACACACAGACACTTGAAAATGCAAAGCACCTTTAATGCACCTGATTCTCCACCAACATGTGCAAAATAGCAGGAACACTATTAGCGAGATAAAATCAGCAAAACAGTCGCCTATTTAATTTCCAGTATACTCATTTTACTGCACTCTGCAACCTCCCACTTCATATATCACCATACAGAATCTTGTTACTAAAAACCAAGCATAGATATTTAAAATAGAGAACTCTTAAAAATTGGCGTGATACTCTAGATGATCTTTGACAAGGGCTTGAAGACCCTGTTAAATATTCACCTAACTCTGCAGTGATCATGATGCCCATCACTGGCTATTTGTTCCCACAACTATCCAAACTTAACTTGGACTTGACTAAAACATCAGCAATGAGAAAGTTGCCGATGACCACATTTAAATGACTAAGACTTCAGTGTTAATGTTTCATTGAGATAAATGGAACAATCCCTCCCTTTCACAGCTTTTATTCCAAAGTAATTTACAAACTCTGGAAATTGTCACAAAATTTGTCTTTCATTACTTAATTTTGGGAAAAGTTACCATGGCAGAAGGAATGGAAACTAGTCTCAATGTGCTCTCCAGAAGCAAGTATAGCATTTTTAGAAAAAAAAAACAACAAAACACACTATTCAACACAGCAGCAGTTTCATTCTTGCTTTAATTATTTCACAGTCCACAGGTTACCTGAAATCTAGGTGAAAAAAACCAATCTTCATTAAGTGAGGCTAGAAAAGACTATGACCCCATTAAACACACTAGCAAAATCTTGCCTTTTCTGCTTTTGACAGTACTTGTGCATTGACAGTTTGCTGATTTTCCCTAAGCTTCAGTCTGTTTTCCCTCATCCAGTAGAACTGACATTAGGAACAGAAACTAAACTAGCATTTTAACACCCACATTGCTGGAATTTCTCCAGACAAGTAAGAGAGGCACAGAAGCTGGAGTGTAGTACCTGAATTAGTTTTACTGTGGGTTTTTTATTATTTTCTTTTTAATTCCTTCTCTCATTGATGATGATTTTTTTTTTTTTTTAAACTCAATTCTTTCTAAGCAGGGTTATATTTTGGAACTCTGGTCAACTCTAAGTACATGTGGGCTTTTAAGAAAAAAAGGTGCGGGCAGGTCTTCGCACAAAAAACTTCAGCGCTGTTAGCAGTTTAGGCAATACACTCCCTGATAGAGGGGTGTATCTACACCTATTATCTAGTTATATCTAAGGGCAGCTATAATTAAAGCTGCTAGAAAGGAGTCTGTCGTGAAAAGGGAAAGATGAGGTGTTCTGCAGTTTCTTCAAATCATCTCTGTGACAATAATGCTCCTTCCTATCTTTTTAATGAATGTAAAAGAGCTAAGGCCCAAGGCTTTCATTCTATTGCAAGATTGATTGGATTCACACACTATTCAAAAGTTAAATGTGAAAAAAACTCCAAACAAAACATTCCTCCCAGACCAAATCACACTCTAAACAATCACAGATGCTCTGACAGTGTCTGCACTCTCTATCAGGACATTTGGAAAGGTAATCACATAGCCCAGTGCAATTCCATTTTCAATGGCAGTTCCACACACTTGCAGCTTTCTATCCAAATGCCAGAAAAGGTGACAAGGTAACAATTCTGCTTCAAATAAAGACTAACTAGGACTGAATTCAGTCCTAGGAAAGGAGGAATAATAGTCTCTCTTCTTCATAGTGATTTCTTGACTCTTTCTTGCATTCAGAATGGGATACAACCTATTGTTATGCCTTGCTGGTACAAATAGGGTAAACAAAAATCTTCTCAAAATGGGAAATAGGATAACATTGCTCTGTATTACCCCAGAGTTTTATTTTGTAAAACACCCTATCATCAGTTCCTTCCATGAGACCAATGCTGCCAACCAACAGTGGTTAAGTAGCTCATGTCCCAGGCCCCATTTTAAATAAAGCACTTTTAAACATAATCACTTAAACTGAAAATGCAAAATGACGACAAATGCATTACTGCAGTGAAAAATGCTAACTGTGACGCAATTGAAATATATAAGCTGAAGTTCTTCAAAGATTAAAATCTAACAAAGCATTTCATTGGTAAAATGGAGAGTTCTCAGCAGCAGAAGTCAAAAGACAGATAAATGGGCCTGGCAATTGCAATGTAGGATTCAGGGTGGAAAATACTGACAGTAGAGTTATAATCCCAGTGCTGATATTTTTCATGGGTTTTCTGCTATCATTACATTTTCATTTAATAAGAACTGCCTACCAAACCATAAATCCAGTTTAACTCTTAAGAAAATGGATCCTCATATCCTGGGTCTACTTCAACAAACATCATCTCTCCAATGCATTTCCCTTCTTGTCTGAAGAAAACAGCACTCTCTAGTCTACTGGGTGACAAGGTTAGGCCATATGTATATAGACTTTTTCAAGGCCCTAATTGAAAATGCTCGGTGCCACTGTGAAGTCTCCAACTCATTGCCTGGGATTTGAGAATGCTGAGCATGGTATTAGAACTTGATTTTTGAGAAGACAAAGACCACCACATCTCAAATACATCTTCAGGGATATTCTGAAAACCAGAAACTCCAAAAGCTCATCTTGACACCAAAGGCATCTAGCTCCTGCCTATTCAGCTGTTGATGATTAACAATGTAAGTATTTTGATATCAACTCTCAAATTACATTAACTGCAGACTCAAGTTACTGTGATCTCTCAAGGAGCCCTGATTGATCAAATGCCAGGCATTAACTTCAGCAAACATACAAAATCTGCATTTGTCCTTTTTCTTACACCCTAAGCACAACAAGATTAGATAAAGTCAAAACTTTCCAAGAGAAGTCATCTAACTCATCAAAGGCAGGATCGATTATAATAGCCAACATCAATACACTGCTGTCCCACCTATTCTTAAGATACTCCCCAAGTAACAGAAATTCCACACTGACTGCAGACAACAGATTCCTGTAGCTCCCTGTTACCAAAATGTTTCCCTTATATCATATGCTGTGATATGTATCATGTGTCATTTCCACCATTACATCTTTATAATACTTCTGTCCTCCATGAATAAATATTGCCAATCATTTCTCTTTTTCTTCAAAACCAGCATTTCCTAAAGTTCTCTTTATTATCCTTTGCATTCCAAAATAGCCTGTGCAAAGACAGAGGAAAATTTTTTCCATGAAGTGAAATATTGACAACTAACTGCACGATCCCAAGGACAAGACTTTAATAAATTAATGGAAAAGTTATAAAAACACAAACAAAATTATTCTATAGCAGCTAGATTTTAAAAAAAAAAAAAAAGGGAGGGGTGGGAGAGAGAAGCTCAAAAAAAGGCAAGAAGTAAAACCTTGGGCTTTCTATTGTTGCTTATTTTCTTTAGGCATTTACTGCCCTTAAACTTTTGGTCCAATTTTCATTTCAAATATTATTAGACTAAAATCTAAGAAAATAAATAGTTAAATAAAGACCCTTTTCCCAACAACAGGCTCACTTAAATGCCTCAATATTATAAGGAAAAATAATTTTATAAATGTTTCTGGTTTTGACAGAGCTTTTATGGGTGATCTATCGCAGTCTCCTATGATGATTCTGCTTGTTGCTGAATCTACAGAAACTAGGTTTTAAATGTTTGGGGTTTGTCTTTCTCCTTTTTTAAACATACAAGAAATCTGGAAAATGTATGCTATAAACTCTCTCACTAGCCAAAAAGTCCTTAGCAAAACAACTTAAGACAACTTTTCTGATTTTCACAAAGGCAAAAGTTTACCAAAGCAATAAAACTGTTTAAAATGCTTTTGCATCCAGAGTATGTCAGCAATGCTGAATTGAAATGTGCAATAAAATTTATAATACAGCCATATTGTTTCCCCTTCATTACTTTAAAACGTGTATGTTCAAACCCAAAATTTAAACATTCCCTTTTCTTTTTTATAATTGCAATTGAGATGAGCTATTGTACAGAAATCATCTTTCTCCTTTTTATTTCACTGACATCCACAGCTCAGAGAAAGCTCTACACAGAATTGTTCAAAAGCAGGAACGATCATAATTTTTTTTATATTTGCTTCTGTATTTCTTTCCAAAGACACACAAAATACAAATGGGGTACCCAGTGTATAATTTACAATTCAAAAGCAGCACAAGTGAGCCAAGGTAGCACCAGAAACCATTACCAAACATCTACAATTCAAGGAAACAACAATCCTATGGAAAACTTTAAGGGCATCTTACCTGGTCTAACTCAGGTAAGTTAGACTATTAAAAAAGCTACTCATTAAAACTATCCAGTTAACTAAATCACTCTCTCTATATATACAAACACACAGCTTCTTTCATGCTGCCAGTGAAAAGCATTTCATACCTGTACCTTAGTCACATCAAGGGGTCAGGAGAACTTTACCTAAAACCTCAGGTGACAAGAGAGGACAAAGATATTCAAATCTGCCCTAAACTTACCAGCCTTGATATTGTAAACTAAGGTAATACAGAGTTCTGTGCAAGCTAACCTCACCTACATGCCAGAGTAGTACCACATGCAGCACCCAAACTAGGTGAGTCTTTGTATTCTGCATGCAGCAAAAGAAGTCTGAGGTGTTCTTCTGACTTCTCATGTGTTAGTCACCCAACAGGAAAGGAAACCTGCATCTCGGACACATGCCAATTGTTAGACTGGGCACACATCAGGAAAGGGGAACTTGACATCAAATGAGATATTTGGCACTGTAATGTTCTGCCAGAGTTTTAACTTTGGGAACTGCTGTGCAATTCATTACAGGGCTTTGATGCAGCAGTCTCAGTCTAAAATGCTTTGCTGATACAGGATAAACCTAAGCATATGCCTAAGTACTTCAGAAATGCTTTACAAAATTATGTCTTCATACTGGAGGTGCCAAAGCAGCACTTTGCTGTTATTAACAATCAGCACTGGATACTTACTCCACAGGTCCTGTCAGAACTTCCCAGTCATCACAGTGCAATTGCACGACATCAAATGCCCTCTATTCAAATCCATTCTCACCAACATCTTGTGAACCATTGATATTTCTTACATCCTTACTTTTCTTTGCACAGAAATACTTTTCAATGTCCACTTTTAGATAATAGGACATGGAAGGCAAACTTATCAACAAAGGCAAAAAAAAACTCCAAAAGGAATCCAGTGCAAAAGTTCCACCTCTTAAGGGAGTCAAGGGGAGCTGCCCTGCACCATCCTTGTTAGGGGCCAATCTGAAAGTATCAGCTCTTGGTGTAAGAACGGCAAAAGACAACCCACAACTATGCATTTACTGTTCACAACGCCAGAGAAAACTTTTTTGGTGTCTTTAAGCCAGTGGGAGACTTAAGTCTCATCCCCAGGCCACCTTTGGAATGGCACTGACAGGACTAGTGGATGCCTGCTCTAATTCAGCAGCAAAATTAGTCTTTAAGGGGCTTCTGAGATATATGAAGTTCTGGTCTACCTATGTCAATATGAGTTTTGCCATTTCAAATGTGAAAAGAACAGATAATGGAATTATCCATATCAGTAAACTTCGTGTCTCTGAATTAGGATAAAACCCTAGATTTAATTTTATTATCTGAGATTGAGATTTGTCTCACTTAGAAGAAAGCCATAATGGACACTAAAAAAAAAAAAAACAACCATCCATTACAGCAACACAAGCAACTTTGTTATATCAGTTAAATATATTGTTTAATTAGTTTTCTAAAGGCATACACTGAAAAGCCATTAGACAGCCATTAGCAGTAATATATCCCCTTTTTTTTTTCAATCACCTGATTTACAATCAACCAAATCTCTAAAGTAATTCAGTCAAACAACATTTTTGGCAGTATTACCGAGTAAAGTTTACAATTCCCTTTTTTGACTGCGATCATGGTCATTTTCCCTTAAGCTCTAAAGCGCTGGTGATCATCTCCCACTCCAGCAGATTTACAGAGCATCTCATAGGTAAAAAAGTGCCTGGTATGTTTGCGGTCTGATTTCAAGATTTAGAAATATGAAACTATTCAGCTACTTTTATGAAGCAATCTTTAACAAAATCAGTTCTGTGTTTTCCTCAAGTGGGGAAGAAAAAGATTGCTTTAGATGCCTTTTAAAAGAAGTGAACTCCCAAAGCAGCAAAATACATCTGGCTATTCACACCTCTGCTGACTTGCTCTTTACTAAGAAAAACTTTCTTAACCTTATTACCTACCAACATATCTACACAAGAATTTGTCAAAAAGCTCATAATGACTCTGCCAAAACATTGTGGAAGCAACCAATATATTTCACTGATGAAAGACAAGATCACATAAAAATTAAGCCTCCAAAAAGATTTTATTCTACAGCTTCTCTGATGCTGTTTTTCATTGATGCATCACCACTCTAGAGATTCTGTAAAGTTTCCCAGAGTGTTTCCCTGACTTTGCATTAGCTCCAGTATGCCTCAGTCTGGAATTATGTGTTAGTCAATCAACAGTGCATATGATCTTCAAAGGAGAAAGTTATTGAGGGCAGTACTTTACAGAAAACTAAGAGAGAGTGTGTGAGACAATGACCAAATCTGTAGCACAGCTGTTAACTGAACTTGAATTCTGATCTAACCAAACTAATATGCAAACCTCAAATCTATCCTTCTCCTGCAGTAATTGCCATTATTTATCCTTGCAATGCTTCAGTTGCTTGCTTTCCAAAATGTAACACAGTTAAAAAAATATCATCTGCAGAATAAACAATTCCGAAGTTTCTTTAGAATATTTTGGTGAATTTTGAAGCTCTTCTTCTGCCAAACCAAACAGAGGCAGAAAGTAAAGAGTTAAGAACAGACTGCACCATGAATGTGCCTCAATCCTGAAAGAGGATGATTTTAACACACACCTTGCACATGAAGGGAACCACCACCTGTGTTGAGGTAAGTTTTGCAATGCTACTAATACAAACACACCAAATAAGCAGCATCCGGCAGTTTGTTACATTTCAAAACCAAAAGACAATTGCAGTCCATCACCAGCTGGCACCATTTAGATTCTGCCAGAAAGCAGATGCCAATGTCTGAACAAAGCAAACCCTCTCCCCATCGCAGACAGGCTCTAAATGACCTTTACAACAACAAGGCTCTCCAAAAAACACCAAGCTTTTTTCCAATCCATGGCATATTTGCACTTCCTAGTTTGCATTATGGGCAAGTAAGCAGCCTGGAGGAGCAGGACCAGCAGTGAAAGTACAGCAACAAGAGAACAAATCCTTCCCCTCCTTCCAGGGGTCAAACTTGGAGGGGGGGAAAGGAAGAAATGAAAATTAACAAAATACATGTGTTCTCACCAGTCATGTCTGTTGTTCCAGTAAAAGAAAAAACCAGACTGTAACAGACTATAATATGACATACGGATGGGAAACTGAAGGTAGGCATGCTCCCAAATATGCATCTTGCATTCAGGTGCTGAACCCACACTGCCATACAAACTGACTGCTTATGTCAATGCTACAAGACATCTTATCTGCTAATCAAAGCAAAACAAATGAGTTTTAAGCATTAAAATGCCAGCTTTTTGTTATCTTCATATTCATTTCCTTTATACTCTCTTTATGATAGTAACAAAACCCTTGAACGAAGCCAAAGACGAAGACTCCAACAAACTGACTGGCAGAACTAATGATGCCAATACCGCATATTGCCCTGACTCACACCCTGGGAAGGCGGCACATAACAATGACAAGTAAAGGGAACTAAATATAAGACCAATATGGATCCCATTAGCATGAGCTAGGAAAAACCTACACAGTAAATTACTTTCTGTGAAATGAAAAATGCTGCAGGTTGCGAACTTCAGTTCAAAATTTCCTTTGTGAAGGAACTGGAAGGTGAAGGACCTGGGAATGGGAGTAGAATGAGGAGAGACACTATGCCTAGAGGGTCACAGAGGGTCTAGGCACCTTCCCTGGTAGTTCACAGGAGCACTAGGATGAACCCTGCAGTCAGTCCTGTGCAGCAGGTTCAATAAAGGCAGTAGCAGGTGGCCAGAGAGGGCAAGCGCCACCAGTGGGCTGTGAGATGCCTGGGGAAGAGCTGGCAGGTAAGATGACGAACCTCTGGGCAGAGAAAAATAACAAAGTAGGAAGGAACCAAAGCATTATAATTAATACTCTTTTTTCTATTAAAAAAAGCAGCAAGGTTTGGAATTTCCACATAACTCTTCCATCCCCCCCAAATAAGACACATTTCTAATGAAGTGTCTTTCACATTTCTCCACATATCCCCTTTGACCTTACCCCACAGTCAGGGTTATAATAAAACAAAAGTAAAGTCCAAAGCACTGTCAAAGCAGCAGGCACAGAAATTTATGTCTGTCTTAACCCAGTCCCTGACTCAAGTCAATGGTCTGTGCTCCACCATTTGATCTGATCGGCGCTAGTTTGATCTAAAGGTGTGAGTGCACAGGAGACTTTTTTTTTCTTTTTTTTTCTTTTTTTTTTTTTTTTGAAGAATCACATAAGTGTTCTTTATGTAGACAAAACATCCATTTACTCATAGAAATACAAATATTACACAAAATATCTAAACTTTGGGGAGAAGAATGTTAGTATTTGCACAGTTGGTTTCTACAGTTGGTCTGTCCTTGATCTGGATGCATAAGGTGAGCCAGGACTCACTGTAAATTGTAACCAGTCAAAATAAAATATTAACAGTAACCCTAACAGCATGGAAACACACTGTAAGAATTTATCTCAGATCCAAATTCATTCTAAATGAATATTAGAACCAATACATTCATCAATAGTTTCATATCACAGTCACCAAAACAGAAAAAAGTCTGAATAATCTGTATTCAAAAGTACATTCGTTGAAGTAGGGTCCCTATGATTTCCACATAGAAGCAGGTTTCCCTCCCACTTTTACAAAATATGCACGGTGTAATGCTTACAAACGTTATTCTATTCACTGAAAATAAATTATCTCTTCAAAAGTATTCCCATTAATAACAAAAATTACCAGACAAGACAATCCTACCAAGTCTTTCCCACAAGCACTCTTTTCTACATTTAACTGAACAAGGTCCTCCTCTGCTATCAATGAGCTTTCAGAAATTAATCAAAACTCCAGCGCCAAAGAGCCATGCAGCACGGTGTGAAAGTAAACACCTCGAAGCACTGCAAATGACAAGATGCAAAACTTTTGAAAAATACATGTGCACACTCAGTAATAAAACCCTATGTTTCTTTTAATTGATATCGATGAAAGAGACAGAAGCCTTGATTTGAGAAGAAACATTCCTTTTGTTTTCACTATTTCTAGGCTGCTGCACGTTAATAGCAGTGTCTGCAGGAGACTCGCACTGGTTTTGGTGCAAAAGCAACAAGGCTGCGCCTTTCTGCTTCAGAACAAGTGGTCCAGTGTGCTTTTTGAAGTCCAACAACACAAAACAACCAAATGTAATTCTTTCAACTAACAGCACACTCACCAGATTGATTACTCCAGCTCACTTAGTAAAATGCCTTTGAGCTTCTTGTGAGCACGTTTTAAGAACTACAGCAGTTTTAAGCTTTCCAAAACCCCACATTTACATAAACCAAAGATGTACCAACAGCAGGGGAGTATAAGGGTATCATAGCACATTAACTTTGGGTGGGAATCCTCTATAATGAGGTGCTGCCCAGGTGAGAGAGATTCCTTCACAAAACCAGGCAAGAGCACAACACAGTTACCATTGAAGAATTTCTGGCTCTCCCCTAGGATGGAGCCCACTGAAGTTTCACTGCATTCATCCTACTGTGAGGCCACTGCATCATCACTCCTAAGATAGCTCTAAGAACTCTATGCATGCAAGGAAGTTGCTGGTAACTCCAAGACATAATGCCTCATCTTACCACTGTTGTCAACTCAGCTTTTATTACATAAATAGGAATTAGCATCACACATCTAAACAATGTGAAACAGTGCTTCTCCACCAACAGACGCCCGTTGCTAATAGGCTACACTTCCTGAAATAACTATGAATACAATTACACCAAAGTGTGAGAATAAACGTATACAACTTTTCTTCCCACAGTTTTAGTAAAAATTAAGGGAAATCAAGTATTAAGCCTCAGCAGTCAAAACTGAGAGCATAAACAAAACATTTGCAATTTTAAGTATAAGCAAGCAGTTATATACAAAAACTCTACTTGGCAGCCTACCCTACTCAAATAAGTTAACTCCTATAGTATTCCTCCACACTAAGGACAGCTCCAAGAGTTAATAATTTATGGTCACATTTAATAATAAAAAGTCTGAAACCATTTCCAGCTGCTGAGGTCTGATACTTAGAAAGGTTTAGATATCTATCTTGAGTGGGAAAAACACAAAGAAAACAGAATCCCTTTCCCACTCAAGAGTTTCAGAGTGAAGTTGATATAAAGCTATACAACTAAAAGTAAAATCAAATAATGGTGCAACTGAGAAAAAAAGAAAAAAAAAGTATGAGAAAGCAGGTCAGTAGTTCCAAACACCAGTAAATTCAGTGTGTACAATAATCTGGGCTACCACAGCATGAACTGGAGTAAACTCATCTGTCCAGCTTAAACAGAAACCACTGAAAATCATCTTCAAGCAAATCCACGTGAATCATTTTGGCTAATGAAAATGTACTTCTCAAGCTGAAGAATTCACGTAAATTACATTTCTCCTAATTCTGCCAAAAACACTAAAGAAAATGGATTTGCCAAAGATAAAAGCAAAGTAGGCATGGTAGATCATCCATTAGCAATATAAGTATGGCTAATTCTTCTTGACAGTGCAACGTCTTGGGATACAACCCATTTTATTTTTTTACTAAGTGTTTAGATGCAGTATATCCTACACATTTTATCCCCATATATCCTAGATTTCAGTACCAGTGAGTTTTTACAAAGATCAGGCCTTAACAATAATGTACTAGGAAGAGAAGGAATACGGGCAACTTGAAGTATTTAAGCACACTAAAGAAAAAGAAATTATAAAAACAAAATAAAGGAATTAAATAAAATAGCAGCTTTATAATCTCTGCAAGTTACAGAAAGAAATTCAAAATGGTGTGAACTAATGCAATTAATTTGAAAATAAGAAGGAACAAGTCACTCATTTATGGGGTATCACACGGACAGAATTAATATTGAATTCTACCCACTGTTAAACCAATTAGTGAACTACATGGCTAGTTTGGGCTTTGGTTTTTTCATCAATGCATTTTTGGTGTGACAGGTTGTACTACATTCTCTAGCATACAACAACTTCGACTTATGCATGTAAATATCAGAAATCCATCGGCAAACAAAGCCATATGGAAGAAAAAGAAATATAATGGATTTTCTGTTTGCTTTAGAAACTTGACATCTGTGGATAGCATCATCTAAGTTACAATCCAGTAACTTTTCATATCCTGGTCATTTTCATTTACCAACCCGAATCGCATTTTATCTGATGATACACAAAGGTCTGAGAGAGGGAAAACAGAAAATGAGTAATGTTTTAAAAACTTCAAATAGGAATACACTTCAATATTTTTCCTTTTCACACCATAAATTTAAAGAACAAGAAAACTCACATCTGTTCTAACTTAGCGCTTAAGAAACGCAGAAAACGTATCAGGGTTATTTGTATCACTTCTGTATTTGGGGAAAGATGTTCGGAGCCGGACCCAGCCGGTGGTGACACCCATCACCTAAGCTCCGCGAAGTTCCCGCGGGGCCGGGCTCGGCGGTACTTACCCCCGCAAAGGAGGAGGAGGACGCTCGCCGTGCGCCCCGCCGAGAGCATCTTCTCCGGCGCCGGGGCTGCTGCGGCCCCGCCTCAGCGCTCCGGGCAGCGCGGACCGGGCTGCGGACGGACCCCGAGGGCTCTCAGTCGGGCTGGCCCATGGCCCGGGGCGGCGGCTCCGGGCCGCGATGGGACGCACCGAGCCGGGCAGGGACGAGACGGGACAGCCCGCGCCGGTGGGGATGCCTCTCTGCCGGCCCTTCCCTCGGTTCTCCTGGGTCCGGTGCAGCCCCGCCGCCACCGGCCGGGAAGAAACGCGCGCCGCGCCCTCGGCGGTGCCGGCGGCTCTCGGGCTCTGCGGGGAGAAGCGAAGTCACCAGCGCAGCCCCGCCGGCCGCGCCGCGCCCGCCGCCGAGCCCCCCGCGCTGCCCCGGCGGCGGCACCGCC